>CM022679.1:18660841-19095841 GCA_012295275.1 Chrysomallon squamiferum
GATTCAAAAGATAAGCTTGAAAAAAAGACGTTTAAGACTTAGCTCATATATAGTTATCACCAAGCTGACCAGTTAATTATTTAACCAACCGTCATTTACCTCTCTCTCTCTCTCTCTCTCTCTCTCTCTCTCTCTCTCTCTCTCTCTCTCTCTCTCTCTCTCTCTCTCTCTCTCTCTCTAATGTATGTATATCTGTGATGTATGCTTGTGTATCTGCATTTCATATTCTTTTGATTAATTACTTTATCCAAATTTAATCTATCGCATTCTTTTGTTTTTCAGCTGTAGAATTTAACTATAATTAATAAATATCTAGTTTATACATACATATAAACAATTCGGATTATAATGTTTTACGATTTTTAATTTAAACAGATTTTACCGTGAACATGTCTGCTGAACGGCTTATTTTAGCTATCATTAATTCGTCTTTATTTTAACTGTAGTTTCCTTCAAACGAATTTGATCAACGAAGTAATATTAATGTAACTTAAATGAAAAATTCTTACTTCACCTCTGTTGACCTCAACTTTTCCTGTTATTGTCAGCTAGCTCAGTTTTAATCGATTACTCTCTTTTTCTCTCTTATTCTCTTTTTCCCTTCCTTTTCGCTTTCTTGTTGATAAGCAAACATATAACAATATTTAATTAAAACGTGAGAGAAAACTGTGTTAAAGGTGAACAAACTATATCGGTATTTGGATGTGTATTATTCACTGCGACCACAGGATACATGAGTAATCCTGTTACTGTTTTTAATAATGTTTTTACAAGCACCATCAGCTCATGACGATACAGCAATTTTAACCGCAAGGGTGAAAGTTGTTATAGTCTGATCATCCGTTCATTCGTGATTGGAATCAGCGTCAGTATACATGTATAGATGATATAACATATAAACCGTAATAAAATATGGGAAAACACTTCTTTTTATTACTATTGTCAAGTTATTAGTTAACATATATATATACACATATAGGTTTGTGTTATCATACTGTTTGCAGAAACTATAATCATATATGCTTCGAGTAATAAACAACATCACCATTACTACTTCGATTAAAATAATACAAGTAATAAAGCTTATTTGGGAGATAAAACAAAAATAAAGTTATATTCTCATTATTATTACTTTTTCTGTAAAGTAAACCTCATTTTTACCAATATTAACCGAAGTCTATAAATATGTAATAAAAACATAAATCTCTCTCTCTCTCTCTCTCTCTCTCTCTCTCTCTCTCTCTCTCTCTCTCTCTCTCTCTCTCTCTCTCTCTCTCTCTCTCTCTCTCTCTCTCTCTCTCTCTCTCTCTCTCTCTCTCTCTCTCTCTCTCTCTCAATTGTTTAATGTGGACATAGGTATTAAGAATTCTACTGCCCTTTGGACTTTGATTTAAATCAGTTTCGCACGGAGAAAAATAAATTTTGACATAATTATTTTATTTTGTTAGTTTTCTTCATTTCTTAGCATATGGAATGCTTTCGTCTTTTCAGACATTTTTTGATGGCATTCCTAATTTATATGGTTGACAGCAAAGACGCAATATGTTCAGATGAAACATCAAACATATGATATACTTAAAACCAAACAAATTTTCAAAACTTGGCATTTTGTCAAAGCAGTATTGCTAATTTGATCATTTCAGCTACGAACAATCGCATTCATAATATATTAAATTATTAACGCCAATTTATATAGCATAAACAAACTATTAACAGTAACTGTTATTTGTGATAATATAGTTCAATGATTTGTTTATAATTAAAAACTCGTGAACTTGTTAGTCGTATTAATTTGAATATGTCAGTGATACGAAGGCTGGTCATCCGTCCATACGTGTGATCAGTGCCAGGTCAGCATACGTTTATGGATGGACCATACACGTGTTTCATGTATTTATAAATATCTATCCATCAGTCCAATTATATCTCTCTAACCATCCATCCATCCATCTCTCTGTTTATCTATCTGCCTTTGTCAAAATGAAATGATTCTTAAATGACTTTTTTTCTTTGTCTTTTATGATCTAAACCAGAAATTAAACCCTAAAAAAGTAACTATATGTGTGTATATGTATGTGTGTGTGTGTGAATAATAAGTAATTTATTGAAGTAAATACAGTTCCATCCCCCAGTAAATACAGTTCAATCTGACATTGGTCAGTGCCCGAAAATATAGACATTTATCCAGTCATCATGTTGTGCCAAAACATAGAGTGATTGCAGAATATATATATATATATATATATGTGTATGTATGTAAATCTGGACTGGTACTTTTGAACTGATTTTACGGTAAAGTTATTTGAAAGATGGGTATCAGATGCATGGATAGTGACCCAGTTTCAGAGCGTGCAACTGCGCTATTTTCGGTAGATTCGCTTCTAAAAATATATATATATATTTTTTTTTTCTGAAATAATAATAATAATAATAATAATAATAATAATAATAATAATGATAATGATATTCTTGTTGTTAATTTACACGACATCATCAACATTAGCTGAACAATATATTTTTTCTGTTATTTAGTTTGTTTATAATATTATTATATTTTATTATTTTTATTATTATTTTTTTTTTTACACCTATGATTATGTGTTTCACCTATGATTATGTGTTTTACAGCTTGTTAACAAGATCTCAACGAAAGTTCATACAGCGGTTAAGATAATGTGTTAAGTTCACAAGCTGTAATTATCAGAAAATAATGACAAACAGCTTATGAAGATATACAGCAAGGTTTTGACAAAATAATAATAATAATTATAGTACAGTAATCACAAATGGCGTGGAGGACAAGTAAGTCAACTGATGTCTGGATGTGCGTTGTGTGTGCTGTGAAAATTATTAAGGTATTTGTAAACTTCTTACACAGGACACAGTATTGTATCTGACCAAAGTATTCATCATTTGCTATGTTTCTTGATAATATGGCGGAAGGAAATAACCAGTTATTGCAATCATTATTTACTGCGCAAAGCAATCGTCTAGTACCCACGTGTACGAATGTTTCGATCTGTAATCAGTCTCCTGTTTCAGTTGACAGTAATAACTGAATAGGTGACCAGAATGTTTGATTAAACTGACATTTATATGCGCTTATGTTTATACTTCCTTCGGACAACTGATAACCCCATTAAAAAACAACAACAACAACATCTAAATAATATTATATTTTGTATTATTAATATTAAGAACAAAAAGAAAGAGAAGAAGAAGAAAAAAGAAGATTCGCATGTTATGCATCATATAATAAGTAAGAAATTTAAATTCTCTTTCTAAATTATATTTAAACTCGCACAGTACTGAAAAATAATTGCAGTTTTAATTCCTTTTTTATGGTTAATTAGGTATTTGAATAAGTTGTACTTTGTAAAGAAATAAATATAGAGTGGATAATTTACAAATACGTCATTCATGTTGCTTAAACACAGCTAAATCAGTTTATTGTTCATTTAAGTACAATCCGTTAAATGTTTTCTGCAATCATGATTTTTATTTTTATATTTAGAAACGTATTTAAATTATCTAAACCGTAATATTTTGTTTATATATAAAGTCTTTAACAAATCTAGAACACTCGCATCCTCTGAAAGATTTAAACAACATCAAGATGTTATTTAACCTTTATATTTGCTACATCTTCAGCATAATTAGGTTTGCTTTGTAACTTTACTTTTTGAGTGCGTTTGTATATTCTTTGTATCCAAAAACTCATCCCGTAATGTACACAGTTTATATAAAATCTTTTCAGTGAATGTACACCGTTTATTTTGTTTGAAATAGGTAACCTAGAGAAAGTTGCAGGTATCCATCTGCCTGGAGGCCATTTGCTTCAAAGTAAATAAAAATATAAACGTGTCGTTTAGTAGCAGCAGAGAACCAGCCTTAAGACATCGTTTCATGTCTGAATCTAACAAATAAATGCGAAAAAATAATATTTTGTTTATGCTCTTTTTCTCTTTATTTTAAAACTTCTCATCATTCTAAATTTACCACGATGCCAAAATGGGGCTATATCCGAATAGATCTGTTTGAAATGATTCGGCTGCAAAAAAAAAAGATGATCATTTCGTACACATGCAGACAGAGAGAGAGAAAAGAAAAGAAAGAAGGAACTATTGAGAAATATATATATATATATATAGAGAGAGAGAGAGAGAGAGAGAGAGAGAGAGAGAGAGAGAGAGAGAGAGAGAGAGAGAGAGAGAGAGAGAGAGAGAGAGAGAGAGAGAGTTCTGTCTATGACAATAGGTTAGTCGCTATACCAGCTCTTGGTAAGGATACGATCGACATTGTTACCATCATACGTCTGGTTATTTTCTGATATTTATTAGAAAAATGCTTTTCTAATAGCGAGTGGTAATTTATTCCGAGCACAGTAATAATCCTTAGTTGAGAAATAATCGTGAACGTCATAGAATATTTCGATTTGTTTAATGCTTGGCAGGTTTCTCTTGAATAATGGTTTATCTCCTCTAAAAATGCTCCGATATGAACGCGTCTGGCGGCACTAATAAAGGCTTGGTTACAATGCCCGGTCTGGTTTCCTTGCAATCTAGATATGTCGAAGCAAAATCAATCTATGTCGAAGCAAAATCAATCTGTCAGACTTAATAATGTTTAAATATGATGATGATTATGATAATAATAATAATGATGAAGACGAAGATAATAATAATAATGATGGTGATGATATTGATAATGATGGTTATCATGATTATGATAAAACTATAACTGTAAGAAGAATAAAAATAAATAAAGTCATGTTGCATCACTGTCAATGACTCTTCCAGTTTGGACCCTAAAATAGTTTTCTATGCATTTTTTCCTTTATTTTCTTTGAACAGAAGGTGAAACCTTTACTGTTTAACAATAAAAAGAAAAGGAATAAAAATAAATGTAATGGGAACTAGCTTAATATTCACAATGATGAATTAAATAATTGTATGCCGTTGAAGAGGTTGATGATGATGGTGTACACGTTATATTAAAATCCAGTTTGACACTTTAGTGTGTTTAAAAAATAAACTGGCAAACATTTCATCAGTCCATTACTTGTATTCACAAATAATACTCTTGGGTGTCTATTGTTAAAGCGCATGGTTAAACAGTTTCTCTAATATGTCAGAGTACGTCCGCCAATGAACTTATGTTATTACGGTAATTTGATAACAGATTAGGCCTGTTGGTCGACAATACTGCGTCGTTCTTAAATGTCGACATGACTTCGTTAGCAATAATTTAGAGTGTAGGTTATGCAAAGCAAAGACTTTAATCCTGTCACGACTGAGCGAACGAACTGGGAGAATTCTAGCCAATCACTGACATTAAAATATTAACTTCCACGACATTTCCCTTTATGCTTGATTCAAATTATTTCTTTCCTGTCTCTGTCGTGTTAGTCTGTCTGCCATACCTGTCTCTATTTGCCTGTATACACATACCTCTCTCTATTTGCCTGTATACCATACCTGTCTCTATTTGAGTGCATACACATACCTCTCTCTATTTGCCTGTATACACATACCTGTCTCTATTTGCCTGTATACACATACCTGTCTCTATTTGAGTGCATACACATACCTCTCTCTATGTCAGTGCATACACGTACCTGTCGCTATTTGTCTGTATACACATACCTCTCTCTATTTGCCTGTATACCATACCTGTCTCTATTTGAGTGCATACACATACCTCTCTCTATTTGCCTGTATACACATACCTGTCTCTATTTGCCTGTATACACATACCTGTCTCTATTTGAGTGCATACACATACCTCTCTCTATTTCAGTGCATACACGTACCTGTCTCTATTTGCCTGTATACACATACCTCTCTCTATTTGCTTGTATACCATACCTGTCTCTATTTACCTGTATACACATACCTGTCTCTATTTTGCTTTGCCTATACACATACCTGTCTCTATTTGAGTGCATACACATACCTCTCTCTATTTGAGTGCATACACATACCTGTCTCTATTTGCCTGTATACACATACCTGTCTCTATTTGCCTGTATACACAAACCTGTCTCTATATGAGTGCATACACATACCTGTCTCTATTTGCCTGTATACACATACCTGTCTCTATTTGCCTGTATACACATACCTGTCTCTATTTGCCTGTATACACATACCTGTCTCTATTTGCCTGTATAACATACCTGTCTCTATATGAGTGCATATACATACCTGTCTCTATTTGCCTGTATACACATACCTGTCTCTATTTGCCTGTATACACATACCTCTCTCTATTTGCTTGTATACCATACCTGTCTCTATTTACCTGTATACACATACCTGTCTCTATTTGCCTGTATACATATACCTGTCTCTATATGAGTGCATACACATACCTGTCTCTATTTGCCTGTATACACATACCTGTCTCTATTTGCCTGTATACACATACCTGTCTCTATTTGCCTGTATACACATACCTGTCTCTATATGAGTGCATACACATACCTCTCTCTATTTGCCTGTATACACATACCTGTCTCTATTTGCCTGTATACACATACCTGTCTCTATTTGAGTGCATACACATACCTGTCACTATTTGAGTGCATACACATACCTGTTTCTATTTGCCTGCATACACATACCTGTCTCTATTTTAGTGCATACACATACCTGTCTCTATTTGCCTGTATACACATACCTGTCTCTATATGAGTTCATACACATACCTGTCTCTATTTGCCTGTATACACATACCTGTCTCTATTTGCCTGTATACACATACCTGTCTCTATTTACCTGTATACACATACCTGTCTCTATTTGAGTGCATACACATACCTGTCTCTATTTGCCTGTATACACATACCTCTCTCTATTTGCCTGTATACACGTACCTGTCTCTATTTGAGTGCATACACATACCTCTCTCTATTTGTCTGTATACACATACCTGTCTATATTTGCTTGTATACCATACCTGTCTCTATTTACCTGTATACACATACCTGTCTCTATTTGCCTGTATACATATACCTGTCTCTATTTGAGTGCATACACATACCTGTCTCTATTTGCCTGTATACACATACCTGTCTCTATTTGCCTGTATACACATCTGTCTCTATATGAGTGCATACACATACCTGTCTCTATTTGCCTGTATACACATACCTGTCTCTATTTACCTGTATACACATACCTGTCTCTATTTGAGTGCATACACATACCTGTCTCTATTTGAGTGCATACACATACCTGTTTCTATTTGCCTGCATACACATACCTGTCTCTATTTTAGTGCATACACATACCTGTCTCTATTTGCCTGTATACACATACCTGTCTCTATTTGAGTTCATACACATACCTGTCTCTATTTGCCTGTATACACATACCTGTCTCTATTTGCCTGTATACACATACCTGTCTCTATTTACCTGTATACACATACCTGTCTCTATTTGAGTGCATACACATACCTGTCTCTATTTGCCTGTATACACATACCTCTCTCTATTTGCCTGTATACACGTACCTGTCTCTATTTGAGTGCATACACATACCTCTCTCTATTTGTCTGTATACACATACCTGTCTATATTTGCCTGCATATACATACCTATCTCTATTTACCTGCATACGTATTTCTGTCTCTATTTACCTGCATACTTATTTTTGTCTATTATTTTGTAGTTTCTAAAGAAATTTAAATTTAATCCGTAAGAATATTATTGTTTTTAGTGAAGTGTCTGTATGTATGTGTGTTTCTTTGTTTAGTTTGTCTTATTTTCATTAGTTTCTTTATTCTTTCAGTTTCAGAATTCTTTTGTATCATAGAAATATTAATTTACAAAAAGTATCAAAAGAATTTGTCAAGTTAATTATTTATTCTTATAATAATGTATTACGTTACTGTGTATAATCTGCATAAACATTCACCACAACTAAATTACTGATTAACTAACTCAGAATATTTTATAATTTTACAGGATGTAATATACTTTCGCAAATGTATACGTTAAACTGAAAAAGCTAGAGAGACCTTATTATTCTCTAAAATAAAATCATAGGGCTTTGTCCAAAGCAAAATCCTTTGGTAAAAGAAATCTTTTGTAGGTCACTGAGTTGGAAAATTTGTGATAAAAGCTACAAGATTTTATTAATATATGACTTTATTGTGAAAATCTGTTTATGTTTTACGTTTTTGCCAGACACGAAAACCAGAGACAAGTTATTAAATTAGTTATCTCTCTCTCTCTCTCTCTCTCTCTCTCTCTCTCTCTCTCTCTCTCTCTCTCTCTCTCTCTCTCTCTCTCTCTCTCTCTCTCTCTCTCTCTCTCTCTCTCTCTCTCTCTCTCTCTCTGTTACAGACATACGACTTACTTCAGAAACAGCCTTGATAACCATCTGCAATTTCCTTTATTGACAGTGTGCTAGTGCACAGTGTTTAGAGAGTACAACTGAGACGTCGTTTATCAACATGGGTATCGTTATTTTAAAGACTGTCTTTTAGTCTGACAGTTAAAATTGACTGACGGACGGACGTACGGTGAGACGGACCAATGGTAATAAGTAAATAGTGTATTAGAAAACAAAACTGTTTTCGATAAGGATGCGAAAATGTTTATCTCTTTCAAACTTGTGTCAAAATTTGTGTATAAACGAGTTTTCGAGAAGAACTAACGTTTACCATTCTTAAGAGTTCTCTATACTGCCGATTTCAAACAAGTACAGTTGGTCTATATAAAACTTCTATATATACCTCTATCTGAATCCTAGGAAGCATCAACAGCTCTGCAGTTATAAACAGTTTGACATAAACCACATAACTTACAGAAAACTCAACAGATGGAACCTAATTTAACCGAAAAAGAAATTACTGTTAAACTATGCAGAAATGATAAACATATACATTCTGATAATTATACAGACAATGTTTTATCACTGAAAATTATCTGTAATGAAACTCTAATTCCCTTAATACGACAATGAAATAACAACATTAGAATTGGCATGTCATCAATTACAAACATTCTGAGAGTAACTGGTAACACAGTATAAAATGTCTAAAACCATTGTTTTCATGTATCAAGTATAATGTCTAAAACCATTGTTTTCATGTATCAAGTGTAATGTCTAAAACCATTGTTTACATGTATCTAGTGTAATGTCTATAACCATTGTTTTCATGTATCAAGTGTAATGTCTAAAACCATTGTTTGCATGTATCAAGTGTAATGTCTAAAACCATTGTTTACATGTATCTAGTGTAATGTCTAAAACCATTGTTTTCATGTATCAAGTGTAATGTCTAAAACCATTGTTTACATGTATCTAGTGTAATGTCTAAAACCATTGTTTTCGTGTATCAAGTGTAATGTCTAAAACCATTGTTTTCATGTATCAAGTTAATGTCTAAAACCATTGTTTACATGTATCTAGTGTAATGTCTAAAACCATTGTTTTCATGTATCAAGTGTAATGTCTAAAACCATTGTTTTCATGTATCAAGTGTAATGTCTAAAACCATTGTTTACATGTATCAAGTGTAATGTCTAAAACGCTTGTTTACATATGATCAGTGTAATGTCTAAAACGCTTGTTTACATATGATCAGTGTAATGTCTAAAACGCTTGTTTACATTTGTCTAGTGTAATGTCTAAAACCATTGTTTACAAATGATCAGTGTAATATCTAGAGCCATTGTTTTCATGTAGCCAGTGGTTTTAGACATTATACTTGATACATGAAAACAATGGTTATGGGTCATTCCGTGTCAAATCACCCAGTGGGTTAAACCCGACCGTCTCAGATGAAACTGTATACTTGTTGACTGTGATGCCACAGCACCAAATCTGAAATATTAGCCCAATCGGATCAGTGGTATGGGAGATATGGCCCACCGAATTTTGAGGTTTTTGGCAAAAATGGGCGTGACCACCAACCTTAGAACCCTCATATCTCAGGAATTACTTTCCAATCTTCATAAAATTGGTATTGTTTCAACCAAGTTTCATAAAAATCTGAGATGGTCAGGTTTAAATATTTGGGGGGGGGGTGATTTGACATGGAATGACCCTTTTAAATATTACTCTAGATGTAAACAATGTTTTTAGACATTACAGTGGTCACATGTAAACAGTGATTTTATACATTACACTGGATATATGTAAACATTGATTTAAGCTGTCTAAAATCAATGTTTGCATATTTCCAGTGTAATCTAGACACACGTAAACACCTGTTTTAGATATTACATTGCATGCATGTAAACAAATATATCAGTTAAAAAGTAGTAAGCTGCAGGTATTATAGAAACACTGGTAGTACTTGTATATGGCACTAGTAGCAGAATAATACATACATACAACACATACACACATAAACACATACACACATATATATATACACATACATACAAACAATTGTTGTTTAATGATACTATAAAGAAAACATACCAGGTGGTGAGCACAGTCCACCATGATCACATGTCGTCCGTGAGGACAAACTGAACAAACAGCACCTCCAAGATAGGGGTATTCACCAACAAGATGTCCCCTAAAAACAATCAATTAACATTTATTTATTTATTTATTTGTTAGGTGCGGTAGAAACTGATAATTAGAGGATAATAAAGAAATTTTTATTTCATATGTCCGAGAGGTATATGCTTCCAAAAGGAAAGTTAAAATAAATATATATGTTTAAGTTATTGCTATACCACATTATCTCTTGTTAGTACGTGTCAACAGTTTAAATGACACTTCTGTCAGACGGTAATTAGTCTTTGTGACATTAAATTAATTGTCATTAGCGCCGGTCTGCATGATCTATATGTTTTTCATTTTAATACTTTTTACTAGTTTCAGCGATTAACTGCTTTAAACATCACAGTAGCCGGAATCATGTGTTCGCTATTTTAAGCACATCTGAATTTTCGAAATGAATAATAATAATACTTCTTTGCTTGTCCGTGTTTATATTTTATGTTTAAATTATAACCCTTTTGTATCATAAATTACAAAATAGAATACTTTTTTGTTTCTAAAATATATACAGTTTCTTTATCATATTTACATTTTCCATATTAAATTATTTAATAGACACGATTATTAAATATCTGATCTTGCTTTACTACGATACAGTCAGTTTAGCACAAAGTGATCAGAAGGTGTTTAATAAACGTGTTCGTTTTATTAATTTTGTAATATTATATATATCAAGCTTAAAGCCGCGCGAAAGGCTATTTGTGACTATAGCATTTATTGTTTACGTATTCAGTTTTCTTTAATTATTATTCTAAAACCTTAGTTATATGGATAACTAAGGTTTTAGAATAATAATTAAAGAAAATTTAATGCGTAAACAATAAAAGCAATAAAATATAACTATCATAAATTAATTGAGATCATTGTAAAGGTTTACAGCATTATTGGTTTTTGCACTGGGATATCCAACAAAACAGCTGAATATAAAAGAAACGTTTCTATAGATTTTCTATATTTTTAAAGATATAAAAAATATATATAATTTTTATATTTTGTTCCCAGTTAATTCTTAATAAAGGGCAAAATAATAATAGAGTTCCAGTTTTCTTATTGTTCTTAAATATATTTGTTTGTCCAAAGAAATTATTACGTCTTTGATCCAGCTTATATTAAAGCGGCTCTGCTCCAACGGTTCCCTCCCAAAAATGCATTATTTTTTCATATGACGTAATAAGGCGTCATCTAAGCAAACACATTACGTTATTAAATTTACAGAACTTATGCAAGCTTGTGATTATCCTAAGACGTTAAGTTGGCTGCGGTCGAGGTAATAGACCCCGCCGACATGGATGTTGCCAACAAACTGGTCATCGCCTACGTCTTAGTCGCAATCATAGACACCACCATTTTAATCGCTGTTTAAGTCTCTTTTGTCAGCATTTTTTTTTTGCGAACAAAGACACACACACACAAATACACACATTCGATTTTATTTATATAGATATATTTTCTGAGGTTTCTGAAAAAACAAAAAATATATATATATAAAATAGAATTATTTAAACGTATGCGCGCGCACACCCACCCACCCATCCACCCAAAAACACACACACACACACACGTGTAGAGAGGTTGATAATAACTGTTAATGATAAAACCTGACAGCTAATACTAGGGAGTTCACTCAAAATTTCAAAATTACCGAATTTCATTTTTATGAGCTACGTCAACTCAAAGATGATAAAATGCCTGATTTGTTGTTGTTGTTGTTTTTTTTTTTTTTTGTCTTTTTTGTGAACCAGTAATTACGTTACATCTTGAAACAAACGTGGCACCAGAAATATCAAATTTTTTGCTGTTCTTGTACATTTACGTTTCTAGTTTCAACAATTTGTATCCAATTGTTGTCACTTTTTGCATACTATTAAAACAGACACTATGAAAGTCAACTATTAACATTTTATTAACCACTGTAATGACCTTGACATTATTTGCATATAATATAGACACGCACATACCCATTTCTCAACTCAGTGAAAATAATGTATTGCTCCCGTAACATTTGAAAACAAATTTATATGTAGTTGATCCCCACTTGATAAAGATAAATAATTATGTATTGTACAGAGTAAATATATAATAAATATTATATTCGATTTTAATAATAAAAAGTGTAACAATGTAAAACCAATAGACGAATTAATTGTTTCTAGCCGCTACAAGTAACAACCCAACACCCCTAATAAATATGGATACATTTGCCTTCCATTTTGAAAGAGATTAGCGGAGCGTTCCATTACAATATTGAAGGGGGTTAATATTTTCATAAATTACGATAAAATTTTATTAAATATCAAAAAAAATGTCATACACATGATAAATAGCATTAAACAAAATTAGATTATGCATTTGTAAACCGTCAGTGATTACATAATTGCAATTAACCGTCTTCTGAATTATACAAGCTATTTTCAGCACTGCAGACGAAAAATATTTGTTCGCCGTGTGTTCGGTATATCGGTTCTAAAACTTGGCAAGTAGTACCTCAGCCCAATATTATTTGGATCTAGAACTAATATAGTCTTGTTCAGAAGATATTTATTTGCATAATAGGAATAGTGATATCAATTTAATGACATTTTATTCCAGGAAAATTTCGTTTTTGCTTATTTCTTCGAGCGATTACAGGTTGAAAATAACTGACTTTGTTTTCACTACGATCACGTAATGCAGACAGGATTTTATTTCAAAGTGAATGCTCATTGGTTTATTTGTATGGATGGGCTGGAGGCATAATCGAAGAATGGAAACGCGCGTGTCGATTAACTCACTATTTTATTTGTTTTATATACCTACAACACAGTATTAATAACATAACATATTTTAATGACATTTAATGAGCACTTTTGTTAATTTCTGTAAAAAATATTAAAGCTCATTATGTACAATTTGAATTGAAAAAGAAAAGCTGTTATCGGTAAAACAGGAATTCGCTTAACGTCATGTCGGTTTAGCGAACTCCCTACTAATACCAATCATAACTCAAACATTGTTTACGTCATTATTATTATTATTATTATTATTATTATTATTATTATTATTATTATTATTGAGTAATATCATTTTGCAGCCTTCTTACATTAGTATTAACAGGCGCGTGTTTCAATGACGTTCTTCATTAAAAGGAAAAAAAAAAAAAAAAAATGATCTAAGCTGAAGGATTATATAAGACATCAATATTGCCTTATTAAACATCGTGAAAGATCCACTAAGTGATTTCTAAAATCTTTAATTTGCTCCTGAAGGTATTTGTCTTCGGACAAAACAATATATGCACTGGATGTAAATGCGTGTGTCCATAGATATGTGGCAATAGATAACCAAGTTTAATCGTGGTTATAGACAGAAGGTTTTAATGAACAACTTTTCATCCTGGTAATGTTCTAATCAAGTTACCAACACTTCAGCATAAATGAACTGATTAACTGTTTGCACTGCTTAAATTGCTGACGTAATTCGGAATTTCTCAAATTCTTTGTTTTATATAGAGAATTTACCTTGTTTTTAAAATAATATCTTTTTAAAGACAATTGTTGTTGGCATTGTTATTTTATAACAACACCAGTTTAGTTATCTTTTACTAAATAGTCTTCTTCTTTTTTCTCCTAGATTTACAAGCCAATTAAAAGTGTAAGTATATTCATTCTTGGCTATCATTGACGTTCGACGTAAACAACGCTTTGAGTCACATTTACAGAAAAAACAACTGGGATGCTGCTCATAAAATTAGTTTTTTAAATTTATTATTGGATGATGCAGTTTCCGGCGATTTATTACGAATCAAACGTAATATTCAAACAAAATTATACGCCGCTACCAATCAAACATTGCCTCTGAAGTCACTGTATTACGTTCTTTTTGTTTTGTTTTTTTTAAATTACTTATTTCAGTACTGGCGAATGTTTTACTATATTTATTTATTTGTTTATTTATTTATTTATTTATTTATTTGCTCTATATTTATTTTTATTTTTGTTCTATTAGTGACTGTGAAAATGTGTTTTAATAATAACTATTTTAAAATCATTTGTTGTTTGAATATTTATTAAAGAACTGTTAATACGACCTTTTCTTAATTACGGTCCGGTTGTCACACCATTCTTACAACAACAGCAACAACAACATACTACTACTACTACTACTACTACTACTACTACTACTACTACTACTACTACTAATAATAATAATAATAATAATAATAATAATAATAATAATAATAAGAAGAAGAAGAAGAAGAAGTAAATAAATAAATAAATGAAATATAAACATATATGTAAAATAAGTGTCTCTTTCTCATTAATGCGTTATAATTTATCTTGAAATTAACGACATAATATTTCTTCATCAAAAGTCTGTTATTTTTACATTAACAAAATAAATACGCTTTTCAAGATGAATAGCGACTGTCACTGAATAAATTGTAAAAATAAGTAAGTTTGTTAAACTGTGGAACAACGAAATAATGCCTCAAATATGTTGTTTAAACTTGCATCATAATGTTGCGGCTAAACTCTGCTCCTAAAATCTTTGACAAAACGATGTTACTATCTCAAAATTTAATGAACACCCTCATCTTGATCTTTTGGACATCGCTCTGTACCGCGCATTAAAAAATCAAACATACAAACAGAAAGAAAAAAGTAGAAGAAGAAATAAATAATACAAAATAAAATAAGGATTATCGAGTACTGTTTGTAACAATGCCTCCTTGATGTAATAAATGGCAAAGAATAACGTGGCAGAACGTATAATGAGTGTAAAAGTAGTAAATAGGTTTTTCCTTGGCTGGTTGTTAGTGTCTGTATTTTTGTCCTAAAAATTAAAATTGCCATAAATTATTATAAACAAATAAAACTGAACAGTTCTTTTCAAACGTCGCTTACTTATTCCTTTTAATTAGTATTTTTGTGCAAAATATAAATCTATATTAACTCTGTCACAAAAACACTGCAAATAACTTTTCAAATGACCTACTAACACTAATCGTTAATGTTGCTTGCACAATAACCCAGAACATATGATTTAAATCACTTAATGTCTTTGACTCCAGTTCGCGTTAAAGTTTTCTTCTTCATATTCTTCATAATTTTGCTTTGGAACTAATTCTGAGGTACGTAGCTAGGGAGAAAAATAGGAGCCGACTTAAAACAGTAATGTTTATTTTGCTAATGTTTACTGTCTAACGTATAATTAGTGTCATTCATGCTTGAGTGTTTTATTATATGTCTTGTTTAACTTGACTATACGGAGTTTGCCACTATACTACACTCGTATTCAGGACATCCAGTTTTTGAAACTCACGTCAAGACCTTGAACATAATTATTTTTCAGCCATAATATATTATTCTTGTGTGACCTGTTTATAAGTATAGTATCCAGAAACTTAAAACACAGTCTGAAAACTGGCAGTACTCTGGCATTCGGGGAGGTGTTATAATCCGCTTCCAGAAATGGGAAAACTAGCGTGAGCAATTAAGGCCAATTTAGAGGCATGAAGAACAGAGGGGGCGATTAACGAGATTAACTTTAATGGGCAGTGAAGACAGGAAATACTACCCATATAAATACTGTACAGTCATGATGTTTGTTATGTTTGATCATGGCTGCGAAGGGAGACATTTTGGACGGCAGAAAACCAGGTGCGGGCCTCATACTTGATGGATATAGGTATATGCACGGCGGATTAATAACAAGAATATCATGGAGATATTTGTATTCGAGGTGCCTTGCCACCGTGACTACTACACCGGATGGGTCTGTGGTCAGGAGAGGTTAAGACTACATCCATTCCTCGGATGAGAGTGCAGTTGCTGTCCACCTACTGACCAACACCATGCGGAAGCCAGCACGGGAGGAGCTGACCAGTATCCCAAAGATATATGACGAGGAGAGGAAGAAGTTGTTGACCGTGTATGGAGACGCAACACCACAGGACATGGCTTCCAAGCTGAGTATGTTTGAGGGAATCAAATCCAGCTTGTACCGACAGAGAGCGAAAAAGGTCCCGCAAACTGGAACATTTCTTGCGTAGAGTGTGACTGATTCTCCTACAAATTGTGGACAAAATACAGTTTAAAAAAAAATACATCAATTAAGGTGATGTAACACCAATTAGTAAAGGTGAGAAATAAAATGCTTGAAATGGAACAACTGGTGTGTCCAATTAAGATGTGTTATAATCTCACTGCCAGATTCGGGATGGCCAGAATCGGAAATAAACCTATTGAACTACTGTTTTATTAGCAAATAATATACTTCCGTTTTATATATACGTACCAAAGAATCCTCTTGCACAATCAGAGACGGTTTTTGTCACTTTTTATCTTCTTCATTTTTAAAGTTTTCCATTTGAAGGATACCGGTCGCAAAAAAGAAAAACAGTTTTCTTATTGCTTGCCATTAGTATTCAAATGAATTATTTTATAAAATTGGAAAACTAGCTGAACTTAATACTTTTTTGAAAAATTCGCTGTCTTTGCTATTTTTGCTTAATTTTGAAAAGCCGTTTTTGTAGAATTTAGTCTAATTAGCAGCAATTATCAGGGTTTTTGTTGTTGTTGTAAATTTATATTTCTACATTAACTGGAGACAGCTGCAGATTATTAACACTTCATGAATCAGACAAAACCGCAACTACGTTTTCGCTAATATATAAGACAGCAGATTACATAGATCAGTGAACCTCCGAATTTTATCACAGTAATTCATCATCTATAACAGAAGATACAAATCTGACGGTGCTAAGAGGTTGTTTTTCTCGGTTCAACACAGGCACACGCACACATACTCACACATTTTTTATTTCATTTGACTTGTGCAATGGTAAAACGTTAATAAAATAAACAATTTTGCAATATTTGAAAAAGCCACTGTCTCACATTAATAAAGTCATTGCCGCTGTAACATTTACAAAATTAAAATTTCTTTTAAGCGATTTACGTAACTTCCTCAGTGATCGGGCAAAAGGAAGCCTAGTTAATAATTAATGAAGTTAACGAATAAGTGTTGTTTGCAATTAAAATGGAAAGAAAATTAGGCTAATACTGTAGTAATAGTGGTGGTCGGGTGATATTTGTAGTTTTAGTTATGATAGTATTAGTATTATTCCACATAAGGAAGAGCATATGGCCGCTATGTTAATATCAGAAAGGTTGTTTTCAAAATAAAATTTAATAGTCTCTACTCTTTCCCCATCGAAAAGTGACCAATGTTTAGTTTTTCTCTTTTTTGTTTTCACAAGAAACAATATTGCCTGCAGGATATTTTTGCTATGTATAAGCACCGTCCTCCTGAATTAGTTTTGCTTTACCTCTCATGAACTTAACATTCCCATGGCGTGTGTATCTAGACCATATTTCTAATGTCAATATCCAGAGTATTGTACAACTTCAGACTTCACACTAGCTGCTTAGGTTGATTTAACCATTTACTATCACTGAATGTTTCTTTAATATAAACATTAATTGCTAATTCAGATAAAAGTATTAGCAAGAAACAAATTGCAACTTCAAACATTGCTCTTTAGTACACATAGCAAAAGTTATAAAAGACAATTAGGAAGTAAATTTTGTACTTTAAATGTAAGTTCTTACTGTTTTATTAATATATCAGTTCCAAATTCTTTATTAACACTGAGCTATACAGCTGATGTCTATAAACAAGATTACAAAAACAATTCATATACAAGAGCAACACACGCTTGTAAATCATATATCAACAAACATCAAACACTTCCATTTGCTGTTTTTTTAAATGTCGATTAAACAATACATAAACATTAGAAGATATAATATATATCAAAACTGGTGGAATTTACTGAGCAAGGGAATAATATACAAAGGGAATGCCTAAGAATTTAATAAAATCTCCTAAATATTAAAAAAAAATTAAAAAAAAATTACTGGGTTACATGCGTGAAAATAAAATACGCCACGATGTGTTTTTTACAGATTGCATTAGTGTTATCCACACTGCTCATAACCCTGCTGCTTTATTTGATTCGTTCCATCACATTTTACACAGCTGTCTGAATTAATAACCATAGAACAAATTAACATTTAGCTCAGGTTAATAAAAGAGAGAGAGAGAGAGAGAGAGAGAGAGAGAGAGAGAGAGAGAGAGAGAGAGAGAGAGAGAGAGAGAGAGAGAGAGAGAGAGAGAGAGAGAGAGGTCAGAATTAAACAACACCTATTCGTTAACTTCATTAAATATTAAATAGGCTTCCTTTTGCCTGGAAGTTGCGTCAATTGCTTAATAGGAAATTTTATATACGTTATATTATTGTATAGCCTATGTTGAAGCCTCTATATACATGGAAGCTAAAAGATTTACAGTTATCGTCTTAATGGATAAAGAAACACACACAAAAACACACACAAAAACACACACACACATATGTGTGTGTATGTGTGTGTGTGTGTGTTAGTATATATGAAATATTTAAATGGAGATACATTTCGATAAATTCGTTAGAAAGTAATTGGAGAACACCCCAGAAAGGCTGAATCAGACTATAATAATTATTTAGTGGTAAGTAAACCAAATTGGTATCTGCTGTGGTGTCTGTAACAATTAAAAGCGAAATCGAATTCAGTTCGTCTATGTTAGCTATTTCTAATCCGATTACTACCTTGCACAGACACTCTGATATAATAGAGACGATTCGACTGGGAAGATAATACATAAGGAAATCACACACACACACACACACACACACACACACACACACACACACACACACACACACACACACACACACCTGTAACTGTAGACACACAAAAAAGAAATAGACCGATCCTTTGTTTATCTATGTAATTTAAAATACAATAATAAATTTATAGAGATTTATTTTATGTTTCGAGATCCGGCGATTTAAGAGTTGGATAATTTCTAAACAGTATATTTATTAGTTAAGACAATAATGCAACAATGTATTTTTATTATTTTAAATGAATAAATCGAAATTTCAAACATATACACGCACGCACATTCACAGACAAACACATTCACACAGAGAGGGAAACAAATAAACACAACTTAAATAAGCTGCATATCAACTCTCAAAAAAAGAAAAAAGAAAAAAATAAAATAAAATAAAAGAACTTCGCCAAGGGGTTTAAAAACACAGGACAAAACAGAAAAGACATCTTAGGGACTGTTTTAACCATTGTTTTAACACGCCTAACGGGCACAACAAATAGCCAGTACAAAACTATTGTGGCAGCCAATTTGCCACCATCCGCATGTAGTTCCTGGCAGACATAAAGACTGCTATTTGTACTAATTCTATTCCGCCTCCAGGACGGATGCTGTATTGGCCATGACGCTCGAACCACTGCAAAATGCGCGCTGAAAGGCTGTTTATAGTTGTTATTATTACTGTCATAAAAAGCGTGGTTCTGGGAACAAATATATAAATATTATCAGTGAATGGCTTAGTATTACTGTCTATGAATTCGACCATATCGAAAGAGAAGAGCTCGTATGTGACAATTTCCTTTCGTGAAAAAAAAAATAAAAAATAAAAAATCTGTGCGCAGTTTAGGTAAGTGTAACATTTTTTTACCTAAAATTATAATAGAAAGGATTAGCTGATTGACAGGCAAGAGTAAGTCAGTTTTTCCAAAATGTCTCCAAAGATTATTATATTTAGTAATCAGTCACGTTAATATATGTATTTACTATCAGCAAAATATCTGTATTCTGTCTTTTGATTATTGTGGAAATCAGATTTATTTATCAACAAAACATCAAACACTTTTATTTAAATTTTCTTAAATGATGAGAAAAGGACCATTTGATACAGAAATTTCATTTATTGTGTCAAGCCCTTCACTGAATAATTATACTGAATCCAGAATAATGTATATTCTGCTATTTCGGTCATTTTGTTTTCATTGCAAAAGTCACCTAAATTAACTAGCTATTTAAGTTTAGCTGAGTCAGTCTAACTGGTTAGAGTTAGTTCTCGCAAATAACAGAATAACATAGTTTGATAGCCAGTAACAGGGAATGATAAAGGTTGGACAAGATCCGTGGCTAACTTTAGTTCGTTAAAGTCCTGGATTTACATAACATAAAATATAATGCGCTCATAAAACTAAGTCTTTTTAAACAGTGAGTAAAATCACATGTGACTAACAGATTTTATTTTATTATTCAATCCAAATCCAACGACTTTATCACTCTGTGTTTAATCTTCTTAGATATTTAATTACAACTGAAGTGTCAAGGAATTAACAAAAACACTGGAATGTACATGAATATTTTTTATATATATATATATATATATATATATATATATTCATCTTGTCAATTTTTGTTTGTTTGTCGAAAGAGCTACGCGATAAATATATTATTTATTTATTTTGTACACACACCTACACACACACACACACATATATATATATATATACACACACATATATTTTTTTATTATTATTTTATTATTATTATTATTACTATTATTATTATTATTTTTTTTTTTTTTTTTTTTTTTTTTTTTGAGGCGTAGCTGTTTCGACGAACAATCAAATTTAACAAAATGAATAGTTATAGGTGGCATTTTAAATTATCTACAAGGACAAAGTGTTATATTACTCCGAATTATACGATTTTGAAACAAAATTTCATTACGTGAGTTTTCGGCGCATCATGATTTCTAGTGTCGTTGTTTTGTTTTGTTTCGGGTTTGTTCCTGTCTTTTTCTGTAATAGTTTCATTTTACTTGAGTGTTGATTTGTCTCAGTTGTTTAAATGAATGTTCTGCTTTTGTTGACGATGTTGTTTGTCTTGTCTGCACGACTTATTTATTCGAACGTTTTCTTGCGGGATTTTTGTGTTGTTGTTTCTTTTTCATACGACACTATTTTTTCTCGTGTTTAGAATACAATTTACAGATATTTAATAAAACATATAATTTAGTGTACAAATACTGTTTCTTATACCAAATTCATAAATGATGTCATTACAGTCTGATGGTTTTTGTAAACAGTTCTCAGATCACAAATTCTTTAATAAGATGTCTTACATCAAGCAACGTCAAGCAACAGTTTCCTCGGTGAACCGGAAATGCACGTCTCTGTCATCTGCGGTCGTCTTCGCTCATCTGGCGACCGAGAGAGGACGTCATTTTTAAATCCGGCCTCTCATTTGCTGTGAGATTAAAACTTAGATACTGGCGACCGCCTCGCTCATATAGCCCCGGCGCGTTCGATTGTTTGGAGGTAGAAACGTTTCTGCTGTGTACGAAACTACACAGATTTCACCTGCTACATCGGACTGTAGAAATGGATGCGATGATTCGCAATGGACTTTAATTATTGGTTCAGGCTTAGGAATCTCGTAGGTAAGTCAGCATTAATTGTAACAAAACTGAATGAATGTTTAATTATGAACCTTTGGTCAAGAACTGATATTTTCTGTTTAAATATATATTTGTTTTCTTGCTTACATTTTACTATAACTTGTTAATTAATTAATTTATTTATTGATTAAATTTTCTTAGTCATATAAGATATGTTTTCACTTAATATTTTATTTTATTATAATTCCTTATCTATTTACTCCAAAAAATGAGAACATTTTTAAACAGCTAACGATAAGCTCATAAATAAACTCGCTTTTCTTTTTCTGTTTATTTTTGCGACTGTGAAGAAGAATGCGATTCTTCGCTGAAACGTACAAATAAGGCTTTGCTTATTCAAAATATGTCTTCAGTTAGAGTTTATTTTATTATTCACAAGAAGGCGACTGATCGCGAGACTGAAATCCAATATCCGATATAATTATGTCGCTTGCAGGTTCCAGTTTTGCCTTAGTTATCATGAAAAACTACGTACATCATCTAAGTACTACACCGAAATAATGGTAATTATACAATAACGTTGCTTATATCAGTATCATCCCCAAGGAAACAGATAGTAGATTCTGCTGTTATTATTCTTTTTAAGATCTATATTATGATTTCTAGATGTGATGACTTAATACAAAGTATAATTTCTCTTTGATCTTGAACTGATTCGTTTTTCTTTGTTTAAACGGATTAATAACATGTTACATGTTGCTTTTTATTGCATTTGTTTTCTTTTTAGTCTTTATTCTTCTTTCCAAAGTATGTCAATAACCTGATAAAGTATAATATGAAGCTCTAAATAACAAATTAACCTTCATTTTATATATATATATATATTATTTTGCGTAGAAATTTATTATAATCAAGCATTTTTGTTGTTATTATTATTATTATTTTGATGTTGTTATTTATTGTGTGCATTATGCATTATTGATATATATGTTTATATAAATGAGTTTGCGCTGTAGTTCACTGCATACACTGAATATTCCCACAGCGTAAGTCAAAATAATAACATGAAAATTCTGTTTATTATTTCAGCGATCATTATAATGTAAAAATTGCTTTGTCGAGCTTTAGAATTCTGGCGTTTGGTAGAAAGTTAATTAAAAGTATAAATAAGCAGCACGGATTAAGGAATCATAAATCAAAACCGTACAGAGCTAGGGGCTCACAAAGTGTTGTTAACAATGGTTTGTTAGCCTTAAAAGTGTGCACTTGTTCTGTTCTTGTTGAATACAAAATATTGTCTGCTTCATGGCGAACTGATATCGAACAGCAATCTAAACTTATATAACTGTTATTTAAAAATAATATCCTTTGCGCCTAAAAGAAAAGAGTCTTCGGTACTAAACACGCCATCTTCGACGCTAGATGCGCTTTCACTAAAGACTTTTTATCTGTTGTTAAAACCCAATCAGTGAACAAGTAAATCCAAAGGAATAACTGTTCTTTTTCAGAACGATGCTGATGCGAGCTTGTAAAAATCAATATTGTATTTTGAGCAGCTTGTTATATTCCGAGAAAAGCTCATATCAACACATCAGAACTACGGCAGAAACTCAATTTTTACAAAATTCATGATAATTTGTCTCCATTTTTGTTTCCCAAGTTAACGTACGTAACTTCCACTTCACCTGCCTGCCTGTCTACTCGCATAGTTAAGTTACATATTCAGCTTATTAACTAAGTACGTGATTCTAATATTTACAATTAAACTAACTGGAAGCAAAATAAAATATCATCTCAATTTTTTTTTACTGTTTTTCTTTTTATTCATTTTTATTATTTGTGTTTCTCTGGGGTTTTTTTCCGTTTTTTGTTTTATCTTTTAACAATGGCAAGAAAAGTGTGAAAATAAATGCAATTTTTATTTTATTACAAAGTATTTTCGTATTTTATTTATTGTTTTAATGTTCTAATTTAATACTGAGGACTTTTAATTGCGTTATTTTTGCCTTAAAATGTGTGTATTTGATGTTTTACTTTGTCGAAATGGATATTGTTAGAGTCCAGGAACTGATTAATTTACTTTCCATTATTTTTAATGCGCAAAATTTATCTGGACTTCGAACAGCTTCCTCGACTAATTTCGAAATAAGAGTCATACATTTATCTTTTTTCTTCTGATCATTTGTCGTTTGTTATTTATTTATTTATTTATTTATTTATTTATTTGTGTTATGTTGTTTTGTTTATACCAGTATATTTTACATACCTTATTAATTTTTAATCTACATATCTCACCAAATTATATTTCATGGAAAAAAAAAAAAAAAGCAGTTATATTTAAAAATACTTCAGTATAAAAAACAAAAACAAAAAAATTTTTCTTTTAATAATTCTTAGAGATTGGCAGAATACATGAGACAATACTAATTAACATAGATTTTCTTATGGTCTCTGTGACGTTCGTGGCTACAGAGCGTTCACTTATTTAATGACTGATTTTCTAATGATTTAGATTTTCAGATCCAGTGGCTTGAGCTCAGTTTTCAGATTTAGTTGTATGTGTCTATATCAGACTGTTCTCTTCCTTGTTGACAAAGCAATGTTTTAAACAAAGATACAATAATTTAATTATACTGCAAAATATAAAGTAACATTTATATTTAAATTAAATATTCTCTTAGGGGAACAGTTTATTGCATGGCACCTATGACGTATGAATCATACATTACTATACAAATACGTTCTTGTAATATTGAGTAAAAATAGAATAATTTTAGTACTATTATAATTTTTTATCGTCTCATAATGAAAAATATCTATAATCTATAACATTTGCTTTGTTTTTACTTTTTACTTGTTTTCATCATTCTTTTATATATATATAATTTCATACGTTATTAGTGGTGAGCTATCGAAGAAAATTAGTGTAATCTAGTAGCTATTCTGCGTACTCTGTCATATAATATAGACACTGGAGAGATGTTACGACTTAAAATGTAATTTGAACTGGTGTGTTGCTCAAATAGTAATATGACATCCACGTGAGCAAATATCATTATGAAGACAATAAATAACTGAGCCAATAACCTGAGCATTTGTAAAAGGGTCATTTCTAAAGAATAATTTGAGGCGAATGAAAGAAAGAGAGGATAAATTATTTATTTATTTAATTCTTTTTGTGAATTGTTACTATGTTTTGGTCATTATTATTGTTTTTATTGTTGGCGGTTATGGTGTTATAATCAGCTGAATTTTGTTAGTTTAATGTATTCTTTTCATTCGTTTTATTTTTTATATTTTATATTTTTTTATTTGTTTGTCTCTTTCTTTTATTTATTTATTTATAATAAAAATAATTATTATTATTATTTAGATATATGTTTATTTTCGGTTCTCGTTTGGTTCTTTCCTTTTCTTTCTTTGTTTCTTTCTTTATTTGTTTTCAACGATTAGTGTGTTCTATTCTATTTTATCCCTAGCTAATTCCAGTGTCAGCATTATTCAAGATTTTTCTCTTTTTTTTTTTCCTATTTTAGAGCTTTTTTAAATTTATTTATTTATTTTTAAATTATATAAAAAAAAAAAAAAAAAATGTTGTGAATTGTTACTATGTTTTGGTCATTATTATTGTTTTTATTGTTGGCGATATGGTTGTATAATCAACAGAATCTTTCCAACCTAGATGAAATTATGTTTAAATCAATAAATATAGATTTCTAAATGTTATATAACGGCAGTATTTATAATTCTTTTTTGTGTTTATTGATTGTGATATACAGTATGGTAAAATCAAAACGAAACAAAACTAAAAAGCGGCTTCCATATAATAACAATAATAATAATAATAATAATAATAATAATAACCAAGACACTGCAATCCACAGTTTTTAATGAAATGGAACAAAAAGGTTTGTATGTCGGAATAATCAGAGTACAGAGATGTATCAAAGGATTCAGCAGGAAGGGAATGGAGGGTACATTCTGTAAGTTTTCTAATGAACCTATTGGGTTTTTTTTTTTACCCTCACACAGGAAGACATTCTGTGACAAAACAAAGGAATTTCTCCACCAGGATCTGGTAAAGTCGGCTGTCATACTTCTACTGCAATCTTTATCGATTCAGGTTGCAGTGTTCAACGAAACTTGGTTCTGCGTATGCTAGCCACAGACATAATACAAAGTAATGAATACCAAGGAAGAGATAGTTCACTGAACGAAATAATAGTATTGTTTGTTTACATTTGAAATAGACATGAAGGCTGCAAACAGGAAAACACTAGAAGGTTTTGAGGCGATAATTATTGATACTTTAAAATGCCAAACTGATCCTTAAAGAAAGAAGCAACGTTTAGTTACGAAAAATATTCAAATAAATTACTTTTTTTCGCCTTTTTTTTTCTTTGTATTTTATTCTGACATATGTTTTATTTCATTAAGAAATAAGGTTTTTAGCAGAACATATTTTATGCTCGTTTTATTGCAACTTTTATTTAAATTAATTAAGTTCATCTGCATGATGAAATTCAATATTGCTGTAGCATTATCATTGTTGACATGGCAAGGTTGTATTATTTATATCTTTAAACAAAAAAACAACAACAAATATGCAGAATGCCTTAAAATTTTAAACCTCTAATTTATGAAATCTAAATTAAAAAGAATGTTGTATCTGGTGGCCAAACTAATGAAATAGCTAGCTTATTAAACATAAGCTGTTCTCACATATGAGTTAAATGATGATTGCATCAATTGCCATTAGGGATGTTAATGCTGACATTTCATAGGATATTTTTAATCCAGAATAATGACATTAAAAATATTTGTTTATCGATATTTTTCTTACATTTATTATGCTTCATATTAGTTATTCTATAGCATTTATTTACATAATTACTGATAAAATGTTTTATAAAAATAAAATTTAATGATGATTTAACAATTCTATGAAAACAATAAATGTTAAAAAGCAAAAGTAAAGGGTGTAACATCTTGATAAATAAAATACAAATAAGCGGCTGGTCATTTATTTCTCACCGACATTTATTCTGACGGGCAACTTTTTACTCACCCTTTTGATAGAGCCATCTGCTTACCTTGGATGCTGCACATTACGACAATCCACTATGACTCGACAACAACACCGCCTTCTTGTCGTGATGCTTAAATTATCTCTCATTTCACATCTGTAAGATGTGGTGGATGAGGGTGGGGGACATAACAAATCAATATTGTTTTGTAATGTGGTCTCAGTCCGCGTCGGTATCCTTTCCAACATTTTATCAGTAATTATGTAAATAAATGTTATAATAACTAATATGAAGCATAATAAATGTAAGAAAAATATCGATAAACAAATATTTTTAATGTCATTATTCTGGAAACTTAAAAATATCCTATGAAATGTCAGCATTAACATCCCTAATGGCAACTGATGCAAAAACTATAGTATTTATTTATTTCTTTAATTCTTTCTTTCTAACTTTATTTATTTATTTATGTTATTATTATTATTATTATTATTATTATTATTATTATTATTATTATTATTATTATTATTATTATTATTTTATTTTTATTATTATTATTATTATTTTTTTTTTTTTTACTCTTTTACGGAATCGTTGGAAGGATGCTAGTATTTTATAATCTGTTAATGGTCTATCATGAATTATAGCGCATTACTTTCAATTTCAGTCGATTGCTGACAGTCGATTACTGATGTGCTGTGAATTATGGACAAATACTGTTGTATTATGAAATAAAGCTGATTACTAATCTGTTATGAATTATAGTCGATTATTAGTGTATCTTTTGAATTAATGTCGATTACTGTTACATTATCTGTTATAATTACTGGTGTCTCGTGAAGTGTCGATGATTATTACGAATAACAGTTGATTATTGGTGTATTATGGATTATAGTTAATTGCTGGAGTTCATCGTCTGTGCCACCGCCCGGATTAGCTGAATCGACTGTTCTGCTTTTAGTTCCTTTTTATGACACAGACTAAATTATTCATACGTGCATAACTCAGCAAATGTGAAAATCCGTTAAATATCGGCATAAATGTTGAACATTAAGTTATTACATTCAAAAAAAATTCTTACCTGTGTCTTTCTAATAAAAGTTTCAATGGATATAATGTTACAAAATACATAATCTTACATTTTATTTACATATTAAAAAATATTTTATTTGCTCAAAATCGCTTGGTGTTTCATTAAAACAAAAACAAAAAAAAAAAAACAAACAAAAAAATACCCCAAAAACAAAGAAAACACCATTAAAATCCTTTGAATTAAAAATCGAGAAATAGAAAATGATCTCTGCTTACATTTTCACATTCCACTGGTTCTGTAATGAGATTTTGACCTTCTTTATCTTTACAGAATGATTTAAAAATACATTTTAAGAATCATCCTGAAACCTAACGGTGCTGACAACAACGACAATAATCACGATGATACGAAAAGCAACAATAATAGCTTTGATACACATTAAATAGTCAGTGATTTAAAAATTATATATTGAGAAAATCGATAGAAGGGCATAATCTGAAACGAAATTAAAGTGGAATCTGAAATATAATTGAAGATTAAGGGTGACAGAGGAACATTTTGATAAATGGAACGTAAGAGCTAATGATATTTATTTTGAATGCGATCTTGTTGCAATTTTTTCGTTTCTTTTTAATTTCTATTTAATGGACATTTTTTTTCTTACTTAAGAAATATTATTAATACGATATTAATGATTATTTATAACTGCTTTCTTTTTCAGACTGACTTAATTAAAATCAAATTATGTAGACTGTTGTCTAAATGTCAACAAAATAGAAAACACTAATCTAAATACTGGACTTAATTACAAATAATAACAGATACGATACGTATTCTATTGTGGCTTAAGTTGCTATCATTGCCACCTGTGTTACTATTTTCATGGTTGAAAATTCCTTTCTGTGAAATTCAATCTTTTTGGCAATGAAAATAATAAAATAATCTTTTTACAGCATCACTAAAATTCCTCCTACTAGCTCAGACCCACCTAACTCTGGAGTTTAGATCCAACTCTGTTATTCAACATGGCTGCGTATTGTTTGCTATCGACAAGTTTGAAAATGTTCTATTGTTTTGTAACTTCAAAGGGATGTCATGCAAAGTGCTTGCTGGTCACTGGTCGTAAAAGCGGTTTAAGGAATTCTTTTCGGTGGAATTAGCAAGAAGAATAGGATGATCTCGACTGAATTAAAAAAAAAAAAAAAAAAAAAATAATAATAATAATAATAATAATAATAATATAAAATTAATTTTATTCTCTGTAGTCGCTAGCTCAGTTGTTAGATGTCCAGCTTCATGGGTGTCAGGTTGTGGAATCGGTCACCTGATTCTTCGATTCAGGTCATTCTCGTTCCTGCCAGTAAAACGACAAGTAACCGAATAGAGTTTGATGTTCTTCCAGCCTCTCTATTAGAGACAGTTAGGAAAAGCTTTGTATATAAGCTGATGTATATTTTTTTGTTTATTTCTAAAGCGCGTTTGCTAGTTGAGCGTTAGACAGTAAGGACGTGCAACGTTACAGTTATAAATTCTTATATCAGTTTATTTCAAATGTAATGGCTTCAACACTCCTCGCTTGACACTTTTTAGTCTTTCTTGGTTGATGTATGATACTAGTTCCCATACTACTACAACGAGTATCACGTGTTTAATCAATATGATGCGACGTGCTATTGTAGTGTTTTAATTTGTGACATTGTGTCGAGTGATGAACTCTGAAAGCAATTGGGTTCTTAATGGATGTTATCTTCCGCCCAGAACATCGATTTCTTCGCTAAGTTGTGTATGTGTAGAGAAAGCCGCGGTTACGTATAACAATCGATTTTACCCTTACTTAGTTCTGATTAATACAATAGATGAAAAATATTGTCTTCTTCCTTTCTAGGAATACAATCGAAAATTCATCAGATCTACCCAAATGGTTTGTAGATTCATGAGTGTGTAAGTACACACACACATTCACACACACACACACACACACACTTATGAAATCTATACTCAGCTTCTTAATGGCAAATAATAGAATCGCTATCTTAATTAACATTATTCTTTATTAGATATAATGTTATTTCGATATATAGTCATAATTACACAGTGCTTCGATATAATAATTCGTGGGGCCGGCATCAGTTGTCTCTGGCGCATTACTTTATAAGTTATGTATCACATAGTACCTTACTATTGCATTCTCAGTGGCCGTGGTTTGCTATGGTTAGCTCATAATTACTAATTTAGAGAACAATTTTCATCATTCATCTATTTAAAAACTGACCAGTTCCATTTTTCACAAGAAGAAGAAACCAAAAAATAAAACTTAAACAAAAATGATGAAAAAAATGAGTTTTACTGCTACTGAAAATTGATCGTAGATAGTTATCTCGATTCAGTACATGTAAATTAATTTCAAAATGAAAATACTCTTTTATCAAGAACTGGTAATTAACGACACGAAGCTGTGTCAACTGTTGTATATGAAAAGTAGTTTTTAGTAAACAGTTACACCGATGATTATTTTATTGTATTTTTATTGTTGCAGTGATTATTGCTGCTGGTTTAAAGTCACAGGAAACAAGCAGTCATCTGAAAGAAAGATATCTCTTTATAACCTTCACACAACATTTCTTACTTATTTTTTTTTTTTTTTGATTATTATTAATAAATTTATTTGAGAAAAGAATTTCAATAAAAGTAATAATATTAATAATAATAACAATAATAATAATAAGAAGAAGAAGAAGAAGAAGAAGAAGAAGAAGAAAAAAAAGAAGAATTGAATTTATAGGAGCTTTATATGTCCAATTTAAAGTTAAAAGTATTTAATATTTTGATATACATAATATAGCAGAAATCTGGCTAAATGTACCTTTTTTTTTTTCTCGAAAATGAAAAAGAAATTTGAATAAAGAAAAGAATCGTAAGTTTTTGATCATTATCTTTATCTGGTCTGCAGATTTAGACTATTCTTTTGTTCCCAACATTTACTGTCCTTTACTTTATTATTATTATTATTATTATTATTATTATTATTATTATTATTATTATTATTATTATTATTATTATTATTATCATTATCATTATTTTGAATTTATTTGTCGATTGTTCAGACCTGTTCATGTGTATTATTTATGAACATTGTCTTGTGGTTTATAGCTTAATGTCGTGACTTGGTCCTAGTCCATTGTTTACTCATTGCTTTGTTAGATTAGTTTGTTTCATTGTAGTCTTATTTGTTGACTTTCTTTTAAAACTCTTATTCTGTTTCACTTTATTCTCTATTTTAAGTTTCCTTAGATTTTTCTTATGCAATTGTAATATTTAATTTTATATTCCTTTAGATTTTTTATATATTCTTTAGCATGATGTTTTATGAGTTTCTCATTTAATTTTACTGGTGATATTGCTTTATAACATGCTGCCAATTACAAAACCATTTCAGTAATCGATTATTTTTCTTCTGAACTTAGATGAAAACCGAATTAGATATTTCTAATTAAATAAACTTAGATCTTTGTTTCTTTTTCTTTCTTTTTTCTTAAATTCGTGTAACGGAGAAAATTTAACATTAATTAACAGGTCCAGACGTCCAATCTACAGATGCTATTTTAGTAATCAGGAAAGGCCTGTCAGTTTATTCTCTTGTGCTTTTTTCCCATGTGAATGTTCTCTTCTCTTAAGACTCTATTTTGTTACTGGAAGACAGTTTGAAACTGGCGTCCATTGTTGTATGAAATATTTAGAAATGTTTATTAAAACTGTTATTTAATTTCAGTGGCTTTCTTCCTTTTCTTTCCGGTAGCTTTCAGGCTTCTAGAAATAATAAATCGTAAATTGTGCATCTCTCAGTATGTATTATGACAAAACGAGTCCACTACTCTGACAGATAGGCGTATCGCCTTCCGCTTGAGAGTAATTCCTAATTCCATTTTGTCACCTATCATCTGTCAAGGACAAACAATAATTAGTACGAATAACAAAACGTGAACTTAAGAACCAGCAATTTTCCAAACCATTAGCGAATTAGATTTAGTAAATTCTAGCAATGACGATCGCGTTTTATACGAACAATGAATCTAGCAGACTGTAATATTAATTATGTCCAGCACTAATGTCCCAGTTTCATTATAAATCAAAAATCAAATTCATATTTACATTTTAACAAAATTATTTAATGAAATATGCGGCATATTACTGATATCAGTATGTTTTATTAAGAAGGTTCGTATTTTACAAACAAACATTTTTCATAGCTGTTTATGCTTTGTCAGGATATATGATTATTATTATTATTATTAAAATAGATAGAAATATATTCTAGTTATTTTTGTCAAAACTAGGTGATGAAATGATGATGATGATGATTACTATTATTATTATTATTATTGTTATCATCAACATCATCATTACAATCATCATCACCATCATCATCGAAATAGTGAACACGTTTTCAATCGCTGATTATCATAATGTTATTAACTGTCGGAAACTGAAATCATCCACTAGAACGAATGTTGATTATCAGTCAGTCTTGTTAATCGAAACATTAAACAAATAAATAATGTTCATTTATCATAATCAGAACAGTTGCACATCAAAATCCGAAAACCCCAACAACAACAAGAAAAAAATCCAACAACAAATAAACAAAAACAGCCCTCATATTATAAAATGACTGAAAATGTAGTTGTTAATAACATGCATTGTTTTTGTTTGATAATTTTACAGCTATAAAATGATATTACTTGGATTATAGTCAATTTTTTTTATTAATTTTCAGTCGTCTCGGTTTCCCTATATTATCACTAGTAATAAGCTGCAAATCATGTCCTAAGACGTAGAAATCATCTTGCGTCTGTTTCTCGTAAATTGTTATTTTTAAGTTGGTTGCTATGACAGTTGTGTAAAAACTATCGTTTTTGCTCTGTACAAACGGATAAATCTTCAGGCACAGAGACGGAGAAAAATTAACACCTGGCATTTCTCAGAGAATACCCTATTTATTATTTTGCTAACCGCTTTTCGTTTGTCACGAATAGGTTTCTAGTGTACTTGACTAGAATTATACGCGAATTATTAACGCAAACATTCATTTCTCTTCTTTTTTTCAGGATCGATGTTATTTTCACCTTGCAGAGCTGGCGTGGACTCAGTGAGAAATTCTAGCTGTAACAGTGCCATAATGGACAAAAATCTGTAAATACATACGTATTTTTTCCTGCATCATCTTTCTGGATACTGAAAACATTTGGTGCTGGAGTCTTCATCCTAATCTACTGTTCAGACATCTCGCTATGTTTTGTTCAATTCGACAGATTCTGAATACAAGAGATGCGTAGCAGTATCTTATTAGTTGCCGAAAAATCATTTATTCTTTTATTAAATGACTGAATAACCTAACAAATGAAATATTCCTAGGATTAATATTTTCAAAAACAAAAGCTATTCATTGTTTTAATAGCTATACCTCTTGACCTTTTTAAACGTCTGTTTTTACTTTGAGTCAATAGTTCATTCTTGTGACATTTTAAATCTTTGGTTTTTTTTATGTGCAAGTTGTTTTGTCATGGAAAAAAACTGAGTGAACTGCAAACTAATTAAATTCAAGGTACAGCATGTTCCAATATAAGTGACATCTTTAAGTCTTAATTTTAAATGAGGTTTATTATATGCATGTTATAATAGCATCTTGAAGACTGATTATGGTATTAAATTAAAACAAATCGACTGAACAAGATAAATGAAGATATGCATTGATTTCCAAAGGCTAAATCTTGACATCACAGACCTGAAGACTATACCTGTGAAAATATTTCATGTTGAATTATGTATAATAATTAATATAACATCAGTTGTGAATAGGAATTAAAATCAAATTTGTATATTGCAAAAGCTATCCTGTTACAACAGCCACATTTGAACAATTAACTAGTTTTAGAGTAATAATTTAATCTGTTTATTAACGAAGTGTTAAATTTGGAAATTTGACATCATGGATGAGCTATCAAATTTGATAAGTTCCGTTGCACCACTTGAAGACTACTCCTTACCACCGTGTGATGACTGGTCTAATGAAACTTTATTAGCAGACAACAGCACTAGGTCAGCGCGAGGTGGTATTGGTGTTATTTCAGTCATTCTAGCCACATGCTATACTATCATATGTGTAGTTGGCCTGCTTGGTAACAGCCTCGTCATCTACGTCGTTGTACGATTCGCTAAAATGAAGACAGTAACAAATACGTACATTCTAAACCTGGCAATTTCCGATGTGCTCTTTTTGATCAGCCTGCCGTTCCTAACGACGACGACGTTCTTTCAGTACTGGGTGTTCGACTTAGCTATGTGCAAGATATACTTGCTTCTTTTTTCGATCAATCTGTTCACTAGTGCCTTTATGCTAATAATAATGAGTGCTGACCGTTACCTGGCAGTGTGCCACCCAATCCGCTCTCTTAGGTACCGCACACCCAATGTGGCTTTAATCATTTGTCTCGGTATCTGGTCCATATCTTTCCTGGTGATGCTTCCCATCATATTGTATTCAACAACAGTAGCTAATCCAAATTATAATGGCAAACAGACCTGTACAATTTTATGGCCAGAAGGACAGCCAATCCCAGCCAATAAAGCTTACATTTGGTACACTTTTATTCTAGGTTTTGCTATACCGGTGTCAGTGATATCTGTTTTCTACGTTCTCGTTGTCTTACGACTGCGAAGGGTTGGCCCAGCCAAGAAATCTAAGGAGAAAAAAAGATCGCACCGTCGAGTTACTCGTATGGTGCTGACAGTGATTTCGGTGTACATTGTCTGTTGGTTACCATATTGGATTTTTCAGGTATATTTAATCTTCAACCTCACACCCATTTTGATTTTACCACACTGGCAAGTGATACTCTTCAGCACCTTTACTGTGCTTACTTTTACCAACAGCATGTTAAATCCATTCTTGTACGCATTCTTGAGTGACAATTTTAGAAAAAGTTTCCTAAAAGCGTTCAAGTGCGCTTCGCCTGCGGAGATCAACAAGGTGCTGTGCGGAGAAAACAGCTTGTTTCCGCGAAGTAGTCAGACCTGCGGAAAAAGTGTCGCCATGACAAGCACGATCGATGAACGGATGGAGCTGTCCACGTTCGAAGTCAACCAAAACTCAGCAAGTCACGTGGTCTGTGAATCTAACAATCAAAATTATCAAGATGAACAAGGATTATTAAAGCCAGTGGCACTTTAGAAATTAAAAAAATGTATATCTTATTCGAGTAGGGCTTTCTCTTCCGTAAGAGTTTGGTTAATTTTAGAACAGCTGGAAAAAATGAATAAATGCATTAAAGGAAACCGCACTGCATTTAATAATAATAATAATAATAATAATAATAATAATAATCCATATACTAAGTAATGAGTTAAAAACTCAGACCATTTAACTTCACACTTTCAAACAGATGTTTGTCTTTGAACTATCATTATCATTAAAACCCTACTCCAAATGGGTGGTACTTTTTTCTAAGTAAATGAACAATTTATAGAAAGCTGACACAGAGGACCTTCGAAAATTGCACTGTTTCATACTCGAACAATCTGAATCTCCAACAAAAAATATTTGCGAAAAACCCGGTTTGAATTTCGAACAAAATTCAAAAGTCGACTATGAAAGAATTCAATTGTCTTCTAATTTCTCTGTTGAATTGTAAGCACAGCCAGATTTCTTGTGAATTTGTTGAGTGAGCGTCCTTTTCTTCTTCTTTTTTTTTTTTGTATTTAAGAAAAAGCAGGCGAAAGCAAATGACATTGGAGAGGTTCTGTGAAGAAAGATCAATTGATGGTAGCAATGCTAGTGATCCACAGCTCTCAACCAGTGAAACAAAAAGAAAAAGGAGAATGCATATCAGAAGGCAAGTTTTTATGGAAACAACTCACTGTTAAAGCAAACACTACTCTCATTTTTTCGGCTTTGCATTTAAAATGTTTTTGATTTGTAAATTTTAGTGTCGGGAGCGGTTTAATTAAATATTATTGCTTAACAGTTTTAATCAAAAGTAAAACAACTGTTTGGAGCAGATTGTGTCGACTGTAAACTCTATATCAGCAGCCTTTTGGACAATATTAATAATAATAATAATAATAATAATAATAATAATAATAATAATAATAATAATAATAATACATTCCTTATCCGAAATTATGAAATCCGACATTTTTTCAAGCAGTAGAGATTGCCAAAAGATTCCAAGAGCTCCAGTATTAAAGGGGAAATATCTTTAATGTGGAGTGGCCCAGTTACTGAACGGTTTGGTGCATATGTGCTTTAAATTAAAAAAACAAATAAATATATAATAATAATAATAATAATAATAATAATAATAATAATAATAATAAAATATATTTGAAAAAAAAAATACACTACAAAATGATGATAAATAACAAAATTGTGACACTTAAAGAGTAGTTCCTGCCTTAGTGGGTTATGCATGGCTGTTAACAGACGAGTTTTTTATAACGTTAATATTACCCTATTTATTCATCATGAGATGGGTCTCATATTCTGGAATTAAAAAAAAAATCAGAATCGTCTTTTCGAAACAAAGTACTGAAAAATATTATATTAATTTTAAAAAATAATATAAGATAAGGATACGCATGCGTTTTGTATATAATAAGCTCGCTCTAAGTTCATAAAAACAACTAAGTCGATATTATTCCACCTTACTGTGTAAATTCGCCTTTATATATATTATTTTTCTTATCAGTCCAAATATTGTATTAAATTATACGGCTTCTTTCCTAAGGTGACAAAAATATTATTAAATAAATAAAAACATTAAATATATATAATAAAGTATGAAATAAATAAAAAAAATTAACAATAATATGCATTTCATGCGTAATCTATTTACTTATCTGAATTTTGTTTTCACCTATGGATAAAACATAATCAAGCAGTAATAAAGTTCTAGAATTAATGTATCATACACAAAAATTTGATACTAACAGATTTACAATGCAGATTACGTAGCACATGCAGTCCTACCATCACAGAATTACGAGCTCGACAGAATTGACAGTAAGTTTTGAAACGCTCTTATTACGATTATTCTTCTTCTTCTTCTTCTTCTTCTTATTATTATTATTAACATTTCTCTACATCATACGGTCAAAGGTCAGCAAGCTTTTGCTTCTTTTTTTTTTGTGCTAAAAACAAAAAAACATTGTTCTGTCTCAAAAAGCAGTTTTGTTCGGTGGTCAGTAAACAAATGTAGTCGATTGTTCTGTGTGATAATTTCAGGATAAAAGAGCAGTGTATAGAATTTCAGTGAGACTTAACTGATACTTCGATTGTGTATATTGTTATACCTGACAGGTGTTGAGAATGTCGACTATAATATTATTAGTATATAGTACTTCTTTGTTGGAAGTGTGTTAACTTACAACATTTATGATATTATTATTGCATTATTTCGGTAAGCAGATGTATTCATTTGTTAAATTATAACATTGTTTTGGAAATGTAGTACTTGTATTAGATATTCAGTTATTTATAATGTTAAAGTATTGCTGTGGTTGTAATAATATTTTTTTTTTTGGTTAAAAATATAATTAGATGATACTTAATTAAAAGATTCTGACATGTTTAGTTATTCACTCTGAATACATAAATGGCTTAAATAATTAATTAAAATAAATACTGAATTATAATACAACGGTGATAAACGTTTGTGAAGTTTTTCATAATTATTGTGTGTGTCTCTTGAGTTTTGTACTTAAAATATTGCAGTTTCGGTGATGAACAGTATCTGTTATTATACTTTCTAAATAAATGTTTGTCTGATATCAATGATGAAAAGAAAAAGAAAAAATTAATTAAAGTTTTGAAGAACTCAGTATTAATGATGATTAAAAAAGTTAATTTGAAATATTTTATAATTTCTGTTTAAAATTATCCTGTAACAGAAGCGATTTTATTTATTAAATCATTTAAGTTATGTAAGTTTTAAAAATAAACATTTTAAAAGCGTAAAACTGAAATATATTTTATTTTATAAAGTTATGAATTTATTTCAATTATATTCATTTTAAAATAATTTCAGTAATTATATTTTACGTTGTGATAAGATGTAATAATTTTTTTAATGCAGTAATTTTTAAAGCATAAATTAATTCAATTTAACAGTATAAATTATTTCCACCTTTTAAAATTACTGTATTTATTTGTGTTCCTTTTTGTATTTAAATTTACTAACATAATAAAACATTCACGCCACTGAATTAGTAAAATAGAAATATACGTGAAAGTATTGTATATTGCCGTTTGTTTATCTGATTTTTGTCAAATAAAATTTTGTTTTATTTCAGTGTAGTTCAATAAAGTCTGTTAACATAAAGCACTACTAGTAATGTTGTGTATTTCTTTTCTTTTTTTCTAGTTGTACGGTCTGCTTCAGATTTCATTATTAATCATCAGTTTATTATTATTTGTTGATTACGAGTAAATAGATAAATAAATAAATTTAAAATTTAAAAATAAACAAATAAAATTGTTAAGATGTAGAAAATGTTCGTGCTGACAAACTATCATGCACGCACACAGCACTCGTACATTTCTAAACAGCTAATTACAGCAGTAAACTATCACATGTTTTATATAGAAATCGACATTTCAGTTCTTGAATGCTGTAGAACATCTTTTAAAATCGGGATAAACCTTGGTTAGTGTGTTATTTGATACTACTCTATTAAAATAATCGAGTGTTTGGAAAACTGTTCGTAAGTTTAAATACAGTGGAAGAAATTCGACTGTGTAAACCCTTATTTAGTAAGATATACTAAAATATTGTGTATAAGATCTCAGCCAGCAACGCTCTGTGCACAAAGTAAAGTTAATTCTCCAAAACTGATGTTCGTTTGGAAAAGTGGATCATATTAAATTTCTTTATTTAATTGTATAAAGGCAAGTAATCAGTATCGAGGTAAATATATGTGTATACATACATATGTGTGTCTATGCGTATGTATATATGTATGTGTGTGTGTATGAATGTATGAGTGTATACATATATATTTGTGTATGTATGTATGTATGATGTATGTATCTGGATGAATGTATATGTGTGTTTATATATGTGGATGTATCACTGTTGGTGGGTGTGTGTGTGTTTCTGTGTCTGTGTGTGTGTGTATGTGTGTGTGTGTGTGTTTCTATGATTTACTGTTTTTCTGGACCACAGTTAAACATAAACATTATAAAACACTCAGTGAAAAGTATAAAAAGTATAGAACAAAATTGTATTTGTCTGTCTGCGATTAGCCATAGTCGTTTTACTACTGCTACCATACCAACACATGCAAGAAACAGGCAGAACGCTGAACACACTTAATGGTTTGTTACCGTACATATAAATACTCTCACCAAACTTGACATAAATTAATATGCATTTTCTAAAGAATTAAAAATAAAATCAAACAGACAATTCATCAAGTAAACTTTTGATTTTCTTTACAATCGTATACATTACAGAAAGTCGAAAGATTGTGTAAAATATGTCCTCACTTTTTCACCGTTTAAACAGAGAAAATAAAATAAAATGCAAATAAAAACACGTAAGATAAGGTTTGTCACAGGCTAAAGCTATATTTACAATTATCCTTATACTTAAGAAAGCAGGTGTCAATATCATCTGGCTTATAAATAAATAGAAATAAATCTTAAACTCGAAAGTATTTATGCAACACTACGAATAAACTAATTGCACGAAAGGCGAGATTCATTAAATTATCTAGTCCGAAATCTATTTTTGAAAAGTGTTATAAATGTGAAATGTTTATTATGGATGTAAATTACATAGACAATTATGTCTCTTCCAAGAAAAATGAAATACTAAGTATTTTGATATATATATGTATGTATATATATTTTTAAAATAATGATTAAAGAGCAACACTCATTTTTTTTTTTTTTTTTTTTTAAACTGTAAGGAAGAAAATAGTATTTATTTTTCTTAATTTGATACAACTAAAATTACCGACATAATTTAATAAACCTTAAATATGATTTCAATATATTTTAATCAGTAAATAACTATTATTTTAGATCAAATTGGATGGACCATACACTCTTGTAATTTCACACATAAAATATTCTCAATTGACGTAAACGAGAGAATTACGTTTTAGTCCATTTAATCTCATTTTAATATTTATGATTCGTGTTGTTAATCTAGTAAGAGACCAAACATGTTCAGATTATATGTTCTAGTTACACTCACTGCAGTGCACTTTAATGCTGTCACAGATAACAGATTGTTAATCAGTGAACTTTGTTCGTTTACACTGAAATCTAAACAACGTGGTATTGCTTTTTCTGGTACGTTACCTATAAACTTTCAATTCTCAGATGTTCTAATTACAGTCTGTGCCTCATATTTCCTTCTTTTTTCAATCATTACTGGAACATTTCGAAAATTTTCAGTAATTTAGTATGCGTTACACTGTAAGAAGTATATACTGTTATATCATTTTGTCTTCGTTCAGCTATTCATTTGAAATTCACACTAGAAAATAATTAGCGACAGGAAGTATTGATTTGAGACAGATACATGCTAATACGGTATTCATTTCGTTTGGGTATTTGTACGATATTATTTTTACCTTGTTACGATTCATCATATCCCGCTAATGATATATATATAATGTCTAATCAGATATTTGAAGGTGTAAACAGGTACTTTGTCCATATTTGGAGATGTGTCCTTGTATTTAAAGTCGAACATGTATACATACAGACATATAAATTTAAAATAATAAAATATTTCAGCCTTCGGACTTCTGAATATTCATAATTACTTTTCAGAAAAAAATTAACTTTCTGAGATGACCTTTTTTTTTTTTTTTTTTTTTTTTAAAGTTTAATTTATAATCATACTGTCTGCACTGGCATTATCTTGGGATGGAGGAGATGATATATTTGTTTGTGTGTTTCGGTTAAATAAAATGACTACGCTATTATTATCTTCATAATAACTACATCTTCGTAACTACATCAGATTACATAAATCAAATTGCTTCCACTTAAATCAAAATTATATTATTGTAACTTACATGACTGTTAAGAGTGTATAGATTTTGCCGTATCTATGAAATTATTTCTTGTGAACAAAGCAGTTCTGCGGATGTGATATTTAATTAGCCGTTATGTCTCAGTGATGTTAAGCTAACCTGAAACATTAGTTAACTAAAGCAATTAAAGAGTAAAAATTCCTTCCGCCAGCATCAAACTATCAGGATCACGACACGCTAATCTGCAGATCATTGTACTGGCCAAATGGATGATATATCGTTAATATATTATTGAGTATCAGACTTACAATAACTTGTTGTCTGCTTTAAAACAGTAGTAATTGTTTCTAGATTTAATATTTCCATTTGTTAGGTCACTGATGAAATAAGCTATATTTACGAAAGTTGTCTTCAAATAGTGATGTCAGAATACTTGTTTCGAAAAGGAGACTGATATATCGGATTATACGATAAATAAAATGACCTGTTACTGTTTTATGATATCGGCTTTGACTTTTTCAAACGAATCATAGACACATGGCATTCGCCATTGTAATTTAATTTTAAATAACTCTCTCTCTCTCTCTCTCTCTCTCTCTCTCTCTCTCTCTCTCTCTCTCTCTCTCTCTCTCTCTCTCTCTCTCTCTCTCTCTCTCTGTGTGTGTAAATGAAAAAACAAAAAACCCAGACTAACAGACAGAGAAACCATTTTACTGTGAACACACACACACACACACACACACACACACACACACACACACACAGTCTAAACGTGCATTATTTATATATATACAATAAAAACTTAGAGCAGAAAAAGAAAGAAGCATCATAACTGATTTCAGTTCTTTGAAATGCAATTAGTTTCTGATGATTTCACACAGCTGTTAGAATCGCTGTAATATAAAAATTATAAATCCAAAGGTTCAGCGAGTTCGACTGAAATTATCTTTAAATATTTTTAATAATCTAGTTTCATTCTTTTCTTTTTTACTTTTTGTGTTAGTTTTTAAATGCTATTTTTCTATTTCCTCTTTTTTCTTTTTTTTTCTATAAAAGTCCTTTAAAGTTATAAAGTGTGTGTGTGTGTGTGTGTGTGTGTGTGTGTGTGTGTGATAGAGAGACTGATATGTATACATTTCTGTTAAAATATTAAGTAAATGCAGTGATTCTTTTCTATAACAAAATGTAAGTATATGGCCAGAACTGTGTTAATTAATTAATCTTCTAATGAATTTGGTTAAATATATACGAAACATTAGTTTATGTACAGATCAGTAATAACAATAAATGGCCCAAACCTCACAAATTATACACAGTCTTATTAATCCGGGTACTGCTAGATATAACACAATGAAACCACGTTCGAAGAAAATATCTGTATGTAAAAACCGCTTGATTAAAAGGCGACAGCTGAAAGAATCTGATTAGATGACCAAACATTGAGCTAAGCATGCAAATTGCTTCCGGTGTTTGCGTTGCTCCCAAAACAATTTTTCCATGTATTGTGGTGATTATAACGCTATCTTCATCAGCTCGAGGTCACCTGCTTTTGTTGATGACGCTGTCATGAGACCACAAAACGATGTTTACATGACATCTCCGTTCGCTTTGTAATATAAACCCATCATCACCACAGCTTGACTTGACGTCTGAAAATGAGACAAAAACAGCGAGGTAAGAAAAATAGAGAAGTAAGAGCGAACCAGTACTAAAAATATTTAATAACAATTTAAAAATAAAATAAAAAATCCGTTAAGCATTTTTAACTTTGAACCTTTCAGCTCATATTACCTAATTTAAAGTCTGAGAAAAGTGGTTCAAATATGTAGAACATAGAATCATAAAAAGGACATTAAATATGTTTAGTAAGTATATATTTTCTTTTGGTACTTTTCAAATATTTGCTAAATTAAAATTCACTTTCTGTTTTTACCTGAAACTGTTTCTACAAATATAAACACAGAACATTTTTACCAGTACTGTTTCATAATATACTCTGAATGCATAATATATCGCGCATGAACAACATTCTAACAGTAGTCTGACGTTACACGAGTAAATTAATATCTCATCTCATAGAAAAACTAATGTCATGAAATAATATTTTGTTTCACCATTTACCACTGTTCAAGTCATATATATGTTACAATGCTTTTTTACTTTACGTAGTATTTACCTTATTGAATCGAGAGATCTTTACACCCAAGCTCTCATTAACATTTACAGGTGAGAAGAAAAAATTGAAAGAAACTCAAAACAAAACATCAAATAATAAAAAGTAATAATGCAATTTCGTAAAGAATGGAAGAATGAAAACGTTGTAGCAGCGTCTTTGCAGCATCAGATCTGAAAACAAAATCATATTTATTTAATGTTAATTTTCATTATTACCATTATTTTTAATATTCTTCAGATTAATAATATTAAATATGATGTTTTGATTAGTGTTTCCTACATTATAGAATGGTAGAGTAGAATATACTGCAATGTCTATAGAGAAACAATTTCATAATATGAACATATTGTGATTTTATAAAATTCATTTAAGACCTCTATAATTCTGAATGAATAAATTACTAAAAGAGTGATCGACTTTGATTAAAATAAATATAAATTTTTATTTTATCATGAAGAACTCCTTTTTAATCTACGATTATGTGGTTCAGAGATAATAACAGAGAATGCCACGATAACATACTTTTTTCGATTGGCAGTAAGGGAACTTTTATGCGAATATTGCCGTCGACAAGGCAGCTTATATCAAGTTCCATGTTAAACCAGCTGTAGGCAGGGCATGATCGAAAAATAGCTGACAAGGATTAATTGTTCGACCTTCCACCTACTAACCACCTTATTATTTTATATTTTATAACACGTATCTCATTATTAGTAAAGTAATTATTTTTTTAATCTTTTAACTCACTCCACAACTATCTTTGTTTTCTGTCGTCTTTAGCCATAGGCATGTCAGTCTAGGTAAGACAATAATGAAACTTTAATACTCCATACGTATTTCACTGGGCATCAGATACCTTTTAAGTGAGAAGCACAATACATTCTTAAACAATTCTTCTGAGAAAAAATATATTATAAAAATAAAGGGAAAGTCATAAATAATATAAAGATGGCTGATAGAGAGTGATTTGATTATTAAATTTTGTTTGTCACATAATATATTTTTATGTCTCACAATATTTCTTTTATCATTTTAGTGATGAAGAAAGTTCACAATCTAACAATTTACCAATATGTAAAATAGAGAAAATAAATTAAAATCAAACTGATATATTTCTCGTTAATAATTAATTCTGACAAAGATGAATAAAACAAAACAATAGCAACAACAGTATAGAGAAGTATACAGAAAAATTAAATTATTTAAAATAAAATATTTGTACACAAGACTGTACATTTTGACTTAAAAATAAAGTTTACACATCCCTGCTGGTGAAGTGATAAAAAGAAAGACAAATCAATAATGCTCGCAAAATTTTAGTACATTCTTTAAACTGCAGACTTTTTCTGGTTCTTTTCCTTTTATCTTTTCGAACTCCTTCATCTCCTTTACTGCCCCATAAATAAAACTAAAAAGAGTGCTAAAAATATAACAGTAAAATGTTATAAATTCATTCATGGAATTTCGTGAAGTTTTTGGACAATGTTAGTTTTTCTATGATATAAACTTAGTTCACTAAAAAAGACAAATGTACACATTAATAATTCTATATTTAATGATTGGGCGATGTTTGTGCCGTTTTCTAAATGTAAATCTATTTTACAAAATTATTTTAAACCCTTCCCACGTTATTGGACTTTGAAATTCTGTTGAACACAAGGCTCTCAGTCAGTTACAGTGGGATACGTAGAACCTGTTTATTTATTTACCTCTTGCTAGGTTCTGGTCTGTGATTCGAATCCAATTTCTATCAGTGTTATAATTCAGATGATTAAACATTGCGCCACGAATCAGACAAATTGGCAACCAACTTGCCATAGCGCATGGCTAGAATTACATATTCTAGGAAGAAAAAGAAATAAAAACGAGCACATCTTCATAACGATTTTTGTTAAAAAATCTAGTCTCCTTTGTCCAGAGGGCATCTGAAATCTAGACTTTGATATCCGAGCAGTACAAACACCGTGAAAGATAAAAGAAAGACAAGTTATCAAGGGATATAACCTGTAATAGATAATGATAAAAGAACAGCGAGTGCAAGCCCTCTTGAAAACAATTTCAATGTTTTGCTGCTACATTAAAGATCTTTCTAAGACAACGAACATTTCCTTTAATTTACTCGGCATCATTTAAATTATGAACGAAGTTTCTTTGCTTTTAATTTATATTTTGCTGAACATTTTAATATGTTTTGTTTTTGGGTTTTTTAAAACGATATAACTTTTTTTCTTTTTGACTTTAAGCATGAATCATAAAAATAATAATAATAATAATAATAATAATAATAATAATAATAATAAAATAATAATAATAAATAAATAAATAAATAAATAAATAAATAAAATAAAAATAAAAAATAAAAAATGAAACAAAATAAAACAAAATAAAATAAATAACTATCTAAATTGTATTTTTTCAAATTTATTTTTGAATACTGACGTTATGCAGAACCTGCCAAATTTAATCCAAAGAAATGAAATTAACTGGCCATGCAACAGGACACAGGAACTGCAATGAATTTGTGCTTTAAAAAATTACATGAAGCACGTAAACCGTCTATAACAGTTGAAAGTGAATACTAAATAGAAGGGATCGTGTAAACATGGCAGAAAGAGTAAAATTTTGTATAAGTTTTCCTGAATCGATTTTCACAGGGAATCAAGTTATAAGTATAATGTAACTTTATCAGAATTTTAATTGTTATCCAGCTGTAATTTCAAAATATTTAACATCAGATTACAAAGTTTCATTCAAATATCTAACAATATTTTCAGACTGTATATGTTAGCGCATAAAGTATATATTTACATACATCACAGCATCTTCAAAAACAGCAATTATCTTGAAATTCAGTGTTAAAAGTAACTGACTGTTTCTTGCGGCATCGTGGTTCCAGAATATCATTATTAGTATGGATACGAGATACCATTATAAGATCAAAGACTTTTCCAAGAATGGGTACATTTGTATTTTTTTGTTGCAGCTGACACCAGAAGGCAGTTTGTCATGTTTTCTGCTTAATTATTATCTCTGATAATAGCTGTATGTCGCTAGACGGAACGTGATTTAGGCCGTAAAGTACAACTTTAGCGCGAAAATATTTAGTTTCAATAATAATAAAACTAATCCACGAAAATAATTAATATTGTGCTGAGTAAAAAACAATCATATAAAAAAGCAGTAAGAAAAAGAAATGATTTTGATGATGGTAATAATGATCATCAGTGGGAAATTTGACTGTTCAATATGAAAACGAAACGATAACACTGCTAATAAAACATTTACATAAGGCTAGATCTCTTGAAACTAAAATAACTTAATCTCTCTCTCTCTCTCTCTCTCTCTCTCTCTCTCTCTCTCTCTCTCTCTCTCTCTCTCTCTCTCTCTCTCTCTCTCTCTCTGATGAATGCATGAACAGGAATTCTAATGGAAAGTAATTTTGATTTGTTTATGTTTTGAAAAAACTATAAAACAAGTATAGAACTGGTTCAATAATCGCATAAAGAAATACAAAGCAGTGTATGTTCATTCAGAATTGACGTTATGGTTAGTTTTCATTATTATTAATATTATTAATGCAATGACACATACAGTTTTATTGCACTATTCAATGCAAGACTTTCCTCTGTTGACTCTGTCTCACTGTGTACCCACAAACTGTTTTTACTGAATTGTTGCATTGACTAAAAATGAAAAATGCATTTAAGATGTTATATTCGAAGTCATGGTTATTGATTCAGTTGATTACTAGAAGAAATGTATATCTATGCATGCATATACAAATATATACAGTGTACTTGTTATTTAAGGTGTTGAACCAAGAGAAACAAAACGTAACTCTACAGAAAAGGTAATAAGAATCTTTAATTTTTCTAGATTTTGAATAGAACTTCAAAGTGGCATAAAAAGCAATTCTTCGTTTCTTTTCTCTTTAATAAATTATCACAGAAATAGACTGTAGTCACAAATTGTATTTAATATAAAGTCAGTGAAATATACGAATGGTGAATAAACTAAATCATGTTTACATTAGTTAAGGTAATAGTAATTCGTGACTTTACTATTTGAAGATTTAATTTTAATAAAATTAGTTTATCTCATTACTGACCTAATAAATCCATTCCTTTTAAATAGATGAACTGATAATTTTGTTCAGACATTTCGACAAGAAATGTTTTTGATGAAAGGCTGATCAGATCTGATTCTATTGAAAAAACTATTCGACGAACGACTACACTTATATCATATAATAATTTTCAGAATACATTTCATACAATCATATTTGTCTGATATAAATATTTTGAAGGATGGACACAGACATATAATGGGGCTTTTTAAGATGTAAATTTGATGGTAGGAAGAAATGGTCTATATATATACTAAAGCGTTCTGTAATGTTAATACTGCCATTGTAATATGGTTTTGTCAAATAAAGGAAAGTAAAGAACTGCAGCAGCGATGTGTACATAAAACTGTATAAAGAGACGTGCATGCAAGGCCAACAGTTGCTCGTTATTTTTTTTAAAAAGGATGTCTGTTGTGATCAGCTCAAGATTGTAACTCTTTGTCATTTATCGATAAAGTACTTTTCCGTAAAAGTGCATTATTTTAATGCTTTAATGGTAAATTAGTAAGTAACAGAACTTATAATTCCCAGTTCATAAGTAAAACATAAATATTGAAAAATGTATGTCATGATGTAATTTCAGTGGTGTTCAGTAAATAATCCGTTTGCTTCTAAGTTTGTTTCTTTGTTGTTGTTATTTTTATATATTTATTTTATTTTATTTTATTTTATTTTATTTTATGTACTCTTCCAATGTTAATTAACTTTGAAGTATAAAAATAAAAGAGTACATTTTAAACATATATTTAGTGGCCTCATCGCATTCAAGACGGACCGAAGATTTTTCTGATATGAGAAAAATACACCAATCAGTCCAACATGTGCGGGATAACGCCAAGACTCCATTTGTGAAAGAATATAATTGTAGTGTTCAAGTCTTTTGTAATAGTATTATTTTATTGTAGCTGAAGGTCATATAAATAATACACAATAAAGCTAAAGATTAGATGTCTGACAGAATAGAATATGGCTAAACGAAGTTTTTTAAGGAGAGAATTATCTTTGATTAATTGGATGAAATCACAAAATGAAAACTGAAAATGCACATTTGCCACTGTCTTCCGGAACAGAATGGAAACATTGTAAAAACAAAATGATTGTTATTGGAGGTTTAGTGGTAAAATTTCACAAGGATGACGCAGTTCATTGCCACTCATGTGTGGTTTTTTAAAGTGTTCAACTGACGTACAGTAACAACAAAATCAAAATAAAAGAATTAACTGTGAAATAAAAAGAACAATACAGAAGTTTAAAGTTGCAGCGATTTATCGGGGTGACCAGAAAATACAATAGAGAGAGTCTTATTTTAACCCGTCTTCCAAAATGATTTAACTGGTTAATCAAATTATTATTCCAGCTAATGAAAAGAGAAAATAATTTTAATTACATAACCTGAAGTTACTGAGCTGTTTCTAAAGCATATGGAACATGCAGTAATAATTTTTTTATCTGTATCCATATAGTTAAGAGAATCAACTTAGTATTAAAACAATCTGTATCCTAGTATGTACGTTGTAGAGAATCAACGAAGTATTAAAACTATATATATTCCAGTATGCACTTTGTAGAGCCAGAGGTCACCCCAACCATTTTGAACTTTATAGGTACAGAGTCACACGAAGGGCTATCAGTTTGTTACACTCTTCTGAAATAACAAATTTGTTCAGTTTATCTTTAGTTATATATTATTTTTAATACTACCCATCTATGTGAAGACACTGATCACGTTAATGATTTCTCAAAATAATTATGAAAATTACATTTTAGACGCAGCTCACCGTGTTGTTCTCTTTTAGGAACAGGCCTGCGGGCGACTAATGCGGTTCTTGGGTGCGACCTGGTGCCCGCGCTCACCATGTTGGTAATCCCTGTTGTAGAGAATCTCGCAGTATTAAAGCTATCTGTATCCGACAATGCATATTGTAGAGAATCTCGCAGTATTAAAGCTATCTGTATCCGACAATGCATATTGTAGAGAATCTCGCAGTATTAAAGCTATCTGTATCCGACAATTCATACTGTAGAGAATCTCACAGTATTAAAACTATCTGTATCCGACAATGCATATTGTAGAGATTCAACGCGGTATTAAACTATACTATCCCAGTATGTACATTGTAGAGAATCAGTGCGGTATTAAAACTATCTGTATCCCAGTGTATACATTGTAGATACATTGTATTAAAACTACTGTATCCGACAATGCATATTGTAGAGAATCAATACAGTATTAAAACTATCAGTATCCGACAATGCATACTGTAGAGAATCAATGCAGAATTAAAACTATCTGTATCCGACAATGCATACTGTAGAGAATCAATGCAGAATTAAAACTGTTTCCCAGAATGTACATTGTAGAGAATCAATGCGGTATTAAAACTATCTGTATCCCAGAATGTATATTATAAAGAATCAATGCAGAATTAAAACTATCAGTATCCGAGAATGTATATTGTAAAAAAATCAATGCAGAATTAAAACTGTTTCCCAGAATGTACAGTGTAGAGAATCACTGCGGTATTAAACTATCAGTTTCCCAGAATGTATATTGTAGAGCTTCAACGTGTTATTAAAACTGTTTGTTTCCCAGAATGTATATTGTAAAGAATCAATGCAATACTAAAATTATCTGTATCCCAGTATGTACATTGTAGAGAATCAACGCGGAATTAAAACTATCTGTATCCCAGAATGTATATTGTAGAGATTCAACGGGGTATTAAACTATACTATCCCAGTATGTACAGTGTAGACATTCAATGCGGTATTAAAACTATCTGAATCCCAGAAAGTATATTGTAAAGAATCAAGGCGGTATTAAAAGTATATGTATCCAAGAACGTATATTGTAGAGAAACAACGGGGTATTAAAACTATCTAAATCCCACAATGTACACTGAAGAGAATCAGTCCGGTATTAAAACTATCTGTATCCCAGAATGTGTATTGTAGAGAATCAACGAGGTATTAAAACTATTTGTAACCCAGAATGTACACTACAGAGAATCAACACGGTTTAAAAAGTATCTGTATACCAGAATGTACATTGTAAAGAGTCAGTGCGGTACTAAAACTACCTCCATCCCAAAAAGTATATTACAGAGATTCAACCCGGTATTAAAACTATCTGTATCGCAGTTTGTACATTGTAGAGATTCAACCCGGTATTAATACTATCTGAATCCCAGAATCTATATTGTGGGGATTCAAGGCGGTATTAAAACTATCTGTAACCCTTTATGTACACTGTAGAGAACCTACGCGGTATTAAAACTATCTGTATCGCAGTATTTACATTGTAAAGACTCAACGCGGTATTAAAACTACCTCCATCCCAAAAAGTATATTACAGAGAATCAACCCGGTATTAAAACTATCAGTATCGCAGTATGTACATTGTAAAGATTCAACCCGGTATTAATACTATCTGTATCCCAGAATCTATATTGTGGGGATTCAAGGCGGTATTAAAACTATTTGTATCCCGTTATGTACTTTTTAGAGAATGAACGCTGTACTAAAACTATCTGTATCGCAGTATGTACATTGTAAAGAGTCAACGCGATATTAATACTATCTGTATCCAAGAATGCATATTATAGAGACTCAACTCGATATTAAAACTATCTGTATCCCAGTATGTACATTGTAGAGATTCATCGCTGTATTAATACTATCTGTATCCCAGAATCTATATTGTGGAGATTCAAGACGGTATTAAAACTATCTGTATCCCATTATGTACACTGTATAGAATCAAAGCGGTATTAAAACTATCTGTATCCCGTATGTACATTGTAAAGAATCAATTCGCTACTAAAACCATCTGTATCGCAGTATGTACATTGTAAAGAGTCAACGCGATATTAATACTGTCTGTATCCCAGAATGTATATTGTTGAGATTCAACGCGGTATTAAAATAATCTGTATCCCAGTATGTACATTGTCGATATTGAACTCGGTATTAAAACTATCTGTATCCCAGAATATGTATTGCAGAAAATCATCGCGGGATTAAAACTATCTGTATCCCAGAATGTACATAATAAAGAAACAACGCAGTATCAAAACTATCTGGATCCCATAATGTATATTGTAAAGATTCAACGCTGTATTGAAACTATCTGCATACCAGAATTAATATTAGAGCGAGAGATCCCGGCGTATTAAAATTATCTGCATCCCAATATGTACACTGTAGTGAAGCAACGCGGTATTAAAACTATCTGTATTCCAGAATGTATATTGTAGAGATTCAATGCGGTATTAACACTATGTGTATCCCAATATGTACAGTGTAGAGAATTAATGGGATGCTAAAACTATCTTTATCCCAGAACGTACAGTGTAGAGATTCAACGCGGAAATAAAATTATCTGAATACCAGAGTGTACATTGTAAAACTGATGTAATCAATTTCTGCAAACTATTCATGGAGAGATAGAAGACACCTTCCTCATTTTCGTTCCCTCTTTACAGTTTATTCATTATACGAAACGCTTTGGGCGGAAGTGTCATTGATTTCGTAATATTTTGATTTTGCAATATAAGGAAATAATCTTAACAGGAAATCTATTTATATACCACACAGAAGTCATAAATATAGTCCGAAGGTAATTTTATTTTTGCAGGAAAACATCATACAAAACTATTTCAACACTACGAAAAATGTTTGGGTTTCGAATTTCCAAATAAGAGATGGTCCTCCGTTACTCAGCTGATTTAACAATATTTAAATCGGTAATCATATATTACATATCAAATAACGCTTTTAATATTTGTATTCTACCTGTTTAAATTCATCATAGAACGATAACATATATCAAGTTACCGTCTTTTTAGAATACTCAGCCAGAATATACAGTAACATTGATCACCTCGGTCTTGTGGTGAATTTAAAAAATTATTTGTCAGAAAGCTACTGATGAAAACGCTGTTTACAAATGAACATTTATCTAATAATGAACTAAGATTTACGAATTAGGGGCAGTGGAGAAGCAACTGCTCTTCATAAATCGGGGATACTTTAGAAAAAAACAAGAAGAATTTAGTACCTATGTTTTTATCTCTGTGAAATTTCGGGCAAATCAAACCCTGTTTCTCCTGAATCTAAGAGTCTCCATACTTTTGTTTAATTAAGACCTTCAACAACATTATCTAGAATTAGTTTTAATAATTATGTAACTTTGTTTCCGATAGAGCTTTTTTTCGTTCTTTCTTTCTTTCTTTTACAGTATTTTTTCCCCGTTCTTTTAATACCTTTGGTAAAACTCATAGCTCGTGGAAATTTATCTAAATTTCACAAAATTTAACAAATGATTGCGTTGGAAATGTCAAGATTTTCCGTTAAATGGGATAGAAAAATTGCCCTAGTTTCATTATTTCTCTATTTTCCCGTAGAATTCCAACTTCTTTTATTTTTGAGTTTGTTATATAATGCAGTGTTAATATCAAAGTTCCTTTAAAAGAAAATGAAACCTTCAGTTAAAAGAAATTATCATCTGTCTAACTGAAAATAAAAACAATTATATCTTAAAATATTTGGTTGTGCACACATCTATGTTTTGTACGCTGAAATAGTTTTAATCAGCTAGTAAAACTAGTCTATGTAAGTGTAGATAGCGTTTAGTGTAATTTGCTGTTATCATTGTGATTCTAGTTCTAAATTAAATTCTCGGGCAGATCTGTTAGATTTTCCTACTTAAATTGTCCATTAACAATATTTCTCAGTCATATTCTATTTTTTAGTTGTTTTTGTTTTTCTTATTTTGTTTTGTGAAGCAGTAACTATATTGTGCATAAGCCTTCGAAAAATACGCTACATTAATGTCTTTCCTGTAGCGTAATGTCGACTCATTTGTTTCTCACAAAGGTCATCTTCCTTATGTACATCCTTATCAGCAATGCTGCACAATATCGTTGGCAAAAACATATAATAATAATAATAATAAATAATTACGGAAGTCGCGAAAGTGCTAAAAACGATTGTAGTCTTATCTATTGCAATAGATTAGATTATAATTTGTATCTCTTCTCTGGAAATTTACCGTCAGATATTTATTACTGAATGTCTTTTATTACTGTTCAGATATCTTTCATTCCTTTACAGTCACCATTCATTTCTGAATATCTTTTATTACTCTACAGTCACAGTTTTATTCTGAATATCTTTTATTACTGTGCAGTCACAGTTTTATTCTGAATATCTTTTATTACTGTACAGTCAGTTTTTTATTCTGAATATTTTTTATTACTGTGCAGTCACAGTTTTATTCTGAATACTTGTTATTGCTGTACAGTTAAAATTGTATTCTAATTATCTTTTATTACTGTGCAATCACAGTTTTATTCTAAATATCTGTTATTACTGTGCAGTCACAGTTTTATTCTGAATATCTGTTATTGCTGTACAGTTTTAATTTTATTCTGAATATCTTTTATTACTGTGCAATCACAGTTTTATTCTGAATAGCTTTTATTACTGTGCAGTATATATTCTGTATTATATTTGTTCACATTGTTTTAATATCTCTATTTTGTTCTTACATTATTAGTTACTGTATAATATAATTGCTATGTCTACTAAAGTTTGAAGATTTGGAAAATTTCAGGGTTAATGTAGACATTCACGATTTCATGGATTTTTGCATTTTCCGGACCGGTGCTCCCCACTATTAGTCCGTGAAATCGAGGGTCAACACTGTTTATTATTTGTTGAAATTAACTGATTTTCATGCGATTTTGGTTTGATTAATTAACTGTGAATGATACCCAATAATCTATCTAGACATAAACACAAGTTACAGAAAATAAAACTAAAACATACAAATCCAACAAGCTATATTCACGTGAACATTTTCTAAATTCAAGAAATAATTAAATAATTACCAAGTCTATGTTTATTTATTATATTTTTTTACTATATTTATTTAACATATCTAAAAAAAAAGTACCACTTACCCATTGACTGTTGTTATTAAGATATTTATTACTAAATTTACAATTTTCAGTATACATCAACTCATATGAAAAAGTACAACATTAATTTTTTTTTATTTATTTAAACTTTTTCTTTTTGTGGGGCAGTTCTAGAGTTACATTTCATTTATACATAACTTCAAAAAAAATAAAAAATATTTTGTTATTTGTTTATTTATGCTGGTTCGTTCGTTTGTCTGCTCTTCTCCAATTTCAGATGCTGTCGTTTATTTAAGAAAGATACCATTTCCATCTCTAAATAATTCATAAATTATTCCCAACAATTCCCATAAGCAATTTTCATTAACTTGTTCGAATCCCGCAATAAGCTTTAACTGCACGCTTTATATGCAATGGATTAGCATTCTGCATTTTGCGAAGAACTGCAATACAAAGTATAAGCTAGGTTTTAGGCTCAGGAATTTTTTATTTTTTATTTTTTAACTGACCCCTGTATGACCAAAATAGCCATGCTCACTAATGGCTGGCAGATTTTTGCATTAAATTGGCTCTATTTTCAGTTCACTTCTTGCGAATCTGGCTAAATTACAACGCCATTATTTTTTATTGTTGCAGCTCCACCACTAATTGGTAGATTCGCTGGGATTCTGTGAGGCCAGCAAATCAGATCAGAGATTCCAACGCCTTTCACTTGGCGTTCAACTAATTGTTGTCAAGAGCTGTGTTGGGGCATCTGCGGGCTAATTCTCAGAGGGTAGAATTCTGAAAATACGAAAAGATCACGTCCCAGTCTTTCCCCAGACGGCCTGATGAAAGAGAACAACTCAGTAATAGTCACTACTGTATCAAATTACGAAAATATCGTTGTGAGCCCAAAATTGTTTAATAGGCGTTACCCTTTATAATTTGATGTAGTCGCGAATAACAATTTCTATATATACATAAATTCACAAACACACACACAACATGCATACATAGTTTGTGTGTGTGTGTGTGTGTGAGAGAGAGAGAGAGAGAGAGAGAGAGAGAGAGAGAGAGAGAGAGAGAGAGAGAGAGAGAGGAGCATATTTATATATAGTGGTACCTTGACTTACGAGTTTAATTTGTTCCGTTACCTAGCTCGTAACTCAATTTGCTCGTATATAAAATCAGTTTTCCCAAATGAAATTAATTGATATACCATTAATCCGTTCCTGCCCCCCTCCCCTAAAACCACCCTAATCTTTTGTAACGTATATTTAATGTATAGATGACAAATAATGTATGTATAATTACAAAATAAAAGACAATGTAAAGAAATAAATAGGTTTTGTAAGGTGTACAGGGTTAGGATTTCTTCATCTTTTCATGGACAGAAATCCGAAGCTTAGAAATTATTTTAACACCTTTCGCTGGATTTATAGCCTTTATCGACCCTTTCTGCTTGGTACATATCGTAAAAGTACTGCTCTCATAGTGCCTAGCCATGATGACTATGCGCACGCCTCGCTCCTTTTTTTCTTTGATTTCAAGTTTTGATTCAATGGACATCATCCGCTTCTTCTTCTCAGCACTGTCCTTTGCACTCTTTTTCTTAGGATCTATGGTCAGAAAAAAGAAATTTGGCAAAATACTGCAGAAATACGAGCACAACACAGCAGAGATACTTCCACGGCGAATCTGTAACTCGGATTTTGGCTCGCAGCTCAAAGCAAAAAATCGACCGCTCGTAACTCGGAAAACTCGTAAGTTGGAGCACTCATAAGTCAAGGTATCACTGTATATATATATATTCAACAACCTTAAGTAAGGAAGTACAGTGTGTGTGTGTGTGTGTGTGTGTGTGTGTGTACATGTATACATACATACATACATACACACACACACACACATATATATGTACACACACGCAGTACTTCCTTACTTAATGTTGTTGAATAAAGACACGAACAAAACTTGACCATACAGATGAGGGAATACAATTCCTAGTGCAGCTTCAAAGTATTCAAAGTAGAATCTAAAGTTTCTCTTCGTTTCTTATCTGTTTTCATGATGAATATGTATAGAATTTCAACTTTCCTAAACCGCTGTCAAAATTCTGCCATTATTTCAGATGTTATTTGATACAATATTTTTTTCGTCCTATATTGTTCATGATGTTTTTGTTTAATGTGTTAATAACAAGTATGGAGAAAGATTTTCAACATCAAGCATCCGAATTAGATTCAAGTTCTCATTATCTTATTGCATTAAGATATACCCTAAACTCTGGTTGGCACTTTTTGAAATAATGATAATAAAACACACAGCATTTAGACATACATGTACATACATTCTACTTAGATTGATTTATTTCACACATTTTGGTGCAAACTGGATCGATTAAAATTAAATACTAGTAAATAACAGATCGTTTTATTTTATTTTCGTGTTTTGTTTGATTTTTATGTAACAACAGCAAATCTTATTCTGAAATATGTAGCTATTATTATAATTTTTTTGTTTCCCCACAAAACCAATGCACTATTTGAAAGCTTCGTTTATGAAAGAAGCATGCCTCGAAGATTTCTGAATTATCTCGGAAATTAGTTTGAGCGTCGTATGGTGCGTTCTTTCCAGTGACAAAATAAAATCAAGTTTAGTTTGTATATTTAAAAACTGAAAGAAAGAAAAAACTTATTTAATGACATTTGCCTAAAAGATAACATTCTAGATTGAAAGCAGAATTTCTAGTTTTCTGATTTTCACAAGGAACTTTGATCTCGGCGAAACATTTTTTTGTTTTAAACAAAAACAAACATTCGTTTGAAATTTTGTAGAAGGATGATTAATTATTGATTCAGACATTTTATTTAGAAGGGGTCGGCAAAGTGATCGATATTGACCCGGGGGTCTATGGAATTATCCAAATGTGATACAATAGCAGCAGCACGACTATAATATTTTTTTGATTTTCAGATTTAAAATATTTACGGTTTTACAGCGACTAAAATACTATAAACCTACATACTGTTTCAAAACATTATTCATGCCCACCTTGCACTTTATTATTTTTATCATATTTTTTAATTATTATTATTTTTTTTTTTTATTATTATTATTATTATTATTATTATTATTATTATTATTATTATTATTTAAGAGCAACGACAACAAAAAACTATCGTGTGAATTCCGGATCTGTGCTATCTTAAGATTGCGTTGCGCATTCTTATAACCGGTAAAACGCCAAAGATTGCGTTTTACAGGACTGCGCTATCTTGCAATGCGGACTTGCTTACATACCAGGCCTAACTAGACGTTAGAAATTCGCTCCCAGTTTTGAAAGCTAAGACTCGTGTCAGATAGAACGTAAATTTGTTATTAGTATTAAATTTAATGATATAAATTATTCATTTTATATATCACAAATAAAATTAAAAGTTTCTGTTTATTTTGCTTTAAAATTATATGATGCCACAGTTGGGTAGGAGCAATAAAGAGGAAATAATATTAAGTCATTTCTTACCCAAATGCATTATTTTGAGCTATTCGATGCTTAAAAGGAGTCTGATGCATCATCTACATTTTACAGCTAGTAGAAATATAAACATTTTCCTATTTATTAATTTTTCAAAAATTCACTGGTCATTTATGTATTAATGCATTTTTTCACCGAGTCATTCACATTCTACTTGATTTCTATTATCTTTTTTTATCTTGGCATCAGAACAGATGGCAGTCACTGCAAACATGAAAATTTATCACAGACAAAAATGTGTTGAAACAATTACTCTTTAAAATGAGAAGTAATAGCAACAATTTTTTTTTTTTTTTTTTTTTTTTGGATACAATTGCTGAAAGTACATGTTTACTTAATATCAAATTAATAATTATGACATATATATGTGTATGATTTACAATAAATTAATCTCTTGTACTATTGAAAAATACAATTTCTGTACGATGATAAAATAAATTTTCCTGTTCCAGTATTTTTCCTTCTGTTTTTGCCTATTTTCAAAGTCGGAAGATCCATAATCATATTCTCTAATTATTAAAGTTATCCTCGGTTGATATTCCGGATTTCTTTTATTATTATTATTATTATTATTATTATTATTATTATTATTATTATTATTATTATTAATAAACTCAAGAGATATGATCATTCCGGATGGAAAATTTCAAAAACATTTCTTAAAGAACTTATCTGATTGGGTCTCGCGTTAAGTGCTAACGATTTGCTTTGCGCGATCTCCAGAATTTCGCCCGATTTACCGATCGTAAGATAGCGTTGAACATGCACTTCATCTAAAAATTAATTATGTTCTGTATCACAGTTTATTAGGCAATATAAAAATGTAGAGAGGCAGACTAAGTGAATATTATTCCCCAGTATGTGACACAAATGTGGTAGACCAGTGACTGTCACACTGGGTGCTTTTTTTTTTTTTTTTTTTTTTTTTTTTTTTTTAAACCACGTTTATACCGTCACCATTCAGCTTCATGCTATTATTCAGACGTATATACTGCCTTCGTTGCAGTAATGAAATTACTTTAACCAAATATAACCAGTTCTGAGAATTAAAAAAATATTATTAAATTTAACAACACGTAACAAAATAATTTAAATAATAATAATAATTATTGACGTAATCTAAAGATTAAATGATGAATTAGTGACTACATAAATACCATTTTATAACCTGACAAAAACTTTGCAGTTCAATTGACTATTTGGTTGAAAATCTGCAACAGTACGAAGAAATGTATCAATTCAGCATTTTAATACCGTAAAAGTAATTTTATAGTTGATTTTATAGCTAAAAAAAGAATAGAAAGAGATGCACACATACAGACGTAGTTCAATTAGTCATGTAGATGAACAATATAGATGTATTGCAAAAATTCATAGAAAAAATGTATTTTCATTACTTTTTATTTATCAAGCATGCATTAGTTCTGATCATGAAAAAGTACTGTTTAATCAGGTATCCCAATTAATCTGCAAATTATTAATAAAAAATAAATTAAAAAAAAAAAAATGGAATTGAAAACACTTATTAGTAACGTGTTATCTAGAATGTGTAATGGAAAAAAAATTCAGAAGCAAACTAGTTTGCACAATACCTGTAAATAAATATAAAGATTCCAAAATCCCCATGTTTTTAAAAAGTATTACTATATAAAAAAAAAAAAAAAAAAAAAAAAATTCAATTTTTTGTTAAACATTTATTTCCAAAATGTTCAATTATTTGCACATTTTGAAATGTTATTCCTGTCTTTAAGTTTGTGCTTTCTGTCTAATTCCAGTTTTCAGATGTAGCTCCACCACCCCAGTCAGTTTTTGGACCAGCAGCTGTAGCAGCTGGAGCACCAGGTGTTGACCAGTCTGCATGTTCTGTGGACCAATCAGCCGCAGGTGCACCAGAGTATGCAGGTACAGGTGCAACCTGAATTGATTCGCTGGCCCAGTCAGTTACCTCTGGTCTAGTTGCTAAAGGCTGCTCTCCAGTCCACTGCTCCTGTGCTATTGGTACAGGTTCTTCCTTCTGCTGATCACGCTCTGCAGCTGCTTGTTCTTCTTTCTCAGCCTGAAATATCAGATACAAATAAATACTTTTGACACACCAGTGATAAAATGTTTATGTACATTACAAATTTAAGTAGTCAGAAATGTTGAAACATATGGCAGCCTTTTTCCAGTGGATGACAAAGAAATTAAATTAAAAAGCGAATTCAATTCCTAGATGTTTCTATGTACTTAACAGGTCCAATATTTCCATTAACTTGTTAATATTAAAGAAACCGTTTTTCCCCCTTTTGTTTTTAAATATCAAACCTGCCAATTTATGTTTAACTCAGAAATGGGAATACTACATATTATCCACACAACCCAGATCATGAATTAAACAATCAAAACAGCAATAAATTTATTATTACATCTTCGGGATCTCGGTAGAAATAGAGATCAACCATCACATCCCAAGGATGCTCTCTACTAATGGTTCCACGCAGTCTCAAAACTTCTCTTGCCAGCATCCACCACATCAAACCAATTGATTGTACTCCCTATAAAAACAAAAAATGTGATAGAAAATTTTCAGTCATCTAAATATTTAATCTACTAGTAGATTTGCTGGCAAACTTATTTTTAATTAATTTAATTATATATAATACTCAAGAAAATAATAAAATGAAAGTTGCTTGATAAGCAACAACACATAAACACATAATTATCACTGTCTCTCTACTGGTTCAAAAGATACCTGCAAATCAATAACATGTTAAACATGCCACAATTGTTTAAAATGGAAGTGGCAGAATGCCCCTAAAATGATTAAAAGTGAAAACAGACACTGTGGCTTCATTTTTGGTCTCATTTCAAAAATTAAACCAGTATTGTGAACAATTTTTAAAGATTTTTCATGTAACATTTTCAGTTTGAATGAAAAATGCAAGCCAGTGTATCAAAAATGTGCTGCTGCATTAAAAACTGAAAACTGAGATTCACAGAATATTATGTTGTTTAAACAAATCTAAAAATATTGATACCTAAAAACTGATGAGCTATACCTTTTTAAAGAGAAAAATAACCCTCATGTTCAATCAACACCAACCTTAAGCCATGTTTAATACATTTCAATTTTTGATGCATTTTATTTTAGAGAGATATTGCATTTTAAGGTGAATACAATTTAAATGACAGAGGGCCATTTAAAAAAAAAACAGAACAAAGAAACCCCTGAAATTTTTCTGTCTTAATATATAAAATAATTAGTGGTAGTATGTTAAAATACTGTGTGTGTGTGAAAATCTTACTTAAAAGGACTACAACCATTTGATGTTTAACTATAATCCTCTGCAATACATTAACTCAGCCAATTTTCAAAGCCTGCTCCAAAAAGGGGTTGCAGATACTAATTAGGCAATAAAAATCTGTAATCATGAGACTTAAGGCAATTAATGATGCATATGTGTTAAGTATTGTCATTTGAAGCAGAAACATAAAATAATTTTCTTAGCTTTACATCTGCTGGAATTTGACTGCTAAAAAAGTTACCTATCACCTGACCATTGTTGATGTTTTCTCTGATGGAGCTAATCTATACTTGAAGAAAAATAATCTAAGCTTTTAAAATTGATCAATTTATTATGTTACAATATCTAAAAAGTTATTTATTATTATTTTTTTAATTCAGTATTCTATCAATACTGTTAATACTTGAACTAACAAACTACACTGTACTATTGTGTTGTACAGTTTGCTATGTTGCTGTTTATAGCAAAAAATTTGTTAACAAAATAATAACCCGTCTTAGAGAAGAAAAGCTAATAATCAGCAAAATATGAAGTCAATTTGTTTATTTCTGAATGTTTTCATATTACATGCAGTAAAAGTTGGCACACAGAAAAAAAACATGCAGCCTACAAATATAAAGAGCACAATCATTGTAAGTAACACTAATCCTCTCTACTTGCACATAAAATCTACAGTGATTTCCCTATGCAGCTGCTATCACAAACACAAAAACACACACACATAGAGTTGGAACATAGAAAAAAAACATGCAACCTGTAAGTTATTAAAAATATAAACATATAAACATATAAATAAAATAATTTGAAAAGTGCCAGTCATTTTTAGTTGCACATACAGTAATTTCGCCCAATAGGAAAAAACATTTACAGCGATTTCACTATGCACATGCTACTTTCAAATGTGGAGCTGTTCTATACCGATAATGTCACACGTTAGTGGTGCACATTGTTTGAAAAAAGATAACTGAATGAGCTTTCATTTGGTTATTAGTATGTAGGGGATTTTTACCCATTTTTTTAAAAATTTGGTTTCAAGGTAAATAAAAATACGTTTGATACAAACCATTCAATCTTCCTGGCTGTGCAAAAAAAACTACTGAAGTGACTTTTGTATAGTTAAGCCAGTGTTTAGATAGCGACTGTTTTAGGGCTTTCTACTCCAGGCTGTTAATGACCCAGCACAGGCAGCAGAGTTAGTATAATCCCACATTTAACATTCTCATAAAAGCAACTGATTTCACACACAACAAAACCAACACTATCATTTAAAAACACACCCAATGATCTTTATTTACATATATTTGTTTTTCATCTCAGATTTTACAGAAGGCATTCAGGAGTGGAGGAAAATGGGAATAACCTGCTTATAAACGTTGTCCAATTATGTTAAACACTGCTATGTTCCCCAAAATATCCATTCACTTCCACTCTGTGATAATTTTCAGGTTGTAGTTCTGTATTTTGTGATAACTACTAGATGCAGTGAGTGTCTACCGAAACTGGCTAAATAAGACTGCAAACAGATTCACAAACGCAAATTTATAATTATAGAGAAATATGTCAGATACTTTTTCTGGGAACTTGATCAATATTCCTATCTTGAAAATAGGGAGATTCCTTTTCTTTCTTTTTTTCATTTGTTGAAATGAAGTTGAAAACATTCATCCCTAAATTCATTTATCATTGATAATTATTTTCAAACATTTTGCATTTTGCCCCAGATTTAATTAAACAACTTATAATAATAATAACACAACTTCTGATGTCAAAATGTCAGAACATGGAAGTGTCAAAGTAAGTCCACTGATAAGACCCTTCATTTTGATACACACCAATGATGTTGATGAGGATTAATATGCATCTGGTCTATGTGACTGAAGGAAAATACCCTGAGGATTACTAAACATTTTTTGGAAAAGAACACTTTGCAAGGCAGCCCAGTATTATTCTTTAAAAGGCAGACTCCTACATTATAGTTATTCTGTTGATTCTACTCCAGTGTAAGTGGTCAAAGTGTCCAAGAAAGCCCAAATTCTACAATCTGTTACCAGACATTTTATCTTGCAGAAAACGTGACGGAAGATAAGCAGTAATTTTTTTGGGGAAAATCATGAGTGATGATCATAAAGACAATTGTGCACATTGTGACAGGTATCAACAATGCAACAAATTAGCCAAGACGAGCGTCAATGAGTTCAACACCTGTACAGTTACCTTTTCAAGTATGATTTTTTATTTCTGACCTCAGTCTCCTAAATCCAGGAAATACAAGAGAATATGCTAAGTAGCCTGAAGAGCAGGTCAGCAACCTGTGGTGAAACTTGAGAGGATGTTGACAGACACGAAGTCCTGCTAGGAGGTCGAGGGCATGTTCCCCCTAGACAATTTTGAAACAATATGGTGTATTCTGGAGATAAAAATATGAATTTGAAAGTAATAAATATCCCTAGCTAAGTTTTGAGGGTTGGGTTTATCAGAGAATTAAGCATATTACCATATTCAGAATTTTAAGACTTTAGCAGTAAATACCAGCACCAACTTTCCTTATTTTTCTCTTTTTATTTATGTATTTTCTCAACAAGGACTCAAACATGTAATAAAAATATATTCTACTGAAAATGCATTGTTTATTTATCCTTTAACATTAGGAGAATCAGTACTTTAGAGGAGTAAAGTGACCCAAGCCTGAATAATCTGCCCCTTCCTTCTGCTGCTTATGACTATATTTTTGTTAAAGTCTTATTTCCATTTATCAAAATACTGATGTCAGTTACTGGTGTGAAAATATTGAGGAAAATGATTTTTTAAAAATGAATTGTGATCCAAGTCTGAAAATTTTACTAAATTCTAATATAAAGCATTGTGAACTAATATTCGCCAAATATTAATTCTTCAAAGTATGAAGAAACAAACATTTGTGGGGATTAATTTTACTTAATTGTCTTGATGAAAAAAATGTATGAATACATTACAAAAATTTTTTAATTTCACTTAGATATTAATTGCACGAAATCATTAATTATACAGTTTCCAAGAGAAAAACACTTTTTTCAATTTACATACATTTATAAAAAATAACATTTAAAGTGTCAGTATTTCCAGGCTGGGGAATGTGAATTTGTGAATTGGCAAAATAACTTGGTCTTCAGCAGTCATCTCAATTTTTGGAGTATATTACCTTGTTGTTGCATGGGATTGCAATGTCAACATGTCGCAGGGGAGAATCTGTATTACAGAGTGCAATGACAGGAATGTTCACATAGGATGCTTCCGTAACTGGCTGGTGATCAGTTCGGGTATCTGTCACAACCAACAGACGAGGTTCCCTGAAGGCTGCCTGAAAAACAATATTCAAAAAATGTCCTTGAATGGAAAAATTCATTTCATTATTAGTGGTTATCAGCTATATACGGTTAATAAACCTGTGTACTGTTGGTGTCCATGTCATGACATGTCAGGACCATGAAACTGTCTGAAAAACTGGAAGTTTAAGCTGTAATGTTCTTAACATAGTTGTTGGAATTTACATACAAATCTAAGGTGGTGCAATACAGAAGACTGCACTTTAGCATATCGAAGTATTACAGACAGGGAGGAAGAACAATTAATTTGTTTTCTCTTTAAATTTGCAACATATCTTTTGTAACAAAACTTCCAGCTTTGCATCATCAAAGACTTAATAATGTAAACATCTTGAAGCTACCTATTAAAGACTTCATTGCGAATAATGTTAAAACATACCATACAAATAAAACAATTTAAAAGTGCTACCTGAATCTGGTTGGTAAATGTACCAGGAGTGAATCGACCTGCTACTGGATTAGCTCCAGTTGCAGAAGCAAATTTCAGTACAGCACGCTGACCATATGGCCGAGCTGAGATGACACATACATCTGATGGATTCTCAATGGCAGCAATGGCACGAGCAGCTAGCAGCAGTTTTTCCCAGGTCTTTTTCAAATTAATTATATAGACACCTGAAACAAAAATAAATATTTAACAAACGAAAACCAAAAAATTGATGCTAATTAGAAAAAAATGAATTAGGAAATTTAATATATTTGCATATTTGGACTCTGTAAATGTTATTCTCCCCCCCCCCTTGAGTTTAGCCAGCTTTATTTACACATACACACACAATATGCATGTAAGTATATACAAGTCAGACACATATGACATGAATTTCACTGTAATTAAACCACTTAAATAAAAGCAATCACCATCAGGTTTCCGCTTGAATACATATTGCTCCATCTGAAAATCCACATTGTTAGATCCTAGATGAGTGCTGCAAGCCAAAAACTTTGTAACATCTTCCTCTTTGAGGGCAAGTGCGTCTATACCTCCGGACATCAGGAGTCAGTCGTTGTGAGTTACGGTGACCAACCTGTTAATAAAAGGTAACTTCAAACTAACAAACAGCTTTTACAAATCAGCTATCACAGTAAAAACAGTGGATCAAACCTTTCAGTTCTTGGACAACATTTCACCCAACATTAAATGTCAGGTCCAACTTCCTGAGGTCTAACAACAAAGAACGTGTCATAATATGGTAAAACATGGAAAACTCTTAGCTCTGACATCCTACAGAATGACACTTCTTGTTCGACTGATAGCAGTTAAAAGATTTCAAAACTAAAACTTAAGAAGTTGGAGTTTGTAAAGTATCTTTCAGTTTATTCTATAATCAGATTTTAACAAATAACTGGACATAATGTTTTTTTTAAAATTATTTTATTTAAAAGAAGTAACAACAAAAAATATTAAAAATCAAGATAAAATTTAATATGAAGGTGATATTTTAAAAATGTATATTACTGAAACAATTTAATATTTCTAGTACTTCATTAATATCAAAACATGTTTAGTGTATTAGTCACCATTCAACACTTCTCTTCAGAATCAGATTGCATTTTTATTTTACTAAATGCAACATGTTTGAGGTTTTAACTTTTTTGTTGTTTAAGGTATGTAACTCAAAACTTTGATAAACCTAGTGGCAGAGAAGATGCTCCCAGAGGTTTTTTTTTTTTATATTGTACTTAATTTCTTAGGACCTCTCAAAATAAGGGTCATTTTAACAGAAAAAAAAAAAAAAAAAAAAAAAAACACTTATTAAAATTGGAGATATTATTAATACAATATTTATATACACACTAAAACACATTCAAAAGAGATTTCACTTCAATAAGCAAAAATATTGAGAAATGCATATTCGAATTTCAGTCATGATCAGCACAATTTTTATAACCATTTTATTTTGCTTTAATTTCAGAAATGTTTAGAAGAATGCATACAAAATACACACGTAATTATTATCAAATTGCATCACAGCAACCTTTAAACTTAATGAAAGAACTGACTAGTGACATTCTAGTAAAAATTTGTATTATTTACATACACAACCTTAAGTATATTTAAATATGTTATCTAATTTATCAACATTACCAAATATTCTAAACCATCCACTATGGAATGGGCACAGTGGCTTACTCTTACAGTAACAATTTAGCAAGTAACTAATTGTTACTAATTGACATATCATTTCAGATACTGTCAAAAATCTATTGTTCTAATCCATGCAAAATAATATATTGACAGCATTTCCTACAATGATAACTTTAGATTGGGTTCCAGGAGTTCATGTTCTCATTGAATTTTTGGGGAAAACAGCATAATACTGTACCTCAAAACTGCAAAAGGGTTAAACCTTCAAATGTTCTGTATTCTGTATTGATGGCCAGTGAAACATTGCACTGCAAAGAACCTATTTTCTTTGCTGGACAAAGGAAATTCACAACCACTATTTCATCATCAATGATCTCTGCGATACATCCATGATACCAGTGGTCCACAAACCCCAACAATTACACAACTGTTCTCAGATAATCACAATCATTCATCAGAATTTTAATTCTAAATCTGACTGGACTGCTGATCATGTATGTGATATTTAGGTTCATGATGATCCACAAGTAATATGGACCCGAACTATTAGTAACAGCTGGACTAACTTAATAATGGACTGAATTTTCAGTAATGTCTGGTACTTTGAGTGGATGTTTGTTGGCTAAAAAACAAACTACAGCTTTGTTTGTGCAAGCTATGTCAGTGTACTTATTTTTCAGGTAAGTGATGTGGATTTATATAACTTGTAACAATTTTGTTGCTTTTGTATCAGGCAACTACCTTGGTGACATCAGCAGCACACTTCATTTCTCCATCAGTAGTGATCTGTGCATTAATTGCATCAGATTTCTTGACTGTTTTGTTGTCAACGAGCCATTTTCTGTCTCAAAGGCTTAGATCTGGTTCATCTGCTTCTGACACAGCAGTAAGTTGAGAACTCTCCTGGTGTTCAAGTTTTCTTGGTTTTTTTTTGATGTGGTTTGTTTGATGGTTAGGTTTGCTCCCATAACTAACTTACCATTGAAAACCTGCAATCAAGCAGTTGGTAGGACATATTGGCTAAACTGTCCAAAGTTACTTTATTCCTGTTGATATGTGCTTCATGATCAGAAAGGAGACATGCATATAATCTGTGGGATTGAAGTATTGATGATCACTGTTTTCACTGCTGAAGTATTCAGAAGCTATTTTGCACAATCCAGCTGCTTCCCTGCATCCTGCAACAAGATATTCAATGGATTGGTCCTGAATCTTTGTACAAAAAACTTCCTTGAAACTGAATATCAAATAACACTGATTTCCCCAATGGGTTAAACCTGACCATCTCAGATTTTTATGAAACTTCTTATACTTGTCGACAGGGATCACACAGCACCAAACCTGAAATTTTAGGCCAATCAGACCAGTGGTGTGGGAGATAAGGACCCCCAAATTGAGATTTTTGGCAAAAATGGGCATGACCACCAACCTTTAAACCTTCATATCTCAGGAACTACTGGGCCAATCTTCATAAAATTGGTATTGTTGAAAAGGCAATATGACAAAGATTCCAAACCCTTGTTATGACCTTGAAATTGTCCATGTGGATCTCATGACCTTGAGATGACCTTTATTGAAATTTAATCTCCCATATGTTAACTAATCCTGGGTGTAATATTTTTTTGTTTAGCCATAATATAGGTTTAAAAAATGCATACCTGCATGGATGATTGATACAATGCATTACAATGTACATTTTCTCTGCGACCAAAAACTCATCTTTGGAGTTAAAACCTACCTGACATGTCTGAAGGAATGCCTGAAGGATATGAAAAGATGCCATATGGCATGACATCTTCTATACAATCATGCTCAAAGGGTTAACAGGCATGTCAAGAACTCCTTGAAATCCCCATTGAGTCTTCGCCACAGAGTATGAACAGGGTCTACCTTCACCTTGATAAACTGTGATTTATACTTTAAAAGTTTGACCTAAGGCTTGTGCGCAATGACACATGTACTCTGCTGCCATTTTATGACCTGTTTAACTTTACTTAAAGGGTTTCAGGGTTTAATTTGATATGTAGGAAAGCACTGACTTTTTCTACTGAATTGAAGGTGCAGGCAATACTGAAAATCCTCATTTCTTCTGCAGCTTTTACTCTCCGGAAAATGTGTGTTGTCAACACCATCATACCAAAAAGGAGTTGTTGCAAAGTGTATGGAAAACCGAGGAAATCGAACTCCTCACTCTTTGAAGTGGGATCAAAACACAGGACATCAAGAGTATCTGTTTACATCATGAACAAGAACTTTTAATCAAGTTTTCAACATTGGGGAAAAAGTGTTGTGATCCCCGTAATCGCCATCCTAAGCAAGCATGCACTAGATCTTCAAGAATTGTTAGCATGGGCTCTTACAAATACGTAGTAAATCCAAAGACACTAGTTCCAGGAGACAAGTTGTGCTGAGACTGTTTGATTAGCCTTCAGAAATCGAAGGTCCAAACCCCTGCAGAGGATGGCTTTAGTATGGGTGGTATTACAATGGGAGAATTTGATGACAACTTACCAGACAAACCACTGGTTGTTGTTTCCCCAGTAAAGGACTTTGATTTGAATTCTATCCTGTCGAGTTTAAGCTAAACTCCTGTTAAACTCCATTCACTAGCATGTTCCAGTAAATGAATGAAAGGACAGAAAATACTAGCATCAGCGACAGTAACATTAAAAAACATCTTGAAACAGTCTATGATATTCCGCTTCGTTCTCTTGAAAGTGATTTGGACTCATCAGAAAAATTGACCTTCATTTTTTCAGAAACATGTTGGAGGAGTTTAGAGAAATTCAACAAGTCCGAATCCTACCCAGAGCGTGTACAAATCTTGACTTTGTCACCCTTTACCATTGAAAGGACAATGAATCAACGAATTACCTTGTGAAGAAAGAGAATGGGGTTCTATCCCTCTGTAAGAAGAAACAAGGGAAAGTTCTGTCAAATGAATTGAAGGAGGAAATAGTCCAATTTTATGAAAGTGACGAGAACAGTAGAATGTGTCCGGGAATGAAGGATACAGCGAGCATTTGAAACAAAGATGGTGAGAAGGTTAAGCATTAGAAACACCTAGTTTCTAACAAGAGAATTATCTCAGGAATAGTAATTGCATTCCATTCCCAGTTCAAAGTGATTTGTTGGTCATGAAGATGGGTATTTTATATCCTATGGCCCAGTAGGTCCCATTGAAACAGAAAGCCAGTATGCTGCTGCAGGAAGGAAATAACCATTGGTATAATGATCTCACTGCAGTAACAATGAGCAGTCATGTTTCTGTGAATGATAATGACATCTGCTTTATCTCAATATTAATGCCGACCCAGACCATGATGCTGCCACTGTCATATCAGTTATGCTAAATGACTGTCTGCATCACATCATTCTCCCCATTGCTTTCTATCTGCAAACTGAACACAAAATCTGGATCAGTCTGTGAATGTCTGCTCCCATTTTTTTGTCGCCAGTATTGGTGTATTCTGGCCCATCTCAGATGTTCCTGAATGTTATCCTGCTGTCAGGGGAACAACTTCAACAGGACAATGTGCTTGTAATCCAGCAGCATGGAGAAAGTTACAGACAGTGAGCATTAATTCTACTGCCTGTGGTTTGCAGCAAAGTAAAGACTAAACATGCAAACCTTTTGGACCTGTCACTAAATACCTATCTTCTCTTGGAATATTTAATCATGGTTTACCAGAATGTGGTCCATCTTGCACTTCCCCATTTGGACTTGCATTGTCAGAGTCATGATATGGTACTGTTATGAACACGAAAATACTGAGCAATGTTGTTTACACATTGGCTGGCATTAAGCCATTCCATTGCTTTATGATTTTCCGCTAAGCTTGGATGATGACCCATTATAACAGGATAATTTATTTTATTTTATTTCGAAGCAACAGTCATTTACAAAAAATGGCTAAACTTTTTGGTTAAGAATATTTTCAAGAATAACCTGAAAAAGACGAGTGAATTAACTATTAGAATTAATTTTACAGTTGTAAAATATGGTAATATTTCAGTAATTTATTGTTTTAGGAGTAACATACCAACAGTTAGGTGGCAATATTTCCTTTAAATTATTAAAAATACAATACTGATCAATTATTATAAAATATATAACCAATAACCCTGCCCACAGCCAACCCTTCAAAAATATAAAAATTTACATATTTATGTAATATAACTTTGATGATGTGCATTTGATCAATATTTATTAAATAATGATGGTACATGTTTATTTGCACATTTATGACATTTTACAATATAATTTAAAAAACTCCACTTACTTGAAATACCATGATGCTTTCAATCAGTGTTGGCAAAAAACTGTTCCCTTCAATCAGACTGTATGGATTTTAAGAGGATGACATGCCAACTAATTTATTTCCATAACTAATGCTAAGACATGACTTCCAACATCAGTCATTTGTTTAAGATAATATTTGCTGCAGTTCACACAAATAAAATGAACTTGTTCAAAAATTTTCCTGCAAGGACAATCAACCATTCTGCGAACAATGTCAGCCATGAACTCATTTTTATAGTTACAAATGTCCAACTTTACATAACTGGTTCTTCAAATTATGATCTTCAATATAAGCTTTTTTTCTGAATGGCTAACATTAAATGCAAGCAGTGCCATTCCTATAAAGATAGTGCAGTTTCCAGTTAGCACACATGTGCACTTTGAGACAGTTGCTTATTATGGCTCATCAGAAGATGGTGTGAAACAATGTCACCATTTCCTCTACTACTGCAGCAGATTATGCATGTTTTTTTTACAACAGACAAGTGCTCACTTAAATTTACTGTTCTAAAACGTTCCATATAGCATGTATAAAGGACAATCATAATGTAGCAATGTTAACACATTTTCTTTAACTGTCAAATGAAAATGTATTCTATACTAATTAAAAGAAACCCAATGCCAAAAGTAAAAATAAAAACCTTTTTGAACATATCAGATCAGTAAGTCTAAAAGATATATTCTAGTTTTCAAAAGTCAACCTAAGGTCACCAAAATCTTATTTCAAGAGATATCTTCATCAAATTTGCATTATCTATTCAATAAAGTGTTCTTTTTATGAACACCTCAAAAGAGGGAGACTTTAAATTCAATAGTTTCAGGTCTATTTAAAAATGTATGGTTCGTGAATGATTAATTTTCCTATTTACGACCGTACCGAGTTGTTCCTGATGGGGTTTTCCCGTTAGCCATTAGCTTCTCTTCAAATGGCTAGTAAACAATCTACACAGGGATATTTGTAAAATACAAGGCAAAGAAAATAGGTCTGAATATTCAGTTTAAATAATCTGTTCAGTGTAATCGACCATCACCGTTTTTTATTTCTATATTCAATTGTGATTATTGTCATTTTAAACCTATTTTAAGTATTGCTCTTTACTTTTTGATTTTCTGTTATGCGTTTTTTTGGAAATTCCTCTAACAAAATAAACCAACATTTGATCTCATTCTGCTTTAAAACAGTGAATTAGTGGAATATGTTGAGGTTGGCAATTCACCATTACAATTTACAGGAGGGAGGGCAAAAGGTAACTAATGCCTCTGACGGCCTTTAGCACTGCTACATAATGGGCTACGTTTATTTCAAGATTCAATCAAAATTATGTTCAAATAAATATAACGAACTTATTAAATTTACAAAGTCCATCTAACTTTTAGTAAATTAATTATACTCTAAAAGTCTAAGTTTAAAGCATGGTATAGCAATTTAGTATCCTATTTTTCTTTGTTTTTGACTCGAGTTAATACTTTAATTATTCTTCCTTGTTTTGTTTTTTAAAAATATAAATATATTTTGGAAATTAAAATATGTTTATTATACATTTACATATAAAATAAAGAGAGCCTTACAACACGTGCAATGCCAAATGGAGATGGACGTAAAAAGGAAGTTTGCTGTGGGGTTGTTTAATATAACTTCACGGAACGTCCGGTAGGGGACATAATTCATCCGAGGCAACCAAACTCGATTACGTAACATTTTTTTTTAATGTGCAGACATTTGTAAAACAAACACACAAACTACTGCTTAAACTCATATAAGCAATTTATCTTTAGTTTTTATAATCAAACTAATAATAATTGAATACAATATTGATAAATATTCATTTTTAGGGCGTCTTTGAAAACAGCATATAATTTTAAAATTTATAACAATATTGAATATAACTTATAAGCATGCAACATTCACTGTACACAGTACAATGTACAGTACATACTGTAGTTACAGTATAAGAGGAAATTACTAACGAATAATGAATTTTACGCCTCGCCACATGCTAGAATAAGACTTGGTCTTCAGAATGCCACTTGTTGTTGACAGAAAGATAGTGGAAGATATTCCATCTACTACTGTCGACTTTTTAAAGACATACCCTAATTTTAAGGTTAGGTTTTGCACTTTTAACAATAATAAAGAAATAACTGAAGAGTTAAAACAAAACTATTAATTGTATTATTATTATTTATTAAATTAATTAATTAATTTATTATTAATTTTTTGGTGTATATAAATTATGATGTACAATAATTTATAATTAGAGGTAAGATCCTTTTTATCATTTGTGTTATTAGAATTCATGAATTTGTAAACTAAATCATTTGATCAGTTAATAATTCAAAAAACATAAATATCTAAGAAATGCAAAATATATTTTATTACCTCCGAAAAATAAATGAAAAAAAGTAATAATAATAATTGTTTATACATTGTTTGTTTCAGCATTCCTGTGAACACTTGTGTGACCAGAGAGTCTGTGAAGTGGGTCCTAAAGGTCTTCTCTATGTTGGTCAGAGAGAAATAGGTGCAACAATTTCTGATGATGGTTGGTTTTTCTTGAGATATAACTGCTGATATCACTTATATATTTCTTAAGTGTTTTTACTCTCTTCAGTTTGCTTATAATATATACAGAATATACATATACATCAGGGATGGAGTAATAATGTTACCAATGTAATCATTTGCTGTAGAATTACGTTGAAAAAGTAAACCAATGATAATAACTACAAAAATGGTTGCTTAGTAAAATATACGTAATAATGATACACATTTAATATATAACTAAGATTACATCCACAATTACCTTAAAGGATGAATACAAATTACGTAACAGAAAACAGATATAACTTCAGTTTGCATTTTTTTTCTGTATAAATGACAAATGTAACAATTTGAAGACAACTAGATATGTGCATAATGAAAGAGTATGCAATTTCAAATGAAATAGAAATGGAAGAGTATTGTGTTCATAACATGAAACCCCATTTACAGGTACTACAAAGAACTGCTAAAACCCACCTAAGTCATACTGATGCAGCATTCTTATTTCCAGCACACTATCTACCATCATAAGAATACTTTATAGCTTTTAAAATATATGTATTTTTTAAATGTTGCTTGTGAAACTGTAATTATTAAATATATTAATTTAATTTTAAATAATAAACATTGTAATGTCCAAACTCTATTTTTTTGATAATTCCAACAAACAAAAATAATAATATCTGATTTATGTTAATAATATTTTTCAAATTATTTATGATACAGCATTTTTACCTGTGAATTCATTTGCTGTAATAACAATCTGGTGTTTAGTAAAATAACTTAAAAATGTGATCATGAAAAGTAATCAGGGCATATATAATACTTTTGGCTGTACAGTTAATCCAAAAATCTCAAATGATCTAATACTATGTTATTTTGTTTTATGATTTTTTTCTTTTCAGATCTCTTGCTTTCACTTTTCATTTGCAGTAATGTTTTCATTTTCGTTTTAAATGCATATTAGGAAATGTTGAATTAAAATATTTATTTATTATTATTTTATTTTGCTATTTCATTTGATTGTTGTTGTTGTTTTAAATTAATTTATGATTTCCTTTCTGTTTTCTATTTTTTTAACTATATTTATTCAGTATTATTATTTACTGTAACATTTTTATTTATTTTGTAAGATTTTAACTGTGTTCAGGTGATATTTATTGTGATGAATGATAAGGAAGGATCATTTTTATTTTGGTTTTTATATTTTCATGTAATTTGTTCTTTAATCAGATGACGTGCAAATTATTGGAAGTGATGATGCCACAACCTGTCACATTGGGGTTCTTATACACACAGGTACATGTTTTCTTCAGAGCCAGACAAAGATCACACATTAATATATACTTCATTCTCCTTAAACCTTACATTTGGAAGTGTTTTCTTTTTTACAGTCCATATCAGTTTTTTGGTGTGGAACATTTTAACAGTTTATTTTTAAATAACATCATTTAATTTATGTGCACTTTAATTATTGCCATTACATTATTTAGTAAAAAAACCAAAAACACATTTCTTTTTCTGAAACGTTTATCACATTCTCATGGCTATATAATTCTTGCAGTAGATGTGACTGGTGACAATGTTTGAAGCAAACAGAATATTATTTATATGTTTATGACTTTTTATATTTTTTCTTTAAAATGCATTACATTTATAATATTCATTTAATACAAACAGTAGTTGACTATGTTATTTTATTAATTCAGGGTCTGGAGCTGTATGTGTGGGACATTTTGATGGGTGTGGAACAAAGAAAGGATTTCATTCCATGGTAGATCTAGTTATGGAACTGTCAAAAGATAAACCTTCTGGAAGGTTATTTTTGCATATTACTTATAAATACTTAATCAGAATTTAAGATTGGAAGCTTTGATAAAACATTTTTTGTATCTGCAACGAGATGTTGTTCTTTAATATTATTACTGTTGTTATTGTTGTTGTTGTTGTTTTATTTTTACTTTTATTTTTTTATAGGCTGGAAATGCATCTGGTAGGAGGATTTAAAGATGAAAACCGGCTTTCTGCACAACTCTCTTTGGAAATTATAAGTCTGTGTGTTGAATATTTATAATACAGAATTTAAATAGTCATTCATGTGTGTTTGTGAGGAATAGGGCTATTTTTGTGTTTTATTAGGGACTTGACAAATCTGATGTGATGCAGTAAATTATGTATATCAGAGTTGTATCGCCCTTTCACCCACATATACACATAAATGATTATTTTTTTCTTGTCTACTGGACATAAAAATCATAGTGTATGTTCAAATAGTCCAATAAGTTACATAAATAATATAAATCTCACTATTAATAGTAACAAAGCTCAAAATGATTTATATGTTTAGTTTAAAATAAAAACCACAACCATATCTTATTTAACATTTTATATTTTCCTGGTATATGTTATTCAGAGATAAACATTGTAAACGAAAAATGAACAGGCCAATTTCACTTTCCAGTGACAAATATAAATGCAAATTTTTAATGAAATAATACTTAAACTTGAAGCAATATGTAATCAGAAGTTCATCCATTAAATTCATATATTAAATTGTTAAAACAGCATTAATAACCATATGTTGACAACATTATGTTTTCTTTAAACAATCCTGTACTGACATGTTTTTCCTTACTTGACTTTACGCTGGCTATACAGCAATTTACACACAAGGATGCCTGCAATAATAATAAAAGTTGCTGAATTTTTATCGTTAAATTAATTTAATAAGTCAACTACTTATTAAATAGAAATGTATATTTAATATTGTTGAATGAGATAAACAGCCATAATATTTGGCATAAGAATATTTATAATTTCTATGTTGAAACCATTTTTAATTATTGATTAACTTAATATATACAAATGGTTTATGGTTGCAGAAGTTTTAATGGAGCATCCTAAAGAAATATTTTTGGTTACTGCTTGTATTACAGGTAAAAAAAAAAAAAAATTCTTTTGCATCAAAAGAGTATGAAGTTTGCTGATACTTACACATAACAGTTACATAAAAAATACTTATAATGCAGGTGTTTAATGACAACACTGTGAAACTGGTGTCTTGTGTTAAGTGTTTTCTGTGTTGATAAGAGTGTTTTTGTCAGATGTACTCTTGATATAATATTTGGGAAATATTTAATTAATTTTTCTTGGTTGAAAAAATGTTCTGTTATTTTATTTATTTTTAATTATTATTTTTTGTTTTTAAGAAAAGCTTAACACTGTCTTAAGATAAACATATAAAATCAACAGAGTATTGTGAGAGAAAGTTTATTATAACTGTGTTTTGTATATTACAGACTACAATACAGTTTATAAGGAAGGCATTCCATTTCCCATCATTTATGGCTTGGGTAAGAAAATTATAAATACTATACCATTGAATTTATTACCTTGATACCAATGTGTGTTAATAATAATAAATAAAAATTCAGAAAGAAATTGAATAAAAAATTTATTAGTAAAACAAAGAAAATTATGAATTAAATGTGTTTAGCTTAATATTTTAATATTATTTCTATGATAAAATGATGATCTGAGAGGAAATTAGCCAATTTCTTTTTTATTAATTAGCATTTAAAATAGACAGGAAAGTGGACATCATAAATCAGCTGTAGGCATTCACTAATATAAAGGCCATTCGGCTGCAGGTCTTTGCATTTCACAGTTTCTATGTACATGTTTTTAAAAATGGAAAAATACCTGGTATTCACTCTTAAAAGTGTTAATTTAATAAAACCTGAAATCGTATCATTTGTATTAAATCTTTTCTGTTGCATATTTTATGGTGTGGATGTGTCTATCTGTATATATGTATAATTTGGTCAATTCAGATTAGCCAGTAGTTCAGATTTTGGGACATTTTAGGGTAATAATAACAACCTTAGGGAAAAACATTTCATTTCTATTTTTTATTATTAAAAAACTCAAAACGAAACAAATTATTATCTTTTTATATTTTTAACTCATCATTCAGCTGTTGACATAAAACAAAGGAAGTTATTTAGAGCCACATTTCCTGACAAAGGACCAGATATCCCATTAAGAGGAGCTAGAAATTTTACTGGTGGAAAAGAGGTTTGTGTTTTAAACAATGTTATTGAGTTATTATGTGCCAGATAACCCAGTGACTTTATCCTCACAGCCTCAGATTTTGCTGTAACTTTTTATTTTTGTTCAAATATTTTTTGTGCATCATTGTATGATTTGTATTTGGATTTTGTGGTTCAAATTTCACAAACAGAAAGGAAATTGACTAAGTATTCTAAATATATCATTTTGTTTTAAGCTGACCTGTATTTATGATTAGGACCTGTCTTTAATACAAGGATATATTTAATAAATATTTAAAAATGTTTTTAGTAGGCCGATTTTTTTAATTGCTTTATTTATTTGGAGATGATTTTTTTACATAATTCAATCCATTTTATTTTTGTTCTATTTATCCTAATACCTTATTTTCTGTGAGCACTGTAATAGAAAATTAATGCACAAAGCATATGATGCAGATTGATGGGTAAATACACTTTCAAGCATTTATATTTTATGCATTGCAAGTTTTCTATTCATTTTTGCAAGTTCATTGTGCATAATGCATTGTGTTCTTACATGCATACATACATGCACTGAAACATAATATTGCATGTCTATAATTACAACAGCTAACAGTACCTGTAATAAGGGCAAATTTGTAATCAATAAGCTCTGCAGAAATATAATTTCATAAATTTTATTGTTAATTTATTTTTTATTTCAGATGATCAGTATATATGATGCTGATAACAGAATGATGACAATTGGTCCTTTCACTTACAGGAAAATAAGTTATCTTGACATGTGGTTAGAGGCTTCTGATGAATTCATAAGACAGGTACATTATTTTGTGGTACCAAGATTGGAAATATTTTCAAGTAATTGAATAATACACAGTGCACAAATACATCAATTTCTTTTTTGTTAACAGTATTATCCACCAGTGCTCATGAGTGTAATTTTGATACATTGAAAAGGTTTCTTTGGACAGATAGATCTCAATATATTTTAGTTTGCCATCTCAGGAATTACTTGGAACACTATTAATGATGTGGAATTATGGATTATCTAAATTCATTAATAATTATTTTCCAATGCTGTCTGAAAAAAATTAAATGCTTAGATAATATTTCTTAAATTGTTTTTCTATGTACAGAAATATTCTTTCATAGCTTTGATATTAAATTTATGTCATTTAACATTATATTTTGCAGAATTTATCCACCTCACCTGCACAGGAACCTCCACATTTTGTAGCTAATGTGCGACTGTCATTGAAACAGATGTTAGATCATCCAAATCCAATTAAAACAATGTTCACAAATGGAAAACCTAGGTTATACAAGATGCAGTCAAATGGAGAGTGGAAAAGAATAGACAAAATATGAAATATTCATTAAACAAAATTATCCCATCCACATATCCTTGTTGTCTTAGAGAAGTGTATAATATATTTTTATCTGCACTTAAACCAGGTTTTTGTTACTAGTAATTTTTAGGCCAAGGCAACAATATAGAACAAATGTTATCTTTACTCAGAAATAATTTGTGAGATTAATTCTTCTTTATTTTTTAATGTTTTGTTTTTTTGACTTTACATATACAGGCTAGTCCCTATAAATACCAGATGTTTGCACACCCAGTTCCTTTGATTATTTTTTATTTATTTATTTAGTTATGCTTTTGCTTCATTACTTTCTTTCACTGAACAAATGTGAAGATATATATAGACACTGATTGTTTGTCCAGTTCTGAACCAAAGCTTCTATTCTGTCTGGTACAAAGATAACTAGTATGGAAGAAAAGGTTATGGGTCATTTTAACACTTTTGCCCTAGGCCCCAAGGTATCAGAACAATGAACAGTGTGTATCTTTCATGCAGGCAGTCGTACTGGATGTCTAACAAAGATGTGGCTTGTAAAGTTTGGAGTAAGTTGATTCATGCCCGATTCAAGTAGAAGACAGTAACACATTGCTTTAAGAAACAGTAGTTTATTGCCTATATAAATCGCCTGAATTGGAATTGAATAAAATGAGAATAATAATAAAACAAGAAGAAAAAATCAAAGAAATTATCAGTTCTGATAACAAATATCATTTATTGAGATAAACCATCACATCAGATCCATTTCTTTTTCATTTACTTTCTGCACAGAGAGTGTGATATATATGAGTCACTTGACTAAAGAAAAACGTTTACAGGAATATTATATTGAGTACAATTTCAAAAGTCACCGTTTGAATAAACAGATCAAAATTAATATCACTTTTACATTGTAATACTTTAACCTTTTTTGTGTTAAATTATATATAATAAGTAACCCCAAAATGTTTCATTGAAAGTAAATGTATTTGAAAGAACACTTCAGTGCCAACTAATTTCTAATTCCATTAGACCGATGTTCCTAATAATATCTTTAAAATTATTTTAAAATATATTTTTTAATTCAATGTTAGTACTATACATTAGTAATTATGTAACTTTCATAATGTATTATAAAGTAAATAACCAAGAAACACAAATTACATCAGTTGACATTTAAAGCTGCAATACAGTATAAATTCCTACTGATTGTTATTTTGATCCTTTAATTAACTATTTGAAGAATTAAAATATATATATTTTCATTATTTAGTTAAGTCTCATTTTATTTTCTGGTTCTATCACAAATTTTTGAAACCTGGTGATGCACCATAATGTAGGAAGTCAGTTGAGGATTTTCCACTTGTGAAGTCTGGTACTGATGCAAAATCAGGGGAAACAAGTTCTTTTGGAAGAAAATCATCTTCATCCTTAAAACCATGAATATATCAAAAATCCCAGCTTAATATGAAATGACATGTACTAGTTTTTTTAAGAAACTGTTTTCTTTTTCTTTTTAAAGATTAAATAAATAAGTGAAAAATATAGTTTAATGTTCTGCATTTAAAGTAACACATTTTGTATGATGATCATGATCATGATTCATGATTCAAAATATTTATTCTGGAAAAAATAATGTTTATATTACCATTTAAAATAAATGATTAATAATAATTTAATAAAATTATTTCTTTTTACTTAGTAACAGATATTTTGTACTCCAGAATGGATTAAGGAAGTTACCTCTTTATCAACTGCCTCTTCTTCAAGCTGAATAGTGCCACTGTATTCTCGGTAAAAAGGAGCAATGTAAGATCTTGATCTGAGAAAACAATAAGATACATTAAATGATGTAGGTTTTAAAATAATAAAAAATGAATTTAACTTATACAAATTCCTGTCTACCTGTTGACACCAGAGAACAATGCATATTGCAAATAACCTGCAGATTCAACAGGAATTGACATCTTAGTCAGTACTTGAACAAATCTGATCATGTAGACTTGCCAACTACTGGCTGTATGCTTAAAGCTGAACTATATTAGTAAATACTATACTGAATAATATTCTGAACGACTTAATCAGGATTTCCAAGAATGGACAAGACATTGCTTTGTTCTGATTTCAGGAAGCCTCTGTAAAATTTAAGAAAAATTAAAGGTGAAAAATTTATAGGCACTGACCAACCAAGTGTTTATGTGTTCAAATATCTATGTTGTGTGTTTGAATGAATACTTGGTATTTTCAACAAATCTGGCTTATCACATCATTTCTTCACAAAACCTTTTTTCTGTAATGTGTCCAGACGGAAATGTCACTTTTCCCTATTTTTTAAATCTAGCTTGAACCCTGATGCTTTTAATTGATAGACAGAGCTTGAATATATAGAGTTCCATCAGTAAAACTGATTACATAAGAAAAGTCTGCAATGTTGCAAAATTTCCCTTTGTGCTGTCTTAGATGTTTTCAATCATACATTCGTGATAATATTCATCCTTGAAACAGTCAAGTGATCAATGTGATAGTTACTCCCAACTAACTTAAATGATCTCATGGCAAATTATCTCAATACCAAAATTAACCACAAGACTAGTATTTGCATAAGTTTCAACATTAAATGTCCAGAGTATCTGGATGTGATAAAAGAGTGTAATCTGCCTAATATGTCTTTGATTTAACATTCTTGACAATAACATAACTACTGTCTTTATAACGGTGCACCTTGGACTAAGTAGTAAATCCATATAGCATTAATGCAAGTCCTAACTGTCATACCAATTTTGTGCTTAGACCCTGTCCACATAATTTATTTAGTCATCAGAGTTTCATCTTACCCTGCATATTAGTCATATAAACATGAAAATCCTCCTTCAGGAGAATGCTTGTATCTTAAATGAAACATACTTTATCTTGAGTGTCAAAAGTTTTAGATAAAGGAATTCCTTAATTGCACTGTTTTCATCGTATTTAGTAGGTTGATTTTTCTTAATATTTAAAACATTTTATTCTGTTTTTTATTTTATTTTGTTTATTATCTGGAATGTTATTGTTTTTTTCAGACTTACATTGGTTTCCAATCATAAACAACCAAGTTACAGAAAGCAAGGTATTTCATGGATTCAAACTTAAGTTAATTTCAGTAATTTGATTGAAAAAAACTCACCTAACAAGTAAATAAGGATCAAATGGGAAAAAAAAGTCAAATGGGTTTGATTCTTCCACTGGACCTGTATTAGTGTTTGAAGGTGAAAACACTGGCAGTATGCAACGTTCATTTTTATCTATAATTGTATCACAAAATGCTATCTGGTGCATTCTAAAAAAAAGAAAAGAAATGACACATAATGAAAAAGTATAAATTATATTGAACATTACAAGTACATCTCCATTGAGTCTGACAGTTATATTAATATTACAGTCTTTATAATGACTGTTCGTGTTAGAGTTCATTGTGAGAAATATGTTTTTAACAAAGAATAAAACAGTAATCCACTAAATTTTAAATATAGCTCACCTTGTCAAAGATGCAAATGTTTTAACAACAATAGGGGAACAAACTTTAAGTGGGTTAAGTCGGCTTGTAACAATTCTCTGAAAGTTTAATGACTGTGCCCACTTGTAACCTGAAATAATAAATAATACATCTTATTATCAAAATAAACATATTAACAGAAACAAAATCATCTGAGAAAAAACATATTTCTCAAAAAGAGGTTGAACTTCCCCTCGGTGAGTTTAGAAAACAAAAAAACATATCAACTGTTCTTCTTTTAAACAAACAAATTAAAAACAAAATGATAACCAAATTTAGCACACATATGAAATCTTTGTATGTTTTCAGTTTGTTAATAGTAAGTGTATTATTTAATCAGACAGCTGGTCAGATTTAAAAGGGTAACTGACAATTAACAGCTCTTTCGTTTCTCAATACTAACACATTTCAGAGCAGTTCAAGTTTTAACCTGTAGAAATATTGTTAACAAATAAATATTATTTTAGCTATATTAAAAGACATTTAAAAAATGTAAGCAGCAAATATATTTTTCAATAAAAACTAAAATTTAAGTCTCATTTAAGTATCATTCCCATGTTGTTCACTTACCTTTTTTCTTCTCAAAGATTTCTTTCTTCCTGAAGCAGAAGACGTAAAAAACAGCCTGACAGACTGAGTAAAATGGCCTATGACAAGTAATATCAACCTGGGTGGTATCAGCACTGACCTGGTCAAGATATCTGTGTATCCAGGTTACCATCAGATTTATCACATCTGTCAGTGTGCTGGAATATATCATAAATGTTTTCTTATTAATAATGTAACCTCCACATTGTGAAATAAGAAATAATATTGAATTCAGTGTACTATTTTACTTTGATTTAAATCATTAATGGAACTGTTCAGATTCCATCAAAATGTAATTTTAGATATTTCTAAGGCAATCATTTTATAGGTTTCAAATAAATATATATGGGATAGAATTACAGCAGTACTGTAAATAGTACTTTGATGAGAAAAAATATTCTAAATACCTTTAATATAATGTCTTTGGATAAAATCTTGCAAAAATAGATAATTTGTGTAGGTAAAAAAAAAAACAATTCTCTCCAGAAGGTCCATTTAACTGTGGTTTTATAACTGTTGCACAAAAGAACAGATTTTGCTGGAAAAGACAACTCAGTAGTTTTGATTTCATACAAGTGTTTATAAATAAAATGTAACTGTTACCTGACTGATACATAGGTAGCTCTGGACAGAAGACTTCCAATGTAGCCAACTGCATTCTGGCGGAAAACAGATTGTGTATTTGGATCTTGGAATTTCTTCCACAAATAATCTATAAAACCATCACATATTGGCTGAAACAGTAAAAGACTTCAAGCATAAATATGTTTAAATGTTACAAAACTAAGTTTAAACAAGTGTAGACCACACATCATTGGTTTCTTGTTTTTCATGCCAGATTGATTCAGTTTTTTCATCCAAAATGTTCCAAAAGAAGTATTAGGTCATCATCCATTTTAATGTTTTTCTTTTTGCCAGAGAATACTTAATTTGAATAAGGCTATTTTTATATTATTAAACTAATCAATAAAACCAGAAAGTAACTCTGAAATTTGAATCTAATGTTTTTTCAACATTTCTGACTGACACTCTGAGACTGGTCTTCTGAGGACTTATCCATGTTTTTAGAAGATGTTTATATACAAATATATAAACGTAACACAGATTTAAATTTTTTTTTTATTTTTACTCACCATTTTGAAGCTACACAGATAAAACATGATAAACTGTACATGGTTCAAAGCACTTGGAAGTATAGTCCGATCAAATACATACAAAAATTCTTTGTAAAGTTTTTTAGTTGTTTCCCAGTCTAACTCACCTAAAAATGTCAAATTTTAAAAAGAAAAGAGAAATTTTATTAATTATGAACACGTATATTAAGTGAAAGAAATAATGTAATAAAACATTAACTTTTTAATAAAAATTGAACATGGAAAACAAAACATATAAAATTGCAACTGAATATATATGTTTATTTATTTTCTATAATGAAAATTGGTTTCAGCATTAGTAACAAAATGTGCATTAAAAAAAAAAAAAAAAGGGGTAAAAAAAGGTAAATAAGCTTGTTACAAATTTAATACATCATAAAATTAAACATACCTAAAGGCCAACATAAAGAATGTATGTAACCAAGAACAATCTTCATCATCACATCAAGTTTGTCTGCCATTTCATGTGACATTTTTGCTGAAATCTCATCAGAATACATTTCATCCTATATTAAATATAATGATACAATTTCTATCATTTAACACTGATCAAAATATAATAACTTATATTACTTGGATTCCATTGAAGCAAAAAAATAAAAATATATATAAAAATAAAAATAAACAATAAAAATGATAATAAAAATAAAAATAAATGAAAGGTGTTAAAAAGGATCAATGAAACTAAACAGAATATACTTGATAAAAAAAAAACAATTTTGAAAGATTAATAATGTACTGTCTGAGAAAGATATTTAAAATTATCAAGGAATGGTAAAGGTGGGAGTATATTTGTAAAGCAAAGACAATGCTCGTTAAAGCAGTTTAAAAAAAATGAAGACAATTGAACACTTTTAATCATCAGTCAAAATGGAGTATTTTTCTGATTAGCCTAATCAGAAAGGAGACATCATTTATTGAGACATCATTATCTGCCTGATAATCTAACAGTCATAATTATTTGATAAAGTTTTGTTAGCAAATTAGTAAGAAAACATGTATACAAACTTTTGTATGGCAAGTTTCACCTTTAGACTATTTGAATTTTGAAAGCATCAGAATAAAAACACACAAACTAAAAGTATCCATATTAACAGTTTTAAATTATGAATTACCTTCATTGACTTCTGTATCAATAATGCTTGCCTTTGTTTCTACTATCATAGTTCTAATTTTTGTCATTAGATGGTATTCTCACCTTGTCAGATACTAAAACTCACCATATCCAAAAGAGTAGATTCTCCTTCCATGTGTTCATTGTCGTCTTCTGCTACAGTGATATCATCTCTCGATGCACGCACCTGTTATTAATCATGCACAAAAATACACATTTCAACAACAGAAAAAAAAATAGCAAAGTTTTTAAACATTTTTATATTACTTTTTCATAATTTTCAAAAGCTGTGTTAGGTATTTCCAAGTTTTGGGTTCTGCTTTTCTCTATGAAATGATTTTAATATTACTGTCACTATTCTCATAAACCTTCAGTTCTCCTAATACCTACTTTCTTATTTTCTTTAATTATTAGATATTCAAAATTCAACAGAAATGAGAAAACTCACATCAATGCTTATCATTCTGTTTACAATAATATCTAGTATTGATTTTCTCTCCTGTGGTATGTATTTGGTAACCTCCAGTAGATTTCTGATGTAGCATTCAAGGCAGTAGCTGTCCCGCATGATGAAAGGGAAATTTTGTAGCAGTAGTGGAATTAACAGTGTAGGAGTCCTGAAAAACATTGTTATAGATGAAAGTAATTTTTTTAAACCTTTCTTTCCAGACAATAATTTTTGTGATACTAGTCTGCAATTATTAAATCTGTAAAAATGAATAAAATATATAAATAAATAAATTAATTAAAATCAATTGTATACACTATATGGTACCTAAATTAACATTATCCAAAATACTACCTCATATGAAGAAAAATCACCCATAAAAGTCAGCACAGACTGATCTGAGCAGAACCCACTGCCACCCTTAAATCATTTTGTTGTATCAAAATATTTTCTGATTTTGTTATAGGAAATAAATCTAAATTTTTTCTCCTGTTATTTTAATTACTTTTTGTTTTTAAGAAAAACTTAACACTGTCTTAAATTAAAATCATGGCATGTTCTTAATTTAAAACTTACGTTGATACTATGTTACCTAGCAGCCTGGACACTGAGTAGTGTAAATTTAAATACTCACATGGGCACTATACTAACAACAGCACTAAGTATTTTGTGAATGTTGCCAAATCTAAGACTGTCTTTTAGCCTTGTCTCTTTATCAGCTTTTTCTTTTCCTAAAAGAAACATGTAATGTGTATATATATATATATATATATACCACTATTTTTACCATAATTTAGTTGACTGAAAATATACATAATGGAGTTTTTTTGTGTTTTTTTCAGAGTTATATTTTAAAAAATAACAACTAAAAAGTACAAATTAGGTCATTTGATCAAAACAAGCTGGCCATAAATTTCCTGGACCCTACAACTTAATTCTAAAAACTTCTTTCTGGCTATCTTGTATATAACATATTAATCACACATTTTGTTTTAAGCAGTTATGATCATAAACTACAGATATTTCAGTTTCTTTAAAGCTGATCTAACTGGCTTTGGATGCTGCTAGGCTAGTACTTTATTTCCTGGAGCATTCAGTAAACAAGAACAAGGTTTTTTGTTCTTAAATCGGCATGTAAATGAATTTATTTTTTTTTTTTTTTTTTTTAAACTAGGTAATTAATTCTAACAAGTTAAAATAAGAATTACTACATACTGTCACACTTTGTACAAAATTGTTTCACAATCATCTTCAGTCCTGCTTGAAGATATGATGTCTGTGCAGACATCAGATTCAGAAAAAACAATTGGTATTCTTTAACAACTTTTGGCTCATAACCAGGCCAGTCTATTTTCTGAAAAGAAGTGAAACCAGGTCAGTACTTTTTTCTTTTCTTTCAATTTATTTACTAACTGAATATCAACTTTCAAAATTCAAATTGAATTTTTTCATTTATTTTTTCATTTACTTAATTATTATTAAAGAAGAGAATTTACATTATAGTAAATAAAAAAAAAAAAAAAAAAAAATTCCTACCAGAAGTAATCCAACAAGAATTTCATGTTCTTTGTCAAGAAGTGAAATACATTCTCTCAGTTCTCTTAGGTATTTCAGAAGACTTGAAGACTGAAAGCAAAATCATTTAACAATATCAATAGAATCATGTTTACTGGATACCACAATTAAAAATATACTCCACAATTCTATGGCACTGGCCAAATGAAGCTATTAATGTCAGGGTCAGTACTGATATATTAAAAAAAAAAACACACAAAGTAACAAATTAATAATTTGTTGTCATGATCTAAATGAACATTGGTTTAGGTTAGGTCAATATGTTTAATTTTGCAATGACCCTTGGAAGAATAAAATGAGTAATTGCTAATCAAAATTTTTGAAAACCAGATATTGCCTGCTTTGTGTTTGGCAGCTGAAATCAAAATTTGTCTGCATTGTATCTGAAATGCTGATACCTGTGTGACCTTCTTACCTCAGTATGGAAACATGAAAAATGTCCTAAACTGAGAATGCTGATTTGGAATAACTAGAAATTAGTTAATATTTTAAACTTATATTTATTAATGTTTCATTTGATGCTGAATAGGAAATTATGAACTGATGAAACATACTAAAACCTAGCTCATATTAGGAAACCTCACAATACTTTTACCGCCAACTGTGGACAAGCCAGTCTGCTCAAAAATACGTCATATTCTTTTCTTGAACCCTGAAATTTATACAAAAAAATTAAAACATTACAGAAAGAAATAATAAATAAATAAAATATTACAGTATCAACATATCAAAGGAAACAATAAATAAGGAAGTCAATGTTGTATTTAACAATACACTCAACATATGTTTCTGGTTAGATCACCAAGTTATGAGAAAGGAAATCAACTGCTGCCTTCTGATTAGCAGCAAATATAATTTTTTATAAAAAAACCCACAAAAAAGGTAGTACATGTAGTTCTGGAGCATTGGCTGGTAGGAGAAACAGTTCAATGGGTCTATCAAGAGGGGCTGATCCAATGACCCACTGCATCTTGATCAAACAAAACAATAAATAATAATAAAAAAAATAATTACTAAACACCTTTTGGTAAAGCCTTAGTTTAAAGATAATCTATAAATGACACTATTTGTACTACAGTTAATTTAAATGTTTCTTATCCATGGTAAAAGCAAAGAAAGGTTCTGAAGCAGAATTCTGACAAAGTCTGACTAGAAATAAACTGGTAAAAAAAAAAAAAAATCCTCATTTCACAAGATGTTTGTGTCTATTTTATTTCACCAACATGAAACTCACTTTATTATATGCTTCCAGAATTTCTGCAACTGTCATTGATGAATCCATGTCAGTAAAAGTTACTGAAACAAAGTAGCCAAAACATTTTTAAATAAAAATTGATAAAACACAGATTTTATAAATAACAGTAAATAACTACTAAAATTATTCTTACACTACTCAAATTGGATTTAATGTGCTTGCCACCTATAGGCTAAAGACATTTTACTGCCCCTCCTCAAGGTTCAAGTCCCCCTCATCCTTCCCACTTAGTTTATATAATATGAATGGTTGTAACTTATGATCTAGTTGAAAGCAAAAACATGGTTTTACATTTACATGATTTATTTATAAATCTAATGTGAAAATATGAATTTATGTAACATAAACTGCGGCCCCTATCATCCTGCCGCCCTAGCCACTAGGCTAGAAAGCCTATATGGGAAATCCAGCCCTAACTGCATTGACATCTTTTTTAATAATCACAACTGAATAGAGTAAAACTGATTTGTAATACTGATATAATTTATTATTTAGTTTAATGGAAAAAGTGATTTCTTCATATTTTTAATTTTTAAAAAAATTTTGTTATTTTTATTTAATAATTATTTAAAATGTTAAATGGCAAGATATCGGAAATATATGCTGAAAAATTCAGCATTATATAAATATTTCCTAGATGAATAATTTTCATGTATTATTATTTGTAAAATATGGTCAGCTTTCTTTGTATCTTTATATGTTGATGATGCTAGTGCTATTTGGAAAAAATGTGTCATCTAAATTTAGATTGCCATCTCAACAGCATATGTGCTTAATTGACAATAATTAAGACTCAAGAAATGAAGAATATTCATTTTACTAGTACAGTAGATGTACATGTACTGAACCATTTACTGGACAAGCTTGGAATCAGAGGTGTTCCAGATTACTGGATACAGGCAAAAATCTTTATTTTTAATATAAAATAAACAATGAAAAATAAATAATTAAACTGTATTTAACAGATACATATTAAAATGCTTCTAAAGCAGGGCCTGTTTGATCTTTATTCATTCATTTTAACAAACCTAGTCGTAAAATAACTAATTGATCATTTGATGCAATTTCTAAAAAGATTCCAGATAACTCATTTTATAAAATATAACCACCAAAATACACAATATTGTTCGTAGGATTATCATCTCAGTATCATTTTTGTTATGTCCAATATATTTAATTAGCATGAAGCCAATCTATCATTTATGTTTTCATCTTCCTTTCTCCTTAAGCATCTTACTGATAACGTGATGTAGACAACGATTAAGGCTTTCATTTTGAAGTGCTAGGAGTATGACGTTCTGCGTGATACCTCCATACCATGTGTTTCTTTCGAACAATGTGAATGACATTGACACAGTACAGGATTTCAACTGATCAGTATTAATTGAACTGGTATCTTTTATGCTTCATATAATTACCATTAGGTATTATTGATTACTAGTAATGACAACGTCCTTGGTAATAACTAGCTGGCTGAATTGATAGTTGTCTTAATTATTAATAAGCGAAAGTTTCGCCGAAACTCAGAAAAAAACTGGAAAGGGTTCCGATCCTTCAATACACGATTTAAAAAATATAATATTAGAAAAAACCCTAAGTCATTTCGAGCACTATAATATATTAATATTATCAATGGAAATTTTTTGTAACATACTTACTAATGCTGCAAAATTAAAAGAAATATTGTATCAAACATAAACCGGTGATACACTGGTACTCGCCATTTTGGATTTGTGCCGTGTATACGAAACTAATAACAATAGTAGCTAACCCACTTTAAACGGTAAAACATATCAACTTAAAACTGAATTTATTATTATTATTATTTATAAATTACATTTTTATCAATTTTTATTTATATATTTTTTTTTTCACTAGTACAGTAAGTACTAGTAGTAGTAGCAGTACACTCAGTAACACTAGAGTGTTACAGTGTAGTAATAACAAGTGAATGCATTATCATTATGCATACCGAATTATAATTAGACTTAATACCAAGTCTGATGAGTTAAAATGAAGCCTAGTTTTAAGTGAGAGTAAAATAGAATATTATGTGGTAGTATCACATGGAAAAAAAAAAAAAAAATAATAATAATAATAATTTAATAAATATACTGTTATACATCATTTAGTTTTAAAATACCAACATACTTATTATTTATTTATTTTAATTTTATTATTAACTTTTCTTGTTGTTTTCAGTTTGATTCATATCTGTTTCTAGATTAGAAATTATAAAAAAAGAAAGAAAAAAGAAGAAGACAAACAAATATTTATAAATGATAATAAATTTTATATTTCTTTATATTTATTAACAACATTGTGCAGGCTTCACATTAATATTATAAATGTAGGCCTAATATATGGTTACCAAACAATCTATATTTTAAATTATTATTGCACTTTAAACATTAATACTGACACAGTTGTCATTGTTATTTTTCTTCATAGATGTTTTTATTAGAGAGGAAGCGTAATGATTATATAACAAAATTATATTCATTTCATTTGAACATTTTTTTATTTTCAATAAAGCCATAAATTTAGTTATTCTTGGTAGATATCTATTATTTTGGGAGAAGAGGAAAGCTTATAAAAAGTATTATATTCATTTCATTAGAACAAATTTTTTTATTTCTAAGTGAAGACAAAAATGTATTTCATAATATATGCAATGTTTGAGATGGGTGAAGGGATAAATACATACACTGAATAGGTATTTAAGTATGATACATGCTGATCATTGCTTTTAGTGTCCGAAGTCAACTTTCATTTGTATTAATTTTCCTTCAACTAGAATTATGCAAGAAAAATAATATTTTTATTTATCAAGGGTAATGGCTGGAGTTTTTTGCTAACATAGCCATCATTTGTGAACATGTAGCCAGATTTCAAGGACAAAGTAATTTATATAATAATTAATAATTTTAATCAAATTTCAATAAAAATTTCTTCAAACTTTACGTAAATAATGATGTGAATATTCAATTATAGAACCTTATTGCATTGATTTTACACTGGACTGAATTTTAATATATTTTATCTCTAAATTTTGAATTTGCCAGATACCAATTTGTTCATATTAAGTAATATAAATTACTGATGAATGATTATGGTTCAGTTGAAAAAAACTGTCAAAAACATTTTATGTTTCAGTCAGAGAATAAATCAGAATACATATTATTTAATATCTACTTATTGTAATTATGAATTTAAAAATGATAAAACTATTATATATATATATAAAGACAAACACTAGAAATTTATACACAAATTTATCACAGCTTTCACCAAATAATATACATCAATTAAATACACAATAGTGGAGACTTTCAGTGTAAGCAGAAAATCTGCATGCTGTATTAAATCGTTTTACTTCTGTTTGCCCATTTTTAAAATTAAGGTAAAGCTTTTTTTTTTTTTTTTTACTTTCTAGTTTCAATTCTTATTTTTTTTTTTTTTTTTTTTAGTTCCTTCCAGTATTTAATCCCTTAATATATATATATTTCAACAAAAACTAATAAAATAAATTGTGAATCATTTACATTCTTCAAACTCCTTTCAGAACAATAGCATTGATATAAAATCCAATATAAATTTTGTTTTCTATAAAATGTATCCATACCAAACAAATATTAGAATAAGAACACAGCATTAATACAACTTCTTTTACTGTGTATTTTATGTTTTCCTTCTTGTTATATGATCATAAATGACAACTTGAGTATAGCGAGGAGTTTCGATTACTGTCCGAGTTGAATTATCTCCTGGGGTAGCTGCCTGCAACAGAAATTGACAAAATATACATCAGTTTTTTATGTTCTTACACTATCTTCTTCTCAGAATATGTACATTTAAAATATACTAACTATAATTTCAAGGGAATTATTACAGTAGAAAGTCAAATTTGTATTTTCCTTTTTCCATAGTGTAGAAACATTTGCATAATGGTATACAGTAACATATTGCCATTTGATCCATTTGGTTGAAGATAAACATATTCTGATCTAATTTTTGAGGCAGGTTATTCTAGAATGATTAAAACATTCATAATCTCAGTATGAATAATAAAGTAAATTTCAATATTTTCATACCAAAATATTAAGATGCAGCAAATAATTAAAAAATAAAAACATTGACAAGGATGTATATATATTTTTTTCAAAATCGCAAATCCACGAAAATAAATACTTACAATATGCAGTTAGTATGTTATCTAGTTTGATTTTAATATTCAGTGACAAACCTTTGGATCAACATTAATTATTTTTCTGTCACGTTTGTTTTTAAACAGAAGTCCAGATGCATTCTCAGCAATAACTTGATAATTTGGTGTTGGACTGGATGTAGATGTCTGTGTTTCCCAGTTGTAAAAGCTGTTTAAAAAAAAACAAAAGAGAAACATACTGAAGAGCCTGTTAATTGCTTATAAAAACATTTATTCTTTTAGAACTAATTTGCCCCATTATTTTTTGATAGACATAGATTAACCCAATATAGTTAGTTTTGTATGACAAATGACAGAAAAATTAAAGTTAAAGTTTTCATCTAAAATGCAGTGCACTGAACTATAAAATTCCTTGATTTACTGATACTTTTTATATCTAATAATTATATAATAAATTATGACACTGACAACATTTTTGACAAGTTACCTTAAATCTAATGGCCTTGGCAGCAAACGTTTTCTGCCAGCAAAGTATGGCTCAAAATCTTCTGTTTTTAAACGGTGGGCATAGTCAATATAACCAGAAATCTCCTGACCTCTAGCATTTTTGTCCCGAACAAAAATTATGGTCTGAAATAGAATATTTCAGAAACTGCTTTCATTGTAAGCTCATGAAAATTATATAATTTTGAATAGAAAAAATTGAAAATTAACAAAAGCAAAAATCTGATATGTTTTACTAAAGAAACTTACTGTCATTTTACCACTTCTGTTAGCTTCTTCCCTCTGTGCCAATGCTTTCAGAAAAGGATCTTTCAACTCTTTTCCAGAACTTGCTAACGTTCTAGAATAAAATACAATTAATACTAAATATATCGTTAAATGAAGTCGAAGGTTGTAGGAAAGAAACAGGATTTTCAGATTTTATTTAGTTAAAATATGAATAATTATATGCTATATTATACAAAATTATTTTAAAAATATAACAGGCCTCATTCAAGATTTGCAAACTAAAAAACGAAAAAGCAAATACAGAGACACAAGATATCAGGCCATCAAATTCTTACAAATTATATGCTTGAATAGGGTAATTTAAAATAAATATCTGATTAGCATCCCATTCTGACTTCATATCCTGAATAAATGTATTGTTTTCACTTTTAATATTTTCAGTAAAGTCACTCTAAAGTATCTGTGGCTGGACTTATCACTTTAATTAGAAACAAGTTAGTATATTTCTAAAAACATTATTTCCATAGGCAAAGAAGTTTTTAATTAGGTGTGTGTGTGATGTATTTGTTTTTCTATCTTAAAAATAAAGATAATTTTATTGCAATTTAAAATTTATTTTATCACTGGTCAGCAGAAATAAAAACTGGTATATTTTATTCAGCAAAAAATACAGTATTGGAAATAATTATATTTGGTGTACTTTATTCTAACTGGTAAAACAAACATTTAAAGATTTTATGAAAATTTGGAAAACGTGTTAACACAATGAATGTAAAAATAAATTAGTTCTCCACAACAGAATTATATTACACATTTTATTATTAAATTATTATTAATGAAAGAAAATAAACATATATTAGATGTGTGACCTTACTTTTGCTGGCTTCGTTTTGACAGTCTGCTAGCCTCAGCAGCTGCTTTTCTCGCTTCAAATTCTTCTCTTTTCAGAACTTCTCCACTACCACGATAGCCCAGTTCAACCAACTGTCGTGCCAGTTCTTCATCCTGTTTTCAAAAAATATGAAATATTATACTAAAGAAAATTATAATCTTTATTTTATTTATCCTTTATGATCTAACTAATACTAATAGGTAAAGATGGCGAAATGAGTACAAATGGAAAAATGGATTTCTTATCTAAGCTACACAACACATTACGATTATCTATATAATAAATTTAGCTAATTAATACAAATCAATATATTTTCTACACATAAAATATTATAATCTCAGTTAAACAATGTTATCTCTAAGTAATTTTCTTCAAGAAATAATTTCGAATACCGGCAATTACGAAAACATATTTCTACCGATAATACATAATTTAAAGTATAGTTATACATTATTTCTTTAAGTGATTTAAAACTGTCGTGAAATTAGAATACCTCAAGATAATAAAGATCCAAAGAATTAATCTGTGAATCCAAAAAATCTTCGTATGTGTTGAATTCAGTAACAATGTTGTCACTACCGGTTGGAACCTCTTCTTCCATTGCGAAAATACAGTTGTTTACCTCAACCACTTCACTCCCAGGATGTCTATCCGCTTTTAAATATAACACATTAATATATCTTTTTAAAAAATTGATCGTAACTGTAAAATCATGAGATTTTTCTATTATTTAAAAAAAAAAAAAAAAAACTGTAGGAAGTAAAAACATGAACAGTTTGTTATCTCTGATAACTGTAACAATTAAGATAGAAAATAACGCCTTAAAGTTGCGCATTTATACATCAATCTCTCTAGCAACGATTCGAAGCCCGAGTTTCAGCGACACAGTGTATTTTCGTTCGTATATTCATTTTGTTAACATATTTAAAAATAAACGATACAAAACAAACAAAATGTTTAAATAGAAAGAAATACTATGTCTGATAAAAATTACACATTTATAAATCAAGTCCAGTGTGAACTGAAATTTTTATCTAACATGCAATAGCATTCAACTGTGGAGCTAGTTAAATGCCATTTTGAGTGCGGTGCCAAGGAAAGTCGGACATTTACTTTGCTTTCTATGAAGTTTGGGAATCGCCGACAGGTTATATTGAATACTATACTGTCAAGGTGTTGTCAGCTACTGTTACTGTGTCAGTAAACATATTTCAATTGCAGTTCTTTTGCGATGTCTTTTTTCATTTTTCAAAATACTTTTTTGTAATGACATTTGATTATTTTTTAAAAGGAGGAACCAACATAGGATAATATATATATATATATATATATACACATATATACTGGAATTTTAAACTTTACTAATAAATTAATTTAAAACAATTATTTGTAACCAAATTATTATTAAAATGAAATGAATAATAATAATAATAATAAGAATTAGAATTTTGGATTGATCATTAGTTATCATTAACATACATTTATAGGAATATAAAAATATTACTGAGTTACCTATTTACATTTTTATTATTGTAAATTGCTTATATATGAATACAGATTTATCTGGGTCTATAATATATTTAAAAATTTTCTCATTTATAAGAGATAAAAAACATTTCTTTATCACCTGTGTAAATATTATTTAGTGAATGCTTAATCAGTTTCTGATCAATCTAGCAAATATATGTGGAATTCTGACAAAAGCAGGAAATGAGCTGAATTATGATTATGAAGTTGATCCCACTGAAAGAATGAAATATTGTATTCACTATGCCCCCCCCCCAAAAAAAAACTATGCAGACAGTGAAATGAAGATTATTGACAACATTTTTCAAACTGAACTTCATGAAGCAGAAAACAAAAAATAATGTCATTTTCATTCATTTAAAATTAACAATTTGTAGTCCTGACTTGTTTTAAAATCAGTTTTAATTTGTTACATTGAATTTTCAGATATTTATAATGGTGCTAACAGACTTGCCATTTAAAAAGAGCTCGGTGATTCATGGACGATATAATCTAATCCGACGACCAGATAGTGCTCCACCAGGCCAGGGTAAGGAGGAAAAAGCTAAAGCAGAGGCTGCAAAAGAATGCAAACAATATGCAGCATTTTTAAAGTGAGTAGCATAAGATGGTTAAAACATGCAGTTTTGTCAAACACCAACCCATTAAATATCAGACATATTTTTAGTATAAATGTCTCCCAAAATCTCTCTTTTGCTGTTTTGAAAGCTGTATTACTACTACTAGCCACCATTTTGTATTTTTCTGTGCTTGAAAATGAAAAATCCAGTTTATTTTCAACTGAACACCTACATTAAAATAATAAGTAATCCAGAAATATAAAAGTAGTGCAGTAGTTGGATTTAATTCAGAATTGATATGGCTACCAGGATGTATTCTTAGAGGAATTTTTCCTTGTTAAATGATATCCTGTCCGTAACATGATGCATGAAAAATCATTTACTACTATTATTAAAAGCAATACTGTATGGTAAAGGAAGTGTCCTCTTTATAACAGAAAAATTGTAAATAATACTCATAACTAACATTCATTTCAATGCAAGTAATGAAAGCTAAGGAATAAATTCGAAAACTGAATAAATAATAAAAAATATTTACTCTACCATTCTTGCCTACAGTTATTCTTAATCTTCTTCATCTTTTGCTATGTATCTTTAAAAGAAGAAAATTCTGTAAACTTTCAGTTTATGATTCTCCCGTAATATAAATATGTGTGTGGGTGTACAGTGACTTTCAAAAATTGGTTATTATTAACCTTTTCTAAATATCTCTTAATTCTGTATCCTATGAAATTAATTTTTTGAAATATTTTTCTATCATCACAGAGAACAAGAAAGAAAAGTTGGACCTGATGGCTTTGTTGATTCAAAGAAATTCAGCCATACTTTTGATGTGCGCAAATCTAGGTCAAAACCAATATATGCCAGTCATTCAGGATCTGTAACTAATGTTGTTCAGTTATCAAATCGAGTTGTCAAAGACAAAGAAGATTATGAAAAGCGAATAAAAGTTATTGAGGTATTTATATATATAGGGTATTTCAACCATAGCCATTGTAGAAACAGTGATACAATTAGAAAGAACATTCCAGAGCAATGGTCACATGATTTCCTAGTCTTACGTCTTTGTAAAAATGTCGTAACTTGGTACCAGATTGAGCTAGGAAGATCTTTTACGATCATTAAACATTTTGTTTGTTACATCATTGAAAAGACTTTATGAGTAGGTTCTATCAGTTCTATCCTAAATTTCTGGTATTAACTAAATACATAGCGTGTTTATACTGATATTTTATTTGTGTCTCAAAACCTAATTAAATGTCATTTTCTAACATCATAATTTCATTCTAACTGTACATCATTAGTGTTACTTTTGTTTATAACAGGATCATATGTGGCAACATAAACAGGAAGAAAGGGAACTGAAAAGAGTTGAAGGTGATATTATCAAGAACCAGCGAGCTGTCAGGCACACCCTCAGAGATTTTGAAAATGGTAAACAAATTAAAGAACTCTATGCATTTCTTTAAATGTAATGTTTTCCCTGAAAATTGTATAAATGAAATTCCTTCCATTTTTTTAAATTTTGAACTGTAAAATAAAAGTTATTATTTTGAAATAAAGCTTATTTATTTTCAAAAAGCTACTTGAAATTCTTGTCATCAAAAGTTTCAGGAATTAAATAGCTTTTTCTCTGGTAGAGAATCCATTTAAAAATTGAAATAAAATTATTTTGGAAAGTATAGTTAAATTGTTCAAATACATTTTGCACAGATCTGTTCTTATTTATTATTTTATAAACTTTTATTTCTCTTAAAATATATATTAATAGTAGATATAGCCATTTAGTTACGCTTATGTTAATTGATTGATCCTTATGGGTATGTATGGATTTCCAGCAAAGTATCACCATTAACCTCATAAGTTGTGATAAAAATGATCTTATTAATGTTCAGTTCTTCAGCTTTGTCAAAAATAAAAGCAGACTCAGTTTAATTATTATATATTCACTTGCTAGCAATATGGGTGATTAAAAGTGCATTTATATTCAGTAACCATTTTCTTGATAACTAGAATGCATATTCTAATTTCAAATATGGTTAGTTAAATTAATTTCAGTACAGTACCAACTGCTTTTTTAAAATGTTTTTGCATAAGCCATGATAAGGAGATAAGCATTACTACATACATTTAATTAATAACACATTGTTTTAAATAAATTTTAAATATATATTTTTTTGTTTAATCATGCATCTGTTTATCCAGTCACCATTGGGCTTTTTTGGCCTTGTGTAATTTATACAAGCTAAGATAAAAACATTCTATTTTTCTTGTATTTTTTCCAGTAATTACAAAAAAGAAGCTGGCAGAGGATAAGAAGTTTAACCAGTCTATGAATAAATTTACCAAATTATCTCAAGAACACATTCATAAGAAAGAAGATGTATGTGTGATAATTATTTAATATCTAGTTCCAGTCCAATATAACACATTTCATTTGAGCTTTAATTTTAAAACATTATTAAACAATAATCATAATGGAAAAATTACACATTTTATAACATTATACACTTTTTGAAATTTTAATAAAGTAAAAAGATCTTATGTATAGATGTTAATTGTTTGTTTGTTTTTGATTTGCTTAACCTTTTAATATTAACTGCTTATTTACAGCTAACAAAACAAAGAATTGAAGCTAAACTTCTCAAGGAACAAGAGGAAAAGTCAAGTAGCAGAAAAATTCTAGTCCACAAGTAAATAACTTATGTATTTATTTGTTTTATAATTTGTTATTTATAGTGCCAGCTTTATTAAATTAAGTGTAATTTATCAAGAAATTATTAACATATTGGAAACAAAGTAAAAAGAACCAAATATCCCATATGCAGGAAATAATAAAATTTTGAAAATAAATGCTGTCATTTAGTTTCTTTGTTATTATATTAATAAGCCTATTTTCAAAACAAAATTGAAATGCAGACTTTGAAAAGAAGCCTTTTGTGATTTTATTTTATTTCTAAATAAATAGAGCATCAAAATTTCAGTTTTGTTTTAAAATTTATCTTTCGTTAAAACTTGGATTTATAAAGATCCATATTACATTCTTTTGTTTGAATTACTGATATGTAATAAATATGCTTACAAAATTTTAATATATTTTTGATGTGGTTGATTATATTATATTAAGCTTTAAAACATAGAATACTGCAAGTTACTGTGTGTCATGTTTTTATCAATAACATTTATTTGTTTATAATTTTTTAATGTCATCAGAACTGACTTAAGTCATCAGTATGAAACAAAAGCTGAAGCTATAGAACTAAAACAATTAGAAGTGATGCGACTCAGTCAAGACTATGAAAACCAAATGAGACTAAAAGAGGTATGTTTAATAAAGTAAATCTTAATGCACTATATTATAAAACATTTCTGTTGTGAAAACAACACTATGGTAAAAATATGCATTTTGTAATATCTTGTATTTTGGGTATATATTTTTTTTAAATGTTTTAAATAATGCTATCCCAAATCAAATGTAAACTTATTTTATGGAGCATGGAATTTTAAACAACAGTACTGTAATGCTAACATAGTGAATAAAAAGTGAAACAATGATAAAGACGTGGAAACAATGTTTGCAAGTGTCATTACATTATACAGTAAATATGTAGGCAACCCTTGAAATTTGTGGCAGCAGTTGGAAATACCAACAAAAATGTTGTAGCAAAATTGATCTGCAAATTCATTAAAATGTTATTGCAAACTGAACTAGATAATTATCCTGTAAGAATAATCAAATGTTTCTGCTTAGTCATCTCTTACACTGGCTGACATTTTTTTTTCTCAAAAATTGCCTTTACAATACTATTGCAAAATTAATTTAACTGCTATTAGAAAATTTACTGAATGTGGAAGGTGCAGATGGTTACTATATAATCTTTTAATGAAACCTTCTAAATTAGCAAACTGAATGGATGGCAACAGTGTTATAATATTATACATAATATTCTTTGAAGATTTTTATTTTGTCATACTGAGTTGATCAATGTCACAGTCCATTTACAGTCACTAATAATTAAATAATGAGTGATTATAGATAAAAAATATATGCACATTTTATCAAAAATGTTTGTGGAATGAATATAGTTTTATATTTTAATTTTTGTTTCCTTCATATTAGGAAGAAAAATTTCAACTAATGAAAGAACTTGGAGAAATAGCAATAGCACTCAATATGGAAGCACAGAAAGGCAGAGTTCAGTTATTTGAAGTTAAAAAGTAAATGCTTATTTAAGTACAATTTAATTTTTTGTACAAACAATTTTATGATTGATACCTTTTAATTTATTACATGTCATGATTTCATTACATCAGTAAAGTTTGAAAGTTGTAATTAGCTGCTTAAAAGCATCAACTGTTTTTACCAAAGAACATTCTGGCCTTCCCATATCTAGAATAAACAGCTTTAAATGATCGACTGAAGGGCAAATGTTTGGAATGTGAAATAACCCAGTAGATATACTGTAGATAAATAATCATATTCTACTAGTTTGGAATGGTTTTACTGCACTTCTTTGAAAATTTAGATCTTTTTAGAGATGTTATTTTTCAATTCAGGAATCATTCTATGTGATTCCCATTTCTGTTGCTTATAACATGTTATAAAAGAAATAAACAAAACAAAATGTTTAGTTCTAATGAGCTAATCAGGATAGTTCTTTTGAATAGATATTTAAATAATGTTTTATTTTCTATGTCAGTGAAATATAAATTCAAAATTAAGTTTTAAGATAATTGTTTGAAATTATATATTTTTATATTTCTGAATCTTGAAATAAGAAAAAGTGTGTATTAAATCTAAACACCACTTTACAGTGTTAATCACTGAATGATTTATGCTTACAGAGAGAATGAAAGAGATGAATCTCGGCGTATTAAAGAAGATTTAACACATGAGAAACAGTTAAATGAAAAACTTGCGTGAGTATTTGATGTCATAGGAATGTAATGTTTAACAAAATAAAAGGTAACAGCTGTAATTATAATTTTAATGGCAGTAGTTATTGTTATTTTCAAGTTTCATTCATAAAATAAGCAAAATAAAATAAATTTAAAGAGAGCACCAACAACACAAAAGTATTAGTTTTTTTTATTTACTGTTTTTCTTTTATATATATATATGTATATGTTCATGTAAATATTTGGTTTTAAAGTTAACATGTCCTGTAACTTGAATGCAGAATATATTTTATCTATATTTTGTTTGTAAGAGAAATCCTCGTATAAATTATCATCAAGAGTAAATTAATATTGAAACTATGTTTCATCACTTCCCTCACAAATAAAATATAATTACAGTGTTGACCACACAAAGTGGCTCAGATTGTCCTGATTATTAACAACACTGCTGAATGGTTTTTATTAGAATTCCAGTGCCATACTAAATAGAATTAACTCTTGAGATCACAAATGGGGCATAGCAGTGGTTCATCTATACTGATTTAAAAAAGATTTCATTCAAATGTGTTTCTTGTGTGTAAAATCAGAAAAGCAAAAGCAGCATCTTTTATCCTGTGATACATTATTAAAGACAGTGGTGTAAAATATTAGTTTTTGCTCATAAACATATTGTAAATTTCTTACTGCAGGAGAAGTGACATAGAATCTAAAACAGCTTTACAGAATAAGAGACGACTAAGTGCAGATCTGTCTGTCACCAAATCACATCTGGATATCAAAAAACGAGATGGTTAGTAATCATATATTATTAAAATTCCTTGTTATTGTCATAGTAATAATACTCACTGCTATAATTTTGAGAACTCTTTTAAAGATGTCTTTGGAGTAAAAATTATTCGATTAATTCCTCTTTAACAACAGTCCTTATAGTTGTAGATAAAATATAAATATACTTACATTCCCTTTAGTCAGTACCTTGACAGTAATTTTTTTTTTTTTTCTCAATGTTTCAGTTCATCAGTAACATTTATATCATGCATTTATTTAACTCAACAATTTAGCTCCATTTTATTAACTCTTCTAATACTTATGTTTATTACATATCTCATACAATTATAATTTAAAAAAAGTAAAATTACATGCCAGTACAGAAAGCACTGATTATTACTAAAGCTACTTGTTATTAAATCAAAAATTCAGAATAGAATTTGTTCCATATGTTAATGATAATACACTAGACTATGTAATCAAGCTGGTTTAGATAGATGGTGATTAGAACAAATAACTGTCTATAAAACTTTCTTAAATTAAATATTGTTTTTGCTACAAGCGGAGTCCATAGTTTTGGACGTACTTTATGCACAGATCTTGTACAGATTTTGGACAGATCTATTGTAGAATATTTTGGGTTGTGAAGATAACATTTTAAAGTAAATGTCTCTGCAGAACAGCGGCGGCTGACAGATACTCAGATTAGACTGGAAGATAATACGTCCACTCAGAGAAGTTTAAATAATGCAGCACTCTTTGCTGGGATGGATTTGAAAGCAAAACAAATTGACCAGAGACTTGAGGTATACAAAATATATTGATCTTTGAAGTTTTTCTTTTTTCTTTTTCTTTCTTTTATCTTTTATTTTTTTCTTTTCTTCGAGAAAATCACACCCAAACTTACACAAGCACAGACCCCATCAGTTTATTTTTTTTGACTCTCATTTTGATTTGTACAAAAGGTAGGTGTCTAATATTCAGAGAAAACAAATCAATGTATTGTAAGAAGAGTTTTTATTTTATATCATCTAAGAGTTTAACTGGATTTTATATTTGAATAACTATTCATTATATAATTATTTGTATTTTATCTGGCAGAGTTGTTGCCCTTCAAACACAATTGAATTATAATGAAAATATGTCTTGTCACCATTTTCTAACTACTCTTTTTCAAATGATAAACTATTAATTTATTAAATTGTAATAACAGCATCATAAAAGGATTATTTTATTTTATTTTTTTCATATTGGATTAAAAAAAAGATGAAGAAAATGTAAATTAATACTGATGCCTAATGATGTTATTATTACATGAAATAATAAAAAGGAAGACTTATGAATAACATTGTATCAGTGTGTTATTATATATAGGACAGGTTGAGAATCACTTATCTGGAATACTTGGGACCGGAAGTGTTTCAGATTACAGAATATTTCAGATTTTGGAATATAATAGGATCTAATATATTTTATATATGGTTTATACAGATAACCAGTAGAATCTTTTATATAATATTTTAAATAATTTTGTGCTTAAATAAAGTTTGAATATGTGATAAAATCGGAAAACTTCACTGTTTCCATTGCTCTGAAAAAACATCAGATTTCAGAATTTTGGATAAGTGATCCAGAAAAAAAATAATGTCTCCCTGTATAACTGAAATAATTATCATAGGATTTGTGACAGTTTAATATTTCTAAAAAATACACTGTTCAGAGGATTTCAGATTTTAATAAATGAATATATATAATAGAAAAATAAACAATTGTTATTATTAATACATTTTACCTGAAATATGTTTGACTAATTCAGTTAATTTATATATTTAGGCTCATAACGCAAGACGTGTAAACCAGCTTCACAATCATATGAAGATGAAGAAAGATCGAGAGGAATCCCAGCAGTCTGTGTGGGAAGAACGTTTCAAGAAACGTTTCCAAGAACAGCAGATACGTGAACACGAAGACACAATCAAATTCTTTTCTGTAAGTAATACTTGTAATTATTCACAGTGACAAAGATTATTCCAGCTGCTCTGGTTGCTAGAGTTGTATCCCCAGAAACATGGCCCTGAGTAAAAACTTTGCCTGTGTCAGATCTGTTTGGTGTCACAGGGAGAAGAACTTGGGGATATCTGTGAGCTGATGGGTAATCAGAAAGATGTGCATTACAGATGTTATGTAAAAAAGACTTGGGTGAAAACTTTATTTTAAAACTGTACAAATAAATATTTACTCCTGGAAAGAAAGTGAAATGGCTGTAGAAGACTATCAGTTATAATTTAGCTAAAAAAATAGATTATAAGGAATATAATTGTGTGTGATGGATGTTGCATTTTGTCCACTGCTATAAAATGAAGTTCTGTGTTCATAGGAAGAAATATCAAAATTTTGTCTTCTTTGGATTGAACTAGCTTTGTGCATAATGGTCACTTCCTAAATCCCATCCAGGACATGGATTAGCTGTTATTTCATCATATTATATCAGACAAATGAATTTCTCCCTCATGTGTCAAAATGAAGTGGCTATAGTGACCATCCTCAATAACTTATGCGACAACTTACAGTATCCACTTTTTCCTGTGGTGGAGATTACAGTGTTCTTTCCTCTCTCAAATACAAATCACATAATTTCTGACTGACTTTTCCTTGGCTGGTATGAGAATTAGAAAGAGCAAGATTATATCCCTTCAGATTTTCTTCTCACATAAACGTTTAGATATTTTTGTGACAGACCTTACATGGACTTAATATATTACTTTAAATCAAATTTTTAGCGATCTACTTTCGAAAAATATTTTAAGCTTCCATAGTCTTTAAATCGATGCTGTTGACATTACAAATGGAGCAGAATGAAGTATCAAATCAGTTTGATATAAATGATTTCTGAGTCTTAATATTCCTATTTTGGGGTAGTTTGTAGCCTTGAAATTATGTGAGACATATTGATGTCAGAACAATCAAGAAAAAAATATGAGTCAACATGAGCATTTTGTGAATTTTAAACCTTGGTATAATGAAATAATGAAATTTATTTTTTCCCTTCTTGTCCGTAGAAGTCAGGCTTATGTTCACATACATATACACACTAGAACTTTTATCATTAAAGATAAATCAAAGTTTTCTGTTTTAAAATGTCATGAAAATGTATGAATAACTAAAAACTAATTTTCACAGCTTTTATAATTCATCAGTATTTTATTCCATTACATCTGAGTTATGCAGGTAGTATTTTCTTTTGGTTTAATTTCTTTCTCTGCAGAGTCTTAATGAACTTGGACTGTTATAAATTGCTGGACTTTTTCTTTTCTTGTAAATATTTGTTATTTAATTTATTTGCACCACTGCTGGTTTGACACAGGTTTAGGATATTTAACAAGACTTGAATTCATTTTTGTCTTCATAGCACACTGTCATAATTTAAAAAAAAAAAAAGTATTTTAATTATTTTTTTATTTTTTATTTTAATTATTAAAATAATAATAATAATCATAATGTAGTGAAAGAGATAAAACAAGCATTTAATTAAAAAAAAAAATTCTTTTTGGTTTAGATTTTGATTAGAAAAAAGAGAATAAAGACAAAAGTTTTAAAAATAAAACACTAGCTTTCAAAACATGGGAGTTCCTTTTTTACATGAGTGCTAAAGAAATTAACTGTTACCTATTTATTATTGTATACTCTAATTGTACATAATAACCATTCTTTAACAAATCACATAATCAGATGTTATATGCTGGTAGAAGAAGGACTGTTCTTCAGACTAAGGATTTCTTCAAATTCACTCTCAGGATAAACTAACTTTTAACAAGCAGATTATAAATCAGAGTTTAAGTAAAGTTTATTAGTGCATAGCACAGAAGATTATCAGGCATATGTAGTGATTTTAATCATTATCAAAACAGAAAAGACTTTATAGAGAAAAGCATTTTAGAAATCATAAATAATATTTGCTAATACGTTTAGATCCAGAAACTTAATGTTACTTGTCCAGTTCAATATTTACAGATAAAAAAACATTTACTTCATTGAGTTGGCATTTTTTGGCAAATGACAGTCCTGTTTAGGGTTATTATTACAAAATTTCTTCTGTACAAACCTGTTTACTGATTTGACAGTTAGAAAATAAGTCCCGGTGGTCTGGTTATTGCTAAATATCTCAAGGATAGATGAGGCAGATTAGATAATTATAGTAAGGAGTGATTTTACAAGATAATTTGACTGTCATTGTAGTCTACAGATTGTTCACTACATGATAACACTATAGGCTATTCACAAGGCCTCCTATGATTATGAAAAGTTGGATTCTGACTTCAAAATGATTTAAAATTCAGCGTATACGGGTTTTACGGTTTGCTTAATTTAAATTTAGGTGAAAGCAAGTAATATGGGCAACAGCTAGTTCAAAATTAAAATTATTTATGGTCAAAATAGCCAAATTTTGTCGTTTGAAACTTTTCATATTTTAACATAAATCACAGAAATGTACTTTGTTATGTAAAAAATATAAATAATATATGCTGATATCATTATATGTATTTGATTAAAAAAAAATTTTAAAATTTTTTTAAATTAAATTAAAATTAAAAAACCATGTACACAGGAAGTGGTTAAAATTGGACATGATCCACACAACACAAAGTTGATATGCTTTTTTATTTTGTTTTAATTTTCAAATACCTTTTCTTGTTTATTGTAAATCAGACTGTTATCAAATGCACTAAATGCACTGGTGATGTTAAACACAAATATACATAACTTATACATAAGTTACAGCTGTTTTAATTAGTGACTTCAGTTGTATGCAAAATGTATTTAAATACTCCATTTATTTTAGAAAATGGTTAGTAAAGGAGAAGAGTTAGAACAGAATTTGTACAACAAAGTACGAAATGCAGAATATGCACGACAGCAACAAGAACAAACTGTACGACGCATGCAACAAACATTGGCTGAATCAAGAAGAATTAACAACATAAAGCTTAAACAAGAAATTGTTGAAAGGCGTAAACAAGAAAAGGAAATTGAACAACGATTACTCAAGGAAAAGGCCGAACTTGATAAGGTAAGAGAATTTATTTCTGGAATGTCATACAAATTCACTGAAAAAAAAACCAAAAGTGGTAATGAAATAAATTGTTACAGTAAATGTAATTAAGTTAATGAGAAAAGTCAGTCATTTCAAATCTGCTTCAAAAACTAAATAATAAAAGGTAGTTTTCAGTATTTTGAAGTGTATCTTTGGAAAATGTCATTCAGCATATATCTTTAAGATCTATTATTTTATACTTACTATTAGCAAAGACTGGTTGCTTAATGCAAATTAACAATATCAGACCACCTTGTTATCATTCCGTCCTTATGATTTAGTTGAATTATTTATTTTTTGTTTGGTTCATATAGTTCATACATGTAATGGTTTTAATAAAAACATTATTTATATATGATATAGCTGAACCAGAAATGATTGATAATCAGAAAGTCAGAGAAAAAAAGAAGCAGCATTTGTTTAAAAGAACTACTGGAAGTGCATTTTCAACACTTCACTCCACACTAACTGTATGGTTAACTGTTAATCTGAGAGCATACAATCACACAATATTGGCTTTCTCAACCTCATGTGGTGCTTCTTACAAATATTGAGTTAGACACTTGGGTTCAATCTTTTTCTGTTTTTTTTAAAATAATTTTCAAGTTGTAAAGGAATGCTGCATAAAGTATGAAGGATATCCACTAGCAAGTTCATTGATAACTGAGGCAATACAAAAGGTTAATTGTCATCAACAAACTTTAAGGTCATAAAACTCAAATTTAGTGTTTGTGTTTGGTTTATATCATGCTGTAGTGGCCTGTTTATAAATCTGATTAAAAGTTGAAAAGGACTTTTCTATTAAAAAGGATATATCCTTTTTATGCTGAATGCTTCTCAAAGTATTGGGGCTTGACTGAAAACAGAAAACAAATGTTAATTTATGCTCAAGATGTTAGATCTGAATCAGCTTGAGTATTCCATTTTGTTTAATAAATATTGTATCTGCTAAAGAAAGAACATGTTTCAAGCAGCTGTTTAAAGTCTGTTAACATTTTCATTCCAGTATGATAAAAGAGGCATATTTGAAAGAGTGTTTTTAAAATGAATTCATTTTCATAGCATTTAGATGTTTTCCAGTGTAGCCATTCCTTTTTTTTCCTTTTTTCCTCAGATTTATAACTTCATTAATTCTTTTTCAGTGATAAAATGGATGAAGTATATATTATAATTTCATGTTATTAATTGTTTTCAAATTTGTACAGTTCGTTTTTGCAATACTTAACTGTAAATACAGAGCAGATACTACATTTATATATTTTCATATAAAGAATCAACAAAATGAATATGGAATGACTTTTTAACTTAAAAGATGCAAATTCATTTTATATTCATAAAATTTCAGCAAATGATTTTCTTTGTGAGACAGCCTTGTATTAATATTAATCTGCCCTATCTGTGTATATTGATTTTATGATAGACTATTGTTTAACACTGATATATTCATTCAGTAATTGTCAGTTTTAATGTAGTTTCATTTTATCTGCCTTCTGGTTTTATTGATGCTGTTTCCTGCACCTCTTGTTATATGAGAACATTTGATATATTTCCATTTCAGTTATATAACAAAACATAACCAAGCAATATTTTGAGATAAATAGCTCTTACAAAATGAACACATTGTTTGGTGAAACACACATATTGAAATCATCTATGTACAGTGTGTGTGGCCATGGTATGTCTTTTCTGTCACGAGGGATATCACAACTTAGTCATATATTGCTAACACAAGAACACACTGTTACCAAATATGTTACGGATGAAGAGTTTTAGGAATCATGCTATCCCTATGATTTCTTGAATGCATAACATTACAGTGAGCTAAGTCTGATCCAATAATAATAATGTTAATTTAATAATAATTTATAATTAATAAATTAATCAAAAAGCAATTTGTTTTCTATAATATATTTACAAATAAAGATTTAAAACTTGTTTCCACCAAGTTTTAATTTTAAGCTAAACAAAAAGATTACCATTTACGATTTACTTAAAAATAGTACAAGATGTAAGATATTACATATTAATTCCATTCCTGTACAGTTTGTTTTTCAGTGAAGAGTATCAGTAAAATGTCATTTGAATATAAATATTAATATTCGTATTGTGGCACATATTCTTATTTTGCAGTGAGTTCTTTTGTTGTTGTTTTTTGGTTTTATATATAAAATATCTCTTATTGATAAAATTATTTTTTGGTGAAATGCCTTCTCGTGCACAGCAGCATTATTGATCTTTGTATTTTTATCACAGATGACTTGAAACATCATTATATTAAAGTTAAATAAGATTTTAAAAAGTTCTAAATAAATAATAAAAAAATATGTATATATTAGTGGATCAAACTGTTTAATCTGTTCATTATAAAATTTATGCTGAAGCTGTATGCTGACAAGACCAGTGTTACAGTTTTCACTTCTAAACATAACTCAAAGGATAATGATGCCATATCAGTTGCTGTGGGTGATGCCTCCATAACTTCCATATGTTTGATTCTAATATGACAATGGAGCAACAGGTGAATATAATTTGTCAGTCAAGCTGTGATCAGCTATTTAACATTTGTAGAATCAGGCAGTTTGTGGAACTCACTCACAAATGACATCAAGGAAGCTGAAACTATAACTACATTTAAAAATTACTAAAGATTCATTTCTTTCAAATCCACTTTGTTGATTATAGTTTTATTTCTCCAATTTTAAAATGTCAAGCTAGTCCATTAATTATTTTTTAATGTTTTAATATATTTATATCCGTGTCATTTTATATTTTAGTCCAATAGTTTATTAGTTTATATACTGTAAAGCGCCACTGAACTTAGTTTTGAAAAGGTGCTATATAAATGTGGTAATAAACATATATTTTTTTTATTTTTTAGTTTTATTATTTTCATTATTATTATTATCATTATTATTTATTATTATTATTATTATTATTATTATTATTATTATTATTATTATTATTATTATTTAAACAAAATCTGTGGTAAAGACATCAAAGAAAACAGTAACTAACTGGAAAACGATAGTAATCATTATTTTAAGCCTGCACACCATAATGAGTACAGTAACATGATGTGCCTAATATTGTCAGGTCCTCTTGTGATATGAGCAGACTTTGCTGTAATTATCTCATTGTTTTATTCCTGGATAATTAAGTAGTCATCACAGGAACAGTATACCCTATTTATAACAACAGTAATCACCACTAACAGAGATTGGTTGTCAGTTTTCAGCAGTGGTTAAATCTGAAGATTGGTCATAAATGTGCCAGAACTATTTTTGGGCAGCAGACCAAAGCAAATTGATTATTATTTAGATAATACTGGTATAGACCATTTTCTGCTTGATAGTGAGGCAGATATGTAACAAAAGGCAGCTGATAGGTTCTCTGGTGAAAGTATGAAACTTAGAATATAAAGAATTTAAGATAAGTTAATTCCATAAAAATGGACTGTCAAGTTCAAATAGTGAATATGACTTTGTAATCTGCAAAATTCCAGACTACCTTGAAGTGTCCTCAAAGATTTTTATCAGTATTTTTATCAAATTAAAATATTTTGATTTCTTAATTAATAAAAAAAAAAAAAGTAATGAAAGCAATTTTTTCTTTTATGGATGAAGAAATTTTATATATCCTTTTGGGAAACTGCATTCACTGAAGTTCAGATGGGATGTTATGATATCTGTTAATAATATTAAACTTACTAATATTATAACTGAGTTCATTCAGTGGACTCTATACCCAATTTGCCAAAGCAAATATCAGTATTTACTAGATGATACATACAAGTTCATACAGTAACATTTTTTTCTCAAAAGAATTATAGCAGTTTTTATCTGACAGATGACAATTATTATGTGAAAATTTATGTCAGACATTAAATTAATCTCTGTAACATCTGACAGTTAGAAAAAAGATCTATGGGGAATAGATGAGTAGCATTATATTTTATTTATGTCCCTAGATAATAGGCTGCCACTATATATACCATACAAACATGAATCTGGTTGTGAGTGTTTTTCAACATAAATAATTAGGTGAGAGGCTTTGATGAATATTGCATGAACATTTTTCTTCTTATTCTTCATATAAAGTTCTAACAGATGTCCATGAATGAATATATTAGTGACAGCTGTCTTGAAATTATTATTAAAGTGTATCTTCATTGATATAAAATAATAGTTTTAATTAATAAACATGCATAACAACAAAAGAATAGAGTTTTAAAATGTCTGAACAAAAATATTCCATGTTAATAATATCTTTGATATTTTTCTCTTTTTTTTTTCCCCCAGATATCTCTATAATATATACAAATATTTGTTTGCATAGGATACTATATGATACTATTTCATGTTGAAATTTGATTTGAAAGTACAGTCCTTATTAAATAATAAATTGCTCTTCCTTGTTTCTATATCTCATTATAACACAAAACATTCAGCTAACAGAGAGAGAGCACTTAAAATATTTTTATCTAAAAAATAACAAAACAGCAAGTTTTAGGTTACAGAAATACAGAAATAGATACATAACAGTAAAAAATCAGTTTTGTAAAAGGATATTTTCAGCGTGGGTGGGATGGATGTCCATTATTAAAGAAAATATTGTTGGAAATATTGTAGATAAAGTAATGTCTTAAGTGGCAATTACACATCTTTTCAATTTCTTTAAAATGTTACTGAGCTGAGGATTCTTCAATAGTAGCATTAAATGCATTATTTTTTAATATATTTTATAAGACTCCTTTTATACTGATTTTAATTCTTATCCATTCTGAGATCAAGAATAATAATATGCTTATAAGTTAACTTTACCCTTCAGTATATATTCACATAATTATAAACATACATCAAAGTGTAAAATCCAAACATTAAGAACCTCTTTATCTATTACAAAATATTAAAAACACCAAATTATGTAGTTTTCAGGCATTTTTTATTGTAAGAATTCATCTTTTATTAAGGTTCAAAAGAGACAATGAGTACTTCATTATTTCTGTTACTAAAATTACTGTATGTTGGCAATGCATAATTTTTTTTTAAAAAGCAAAGAATAAAAATCTAATTTATTTATCAGTCATCAAAATGGTAAACTGTTTTGTTTTTTCTTGAGCTTAGGAAAAATCTAAATTCAGAACTGAAGCTCAGACTTTATTACCATAAATACTGTTTGGTAAGTTTTATAAACAAAGAATTTGTAGTGTGTTGAAAAGAAAGTGAAATATTTTGTATAAATCAAATAAGTCTATGACATTGTTTTATACTTTTGGCGTCTATCAGAGGATGTTTTTCCAAATATTATTCTTACAGAACAACATTAGTTAAGATTGTTAATGTTAGACGGCTCCAGCTTGTTGGCTTACCCACTAATCAGCTAGTGAATCTTCACTTAAGTTTTCTTCTCCAGTTTTAGTGCATGTATTTGATATATATTGAAAAATGTCCATTAATGTGAATTAATAAAAAGGACTTGATTTGGAAAATGTGTATGATACGATTTTATTTTTGGTCTGGTATATTTTAAAAAAGGAATCTGCATAAAATCTGTCTGACTGAAACATCTTTGCTTTTTTGATGGATAACTGTTGTATTTTGTGTACAGCCTGTGGGTGGTGTTCAAAGATTTTAACCCCCTCCTTCAATTTCCAAGTTTTCCTACTTTGCTTGTAAAGTGCCCTGTTGTAGTTGACCTTTTGTTTATAGAACAAGGCAAGTAAAACTGGCAACCCAATCCTTGATCTGTGACTTCAAAGAAGTTAAATATGTTTTGTTTTTTCATATAGTCTATACTGCCTTCACCTTTTCATGCCTGTGGTTTTGTTTCAGTATATTATGCTAGTACTATGTATTAGAAATGTTTTTCTTGAATGTCAGGTTTTTTTTAGTTGATATATTAATTCATAAAAAAACCACAGAACAACAAATTAGAAAAAAAAACAAAGATGTAATTTTAATAATAAATATTAATAGTAATTTTTCTATACCTTTCCTTTATATCAGGTTATCAAAAAAAATCCATTTCAGTGCAGGTGGCAATGTGAATATAGTTAATTAATAATAATTGTATGCATCTGTTGATAAAGTGTTAGTCCTGTTATTTTTAACTTACTTTGAAATATGGTCAAATTATTCTTTTTAGTTCTTGATGTTTTTTTTTTTTTTGTTGTATTTTATTTTATTTTATTTTATTTTATTTTATTTTATTTTATTTTATTGTTTTTAGGTTCATGCCCAACGTGAAGAGAGTTATATTCGACTGCAGAACCATCGTCGCCAACTGCAAGAAGACAAATATCTACTTGAAGAACATCAACGAGAACATGACCGGCTTCTACGTATTGGAGCCAAAACAGACAACAGTGTTTCAGAAATGACATCTTAAGTTTTACTCAGTTTTTTTTAAATTTTATTTTTACTTTTTAAGCTGCTCAAAGTTTCATCACATGAAGTAACATCTGTTGCTAGCCATTATTATTTGTTCTTGTTATTCAGATGAATTAGGCTTTAGAATTTCAAACTATTTTATAATACCCAGAAGTAAAACACTAAATGTTCACAAAATTTCGTATATTATTTACTACTAATGGTAATATGTTATACAAAATCATGTTTACAGTTATTATGAGAAATTAATAACATTACTAAAACAGGATGAATTAACATCTGCTTTTTTTTCAGAACTTACTGTTATATTTATCTTGCCAAAAATGATTTACTTTTTTCTTCTTGATTTTAATGTTTGATTTATTCTTTTTTTCAAAAGCATTCATCAGTAGTGTATAATTACCATTTACTAATAATTAATGTTAATTTTGTTTGGTTGCTTTTTAACATTTGTTAAAATATGAGTGTTAACATTAGATTATTATTTTTTTTATTGGATTATTATTATATATACTTAGGAACTACTGTATGATGATTTGATGGTTCCTTGTGATAAGACAAGTATTATAATTGGTTGTGATATACTATTTTCATGTTATGTAGTCATACCTTCAAAATGACAATGTCATCAAAATAGTTGTGTTTTTTGTTTGTTCTTTTGTGGGTTTTTTAAATGTTTAATTATTTGTTCATAAAATATACAATATGCTTCTGTTAAAAGTATGAATAACAAATGTCAATCAGAGGCATCAAATTCTAAAGTCCTGTTTTGAGTGTTCTATATTTTTTTATTTTTTTTTATTCTTGTTATTGCTTTATATTTATAAAAAGAATTGTTACTTTGGCATATTTGAACTATTTATTTGTTTCTGCTTAATAATTATAATTTGAAATATTAAATATTGCAATGTTTGTATTGCTGTTTTGTTTATTACTAAAAAACAGTTTAACACTTCACTGAGTGACAGCCATTAAGCTGTCACAGTTTTTTTCATTCTCCTGCAGCTGCTCATATCTATGCTGATTCTTATTGTAATACTGAAAAGTAAAATTTCAAATCTTTGGTTGCAATTTTATACTGTACAATAAATCTAAATCTAACAGGTAAAGTTATATATAATGTGAAAGTACATGTTATCAGTTTAATTCATATATGGACCCATAATGGCAGATTAATGAAACTGAATATTTAATATTTAGAAAATGAGTCTTGTTGGCAGGAGACTGGCCAGTGGCTAATCAAATAGAAATGATGGCAGCCTGACCGTGACAGTTATTTTAATATCAATCAAGTTCTTACTTTGTCACTTTTTTCATTTGTGTTTTTGTATTTTTACTGTGTGACTTTTGTGTTATTTATCTTATTTTTTAATGTTTTAATTAATGTAAAAAGTGGTTACATTTTCAAGTGGCAAAGATACATATATATTCTGAAACAGATGTTATTTTGAAATCCAAAGAATAGAAAAAGAGAAAACTAGTTTACTTGTATTTTTAATTTTCAATACGTTATTACAAAAGATGATAATATATAAATAATGAAGACAAAATAAAATTAAAATATATTTATATAATTTTATTGAATAAACATCTTGTTTGTTTCGTTAACATTTATAATTAAAAATCAGCAGCATTAAAAAGTCATCAAGAAATATAACTGTTGTTTCTCAGCTATAAAATTTTAAAAACAGTGATGTACCGAAACCATTTATCAGTTTAAAGTGATATGATCTTTGGATTATAATGATAACAATTTGAAACAGTACATATAATAATTATTTATTGTAAATATATATTATATATTAAGTATAATTTTAATTTGACACCATGAATAATTTGTCCTGAAAATCTTTTGTGTATGTGTGTCTGGCTATATACATTCTGGGAATTGTTTTATAATTAAATTTCTATATTTGTTAATATATTTTTAATTCTATATTTTATTAGCCATGGCTTAATTAAAACACTCATTTTTAAATAGCTGTTATTAGTATAGTTAACTGAATATTAATGTTGAAAAGTATAACTGTATTTGATACACAAAAGTAATATACCTCCTATCTGATATTGTTGTGTTTGATATTATTTTAAATGGAAAGCCTGTTTAAAAACTGTACCGAACAAATTATACATTGTGCCGAATTAAATATTGTTGTTAATATATATGCCATTTTGTTTCCCTAATAATATTGTATTAGTTATTGATTGATTGATTGACTGATTTAACTGATTTAACAACCAGAAAAATTCAAAACTGATATTCTTATTATTTGTTTATTATTACTATTGTTATTGTTCATTTGTTAACAAAATGTACAAGGTTTAATGTGACTTTTTCAGATTTTTTTTTTTTAATCTTTTATATATTTATAAATATGAAAATAATCAAATTTGAAGTTTAACAGCAGTAACTCCATATTTTGCATTTACTACATCAGTATTATATAATGTATTTGTTTAAATCATTTCTGCCTCTAAAATTTGTGTATCTAGCAAAAGTAGATCAAGCACGAAATCAGATTTACTTTAATGTTTGTAACTCAAGCTGTAATGTGTAGCGTTATCCCTTTCATAATATCTCACATTTTTCAAACAAAGACTTGAAGGCACAATGTATACTGACAGGTAGGTCTGTGCTCCTTGAGTTTGTTAATACTGAACTGTAATTTATACACTTGTTCAGTATGTGTAGAATTGTTCAAATTGTCTTTAAGAAAAATTACTGTAATGTTATTTAACATCTGAAATTGTATTAAATAATGCATTTTGAAAGTAATATGTACTGTTTAATTAAACTTAGTGTATTACAAAATACTTGGGATAATATGTAAATTCTAACTGTACTATCAGTATCAGTAGAACACGTATTATTTTTGAACATTTTTTTACACACATTTTTAATATTTACAATATTATTTTGAACTCTATTTCTAAATTAACTTTATAGATTGATGTATAGCATGTTCAGAATAAAACAACTTGTATAATGCCCATTATATCCAAAGACTGAACAATATGTATTTGTATGTGGGGCAGTTTCTGATGACAGTTCTTCACTTATCCCCTACTATCAGCTTCAAAAAAAAAAAGTAAAATTGTCAAGTTTTATTTTCTTTCTTGTTGGAAACAGCAGCCATTAATTAACCAGTGGTTTCTCTTAGGAAAGAGAAAAATTCATGTGTGAAATAAACAACTGTGATATTAATTTATTAATTTCTTTGTGTTTCTTTCAAAAATCAAAAGTTATATTCATTAAAAATATGTATAATTATATTGTTGTGAATATTCACTATCAAATGAAAAGACACAGAAAAAAAACAATTGTACATGTTTGTACATTTAAATATTTCAGTTTTCTTTTGCCTCTTTGTTCATAACATTGAGGTAAAAATAATTTGTCTTCATGATGTAAAATTGAAGGATGTATAATGTACAAGACTTCATTAAGAGGGATAGTGGCTTTCATCTATTTTCATTCTGTTAGATCTCTGTGACTTTTAAAGAGCATTTTTCCCCCATGTGTATATATAGAAAAGGAACGTGTATATCTAGAAAAGCACTTTGTGCTAACAAATAAAAAATAGAAAGAAAAAGGGAAATAAAATGTTTTTAACATCAAAATCGGAGGTATTCATTCACCTGAGTTTTATTTTTTTTAATTTTATTATTATTATTATTATTATTATTATTATTATTATTATTATTATTATTATTATTATTATTATTATTATTATTTATTTATTTATTTATTTATTTATTTACTGGGATTTGAAGTTAAAAATTGATATACAAAGACACAGTGCAATAATGTTTTCCCTTCATACCATTTCAGTGGTGAATGGTCATTCTTCTTATTTCACTTCCATACACAAACTTAAATCCCATTATTTGCTTCCACCGGATACTCCAGGTGGGGAGGGGTGCTACAACTCTTCTTAAGGAAATTCGTGGCAATGATGCAAACGGCGACAGAAAACTTTGTTTAGAACGTTCTATGTAAAAGCTACACTGTTAAAATAATGCTGTCGGATGTGATTGATGTGTCACTTGGCTTGTCCTAATAACAGCTTCTGTTTAATTGTAGAGCAGTTTGTAAACGCAAACTTGTTATACCAATAAAAAAAATGTACATAAACGATAATCCACTAATGGTATCAACCACGAATAGCAAGAACGCCAAGAGCCTGTTTTCTTCTCTGTATTTTTTTTTTTTTTCTATGCTGTTGTTGTTTTTTCTGCACCTTTTACATGCATATGGTTATGTTTCCCAGGAAGTAAACTGAAATAAGAAGATACTACAGATCGCCAGTTATTTTAGCTATTCCTTTCAGTCATGATGTTTTTCCTTACGTACAAGCAGCTTTAATCATTTTGCACTGAAAACCCAAACTGGTTGCCCCCTGCTTTGCCTTTATCTTAATGTTTGACATCCTTGTTTTGCTTTCTTGTCATGCTGGAATCTATCTTTTATTTTCTTTCGGTTATTTTATTTTATTTTATTTTATGTTTTGTTTCGTTTTGAAAAACCATGAAGACTTAGGGCTATAATTAAGTGAAAACAGTGATTTGATATGATTCATGAATCCTTTAACACTTTAGTAAAACTTGTTTTTCACAATAAGTTTTTTTATTTTATTATTTTAAATTTAACACGAAAAATTACACTTTTTTTTTTTTTTTTTTTTTTTTTTTTTCTTACAGACTACTCTTTAATCTTAGGAATTAATACTTTTTATAAGGATCTTAACATCAATACTTTAATAGAATAGTGACTGTAAACCAGTTTAACGCAGTTTTCAAATTTTATTCACTAATCATTAAATTTTATACGGCGATAATTTTTAATATGCAGTTTGTATAGTGTGGAAACCTAATTTTAACATGTAACTAATAAAAATAGAATAAACTTAAACTTGGTTAAGGATAACACCGACAAATGCCGTATACTTTACAGTGGTTAAACCTGTAAGCTAAATGTTGATTACTTTCTAAGCCCTAATGTTGATTCAATCAAGTACTGAGATATGATCGTGCTTACTTAAAAGAATTAACATACCGAACAATAGATAACAAACGTGGTTTCAGCGGACACTTTGATAAACTTGGGTCGTCAGTTAAGTTTCTAGCAAATAAACCATATTCCTCTGTAAATGAGGTTTACCAGTGGGGACTAAAACTTATAAGACGAAAAGAAATATGTACTTATTTATCCTTAGAATAATAGCTATTGTTAAAAAGGGGACATTATAAAAAAAAAAAAAAAAAAATTTAAATTATGACAAAAGAAATGACTTAATATAATAGTCCCGTCATCAAACAAAAAACGCAAGACACCACACTTTGCTGTTATCTTACCACAAATGTCCACTGGCGACAAAAATAATTTATGGAAATTGTGCCTGTTGGCCCCCACAGTCCTTGTACACGATAAATATTTACAGCTATCGGAGGATTATACCCCTTCGTTAATTATTTTTATGTCAACATCTTCACAAGTTTATTTTATGCTTTGTGGTTTTTGATTGGTTTTGTTTACGTCGGGTATTGCGAGTATGTTTTATTAGCATATTTATCTGGATCTTAGGATGTATCATCTAATGAAATTATCATTTAGAGCGGCCAGATAACGAGTCTTTTACATCATACAGATGTTAACTAACAGTTAAGCAAATTAAAATTTGGAGAAAGAAAAAAAAAAATTATAAAAAAAAAAAAAAAAAAAATAAAATTGACGAATCAAATTCATATTAGAAAAAAAAAAAAAAGTAAAAACCAAAAATGCTTCCTTGGTTATCAGTACAAACTAAATTATTATATTATTATTATTATTATTATTATTATTATTATTATTATTATTATTATTAATTATTTATTTATTTATTTATTTATTTATTTATTTATTTCAAAACTGTTTCTCTGATTAAAACAGTGATTATAAATATATAATTTCTTCATTCTCGAATTCTTTCATTCTTTCCATTTTTTTTTTCTTCATATTTACATCCAGCAAATAGGTACAGAATTTATTTGGACAACCTTCTGTTGTGTTTTTTAGCGAAAGAAAACGAAACATTCTAAAATTTTAGTTGTTTGTCCTGCACCGAATAACCCCGCTAATAGCGTTCTCGAAACGATGTGTGATTTCAGTTTAAATATTTGGTCCTAAATTACTGTTGGCAGGGCTTATGAGAAAAAGTGACACATTCAGTTATTTTCGTTTTGTTTAATTATCTTACGTCGTCTTTTTTATTCAACCATTTAAATAAATATTTAAGCTTTCAGCTCATATTTATTTACGGTTATTTTTTTCTCAGCCATATGGTTAAGGATCACTGAAATAAAGATTAAGGAAACTCACTACCGCCACTTCGTGAGGTGCTCTTTCCCACTAGTAGCAAGGGATATTTTTTATATATTTGATGTAACGGATTGGAGAGTACATGCCACAACCTCTGTTTTAACAGTTATGCAGGGCTGAGTGGTCCAAGAAATGTAGATATATGGATAAATTCGTCTAATGAAGGAAGGAATAATGCTGTATTTAAACTAGCATTCAATATTATTCTTTAATCTAATTAACTGGAATTATAATAATAAGAGAGAAAACTTGTTTACATTTTAATAGTAAAGGTACTAAGCTGTATACGATTCTGACTGTATTCTTCAGGCCATATTTTCAAAAGACTTTGCCAATTGAAAAACCATGATATCTCGAAAAACTCATTGATCGAACCGTATGAAGATGAGAATGCTGTATCTGTAATGTATAGTTATATCATCAAGTATGTATACATACATATATATATATATATATATATATATTTGGAAAGGATATTCATAGATAATGTCGTAATAATTTTAACAATAATTTGCATCAATATATTATTTTTTCATCCTCGTTTCTGATTTTTTATTCTATTATTTCTTTATTTCTTTCTTTCTTTATTTATGATTTAACTCCCTAACCTTAGTTATCGACATGCGTTTAATGTCACCTTTTCATCATGAATGTTACCAGCGCTAATTCACGGTCCATTTCAATGTTCATTCTTTTATATCTATCATTATTGTCGTTTTTTTTTTTTTTTTTTTTTTTTTATTTTATTATTATTATTATTATTATTATTATTATTTTTTTTTTTTTATTTATTACTATATTTTTTTTTTTTTTTTTTTTTTGTTCATATCAAAATAACACACGAAGGGTCAGTGTGGGTGGAGATCTGACACACAAGATTCCCACAGTTGCAACGTAACTACCTTCTTTATGAAGGCGTCACGTGTTCTTTCGTCCGTGAAGGGATACTGAGATTTTTATCAGGCTCCAATTTGCTGAGACAACCCACTGAAGTCCATTGATGTGCCGTTTCACAGCCAGCCTTTCATTACTGTTATTAAATCCCTCCAGTAAGGTCGTTAAATAATAATAATAATAATAATAACAACAACAACAACAACAACAACAACAATAATTATTATTATTATGAAATTCCTTGTTTCGTTCTCTTTACAGTTTTGATCTGTATTCTAATTTAATTTGAGAGTGTTAAAACTGTGTTGTAAACACTCATGTCAAGAGAGGGTTCCTACTCAGGTCACCATCACAAAAAGAGTGTATTTATGCCACCAGAAGTATGGGTTTCGACCTTTACACTCGGAAGATCTCAAACAAATTGGATATAACTGCCACAGTCGGTCGTAAATAGGCGACAAGAGCAATGCAAAGCGATGTAAAAAGGCAGCGTCTGCGAGATAGCAATGTTTGCACTGTCTGGCGAGGACCCCCTGCTGAAAACTAGTTGTTACTCTAAGTCGTATCAAGCCTCGTTGAGAAGTGATAATCAATTTATAAACAGAAATAAAAAATCAACTTTAATCAGACTCCGACCTCTCTCTGACCACTTGAAGTGAAGATCGGACATCAATCCAGGGGCTTACAGTAAGATACAAGTCTAAAGCATGCAAACACAAATTTCCATGTAATCATCCGAAAACAACTTTGTCTCGGTGGGTGGGGATGACTCTTTAATAATTATTCAGTATTATAATATCCCAGAATAATATAATATAATATGTTTTTATAAGTAAAGTCACATCAGATGTATTATTGTGATCATTGTCCTTATCTTCATCATCGTCATTATCATATTAATATTATTATTATTATTATTATTATTATTATTATTATTATTATTATTATTATTTAGTAGTAGTAGTAATAGTATAAGAAGCAGTACTAATTTTGTTATTGTTCTCATTTTCTTTAATGAAAATAAAAAGATAGAAGAAAAAGAAATCATTGTATTATAAGCCGGAAGAAAATCATAAATAAAAAAGTCATATAAAATGATATATATATATACACACACGCACACACACACTTTATATTATAGATTGTTTTGTGTTTAACAGTTAACATCCATTTATCTACATTACATTTGCTAAACACTTTGAGACAATATCATAGTTATGTTACTATTACTCTCACCTATTATAGTTCACCTAATAAAAAAAAAAAAAAAAAAATAATTAACTACATTTATACTGTATTATGTTACATTTCCATATTTCAGATGGCTTAATCTGCTTTCAATATTCAGTTACAAAACTATTAAAAATATTTATACATTTTAAAACTGAGAGAGATAGAGAGATACATACACACCTGCGCTTGCGCGCGCTCATACACATACACACAGACACACACACACACACACACACACACACACACACACACACACACACACAAACACACACACACACACACACACACACACACACACATCGAAGTAAACTGGTAAAAAACCCAACAAAGAACAGTTGATTTTCATTGATTAAAAATTAAACTGATGATGGTTTGTTTGTTGTTGTTTTTTTGGGGGGTAGTCATAAAATAAAAATACTAATCCTACTTTTCTAACACAAATCTCTATTTATCCTTAGAATAATTTGTGTATCTGACAGAATGTTTATGACAACATATATAAATATGAGTACTTTACAAGAAGGTAGTTGAAAATAATATATTATTAGGAGGGATTTTTATGTATGAATAAAAAAGAAACCCCATTATATTTGAATTTCGAGATGTATAAGACCTATTCGCTGAAACAAAATACATATACCTCTTTTCAAACACCAGAATAGTGTAACAACCATATAGCATAGTCTACTATATTTTATTATTGTTTCCTTTTTCAGATTTTGTTTTCTATCCAAAACCCAATATGCCCCAAATCATTATAATTTTTTTAAGTCAACTCTAAAAGACAGTGATTGATGTTTCTATCTATTTAATCAGGATTTGTAACACAAGGTTATCCTACCATGTATTTGCATATCAGCTTTATTGTCTAAAATTATGTCTCCTTAAGAGGCGATGAAGGAAGATGGTAATTATTAGCAGTAAAGTGCCATAACTGCCGCTCCGGGCACAGAGGGGAAAATGTCGAGTAGTATTCTGGTTTATTTGTATTTCTTTTCTGAAATGTTTTGTAATAGCGATTAGTGTGTTCATTCTCATTAGCTTGTGTAGACTGATTAAATATTAGTAACGTTTCATCATATATATTAAATTTCAACATAAAGCTAATTTTTAAAAACAATTTTTGAAAACAGTATTTACCCCTGAGTCTCTTTTTTCATATTGCATAAAATCTCATAATTTTCTACATCGTACTGCCACCTATTATAAACAGAAATATTTGTTCTTTATTTTATGCTGTCACTTGCTTGTCTGGAGTATAACTTGTTTATTTCCTGTACAAACTTCGCTTATCAAGTCTTTTTATACGTTCTACTCCCCCCTTAAAAGTGTTTCAGCTGAAGTAATTATTTATATTCTGCAGTAGTAGGAACTGTTTATACCCCGCGAAGATTTTTAGCAAAGAAAAAGCTAAACTAACTTTAAAATATACTGGTTGTTCTTCTACAGAGATTGGTTATTCTATAGTCAGGGCATAAATAGTAACTTACTTTTTGTTTTTAAATCCTAAATTTGCTTATTTCATAAATGTATTCATGTCTGTCTGTCGCGTTACCGTATGGAAAAGGAAAATAAGAAAGCAGTAGAATTAATTTTCCAAATCTCAGCGATAAAAAGGTTCAGTTAACTTTTCATATAAATTAAAATAAATATTTAAATTATAAAGCAGTTGCCCTTATAATTTAAATTTTGTTGAACGTTTCAAATATAAATACATTTTATAATAACCGTCCTTACAACTTATTACTTGAAATGAAATTACCTTTCTAAACAACCATGCTGTTAGGATAAATACTTATTACTACGGCCAGTGTTTCACGCAGACGGAAATCCGAACTCCCGCTGCGCTGGAGCCAGCGATCGTAGGCATTCGATTGAACATAGTTTGAGAGTAAAATCTGTTGTTTGTGATAAGACCGCATAGTTTTGTTCCTTTTATAATCTTTAAGTAATACAGCCACAAATAAATATGTCTAATTCCTGAACGATAAAACCACCTTTATATAAAAACGTATTAATATGATTAGGAATGTTTTCTTTCCACAAGAAGTCATACTGTTTGATTTAGAGATGTGACAGTTAATAAGACAACACGCTTACTGTAAACATAAGCAGGGGTTCCTGTGGCAAATTTTTGTATGCCACCGACTGGTATACTTTAATACACTACATCAAAAAATATTTTACAATTCAAAAAAAAAAAAGAAAAAAAAGAAATAATTTACTGTTCACGCAAAAATGTTTTGTTTCCAGTGTAAATCGTTTCAAAATGCTACTCTTCCGATGGAATGTAAGCCTTAACAAGTTTCATCTAGGATTAAACTGATGAGGCTCCTTGATCTACAAACATGTTTTCTTAACTTCCATCTAATATAAAAAGTTTGTAGCTAGTAATAACAGTAATTCAAATAACAAGGCAAGGGAACGCCAAGAACAAAAACACAAATTTGTCTGGGAAAACAGAACAAAATATCAGTGGCTATTTTTATTTTTGTAAAGACGTTAAATTACGCGCAGTGACATGAGCATTTCAAAATAAGGTTTTTGACTGTCTGGCACCAAGCATCTGTCGTAAAATACGGCAGTTTGGACTACTGGTTCACTGCAACGACAGCAGGTTTTTTCTTCTTTATTTCCATATAAGATGTACGAATCGAAGAGGTTTCCTCTTCTAAAGTTTTAGTGCCCCCTGATTTCGATACTGAAAACAGCTTTGAGAGATTTCTGCAAGTTGGGCTCCCAAGACGACATCGCATCGTTTGAAAAATGATCTTGTAGATCGGGATCTAAAGTATTTTGCTAATTATACAAATTTTATGTTTAGGTTCATAGTTAGTAAATGAGGAAGTTCATTTAAAACTCGAAGAAGAACTGTTAGATGTTAAACTGGATCAAGTGGGAAACTCGAAATGTCTATTTGCCTGTCACTTTGACTTAGTATAACTTAAATGTATATCGTTTGTCCAGTGAAATTTTGTTTGCATCCTCACATGCACTACTCTATATTTTCATCTATATTTCTTTTTTCTGTGATAGGAGAATTTATTAACATTAACTCTGACCATGTGTTAAATATTATCGGATACAGATCTAACGAAGGAACACTTTGAAGAAAAGATAGACTAATTTATTTGAAGCTTTACAACATATCTTGCGCTTTATTACTGTGCAGGTTCCCATTTTCAAGTTTTAAACTCAGTTTAATTTTTGAGTGTATATTTTGATCAGTTACGGAGAATGTGAAAAAACTTTAACGACTTTTTGCATCTAGTTCAATGAAAATATATTAAACAGATTAACAGCATGAAGAATTTAGAGAAGAAGAAAATAAAGAAAGATTAATCAAAAGTAAACCCTGTCCATCTGGTAACCATCTTTTTCTAATATATATATATATATATTTTCTTAATTTGATTCATAGGTTATCACTGAATTCGAGCTGATGGAAATATCGGTAGATGAATGTCAGCAAAGACATTTTAATAAGACACAACAAATTGCTGAATAATAAAAGCCGACTGCATTCCCATTGCTGTCCCAGGAACGGCATACCTTCTTGTGAAGACCTTCTTGGGAAATGACTAAACAAGAGGAAGTCTTACGTATATCTGTCAATGGAATAGGCAAACACTCTATGACATAGGCTGGATGAAATGTTAAGCCTTCTTGCCTTCGGTTCGTATTTAGAAGCAGACGGAGGCGAAAAGATCTTGTAGTAAACAATAGATTTATGTGGGCTATAATTCTTTCCGCGGTCTTTGATCGTGTAACTCTGAATGAACATTGCAATTACTCGTAACCGAAACAGTGATCACTGTCTAAATTTGTTTTACAGTATAATATAATGGCGTGTGTATGAAAATCAACCATAATTAATTTCTAAGCGCAAATCGTATTCATATTAATATTATTAATTATGGTCCAGTTGTACTGTTGTTGTTGTTGTAACATATTAATTTAAAGACTGTAAGATTTAATTATATATCGCCTCTCAGTATTTAGAACACAATCATATATACCTTTTAATCAAAGTATTTTTAACCTTTTAATCTGCCATCAGTCCTTTACAATGAATTATAACAGAAAATAAAACCACAGACTTTTCAAACTTCAAAAGTTCTGGACAATGTAATTGATAATATTAATTAGAGTAGCAGTTAGAGGCTGTAATTAGGAAGCACAGTGGATAAGAATGCTACGATAAGAACAAGATAACAAAACCGAGAAGGGAGGATATAATGGGACAACAACATCCCATGTAGTGATTTAAAACTGGAAGAGATAAGAAAATGTAGGATAAACACAGACAAGTCTGACATCGGCAAACAGTTTTTTAGTCAGTCGCAGATTACCAGACTATCAGCATGTAAATTTCGCATGTCACTTGCGAATTTAAACTGTGATATAATAATAAGAAGACTATTCTCTTTGAGGGACCATTTGCCTCACTGAGAGGTATTAAATGCTGTTCCTATGATAAGTCTGAAATGCCTTTGCCAAAAAGAAAATACAAATATAAAGAAAGATGGAATAAATAAATAAATAAATAAATAAATAAAGCGGTTTCCTCATCTTTTAATGAAATTAATTTCTTTTAAAGATTTGTATGTTCATACCGTATCTATGATTAATCCCCACGGATGTCCCATAATGCACACTTTCAATGAAATTTCCTTGAAATAATTTCTTTTCATGAAACTTAAATATAGACTAAATTAATAAATAAATAAATAAATAAATAAAAACTTTTAAAAAGAAAGTAAATAAATAAATAAAGTTTAAAAGTTAAATATCTCGCATTCCTCAAGAAAGTAGGGAAAATAAGATGATCGGGAAAAAACAGTGTTTTCAATTATGGAAAAGGTCTGTAAGTATGATATACCAAGGGATTTCGGTTTGTTACGCTCAGACGGGACGACACATGCCATATCGAGATGTTAGCAGCGCGACTGACGCCAGTCTTCTCCGCTCAATAAATCTCCCGATTATTATAAGTTCTCCACTTCGTAGTAAATCGCACAGGTAGACCGGAGAACCCACTTTTTTTCTGCGCGGAAACGTCACTATGGGATCTCACGGCTATGCAAACGAGCGCTGATTGACTTTGTGAAGGCAGGGCTAGGATACTAGAAGCGACCAACGTTTTTGAACGCGGTGACTGGCATGTAGAAACTTTTAATTTTATTCGTTACAAGTTCGTCCGTTTTAATCATATTTGTTATCATTTTTGGCTAAATCGTCGCTCACTGTGTCATTTTTCTCTCTCTCTTTCTTAAAGGAAAGATTAAAAAAGAAATTTAATAATATTTATAACAGTGGTTAAAGTGAACGTAAAAAGTATATATATACAGAGTATTTAAGCAATAATACAATATTACTCAGGACTGAGTGCTTGGACTGACATGAGATCATTCTGTGAAGGATAAATATCAAGCATTTGTTCATATAAATCTGGATACCGGATAAACTGATAGTTTATTTACAAGAATGAGTTAATTCGACAATATTTTTCTTCGGTGTTGGAATGAAACCGTACAACTGTTGGAATTATCGCAGTGTATATTTATTTTGTGAAATGTTTGTTTTGGCTTTAAAAAGGTGATACCTTATTTATTTATTTTAAAAATATTTGTTCTTCTCTATTTAAAAAATGAGAATGCAAAAGCATTCCTTAGTTTTAGTTCTGTTGTGTGTGGTTTATCATATTTGCCTGGCTAGGGAGCATCGAATAAAACCCGTTGAGGTGGGAAAGAGGAACGTCTTGTTACATGAAGCTGTCAGAAAGTTATTAGGATTTCAAAACTCCCCTGTTAGAAATACCAGGAAAAAATTACTGTCGAATCCATACGAGGAACCAAAACCCCCAAAATACATTCTCGATTTGTATAAAAAGTATACACAGAATTCGGTGGATAAAAACAAACTGGGAAATACTGTACGTAGCATACACGCTGAAATAGGTATGTATTTATTATTATTATTATATATATATATATATATATATATATGTATGTATGTATATATATATATATATATACACAAAGTAATAAATTATCTCTATGAATTTGTTTATATTCATAATACAGATATAATAATGATTTGCATTACTAGGTATTTAAAAGATAAATATTTCTGTAATAAATAAGGCATATTATTAATTTATGGTAGAGAGTCTTAAAACACGATTCTTGTCATTACAACAGAAAAACAATATTACAATTTATTAATTAGCTACAGTGTTTTATTAGTTTATGTGTTTTCAGTTGCTGTCGTCAGGTTTCACAAACGTATCATTTAAATTTAAATTCAGGAAAATTAAAAACTAGTAACAGAAAAGAACAATAGCTAAAAATTAAAACATTTATTATTTTAATCTGTAAAGGAATATTTAATAGGACGCTTTAGCGATACCAAACGAGAAACAACTTGGACATTTCACGTTTGTATCAGAAGATTTTGCATCAGCATTTACTTTTGTTTTTCTTACAGAACTATTTAATTAAACAGCAGTTTATAAAACAAATTTACTTACTAGAAATAAGAAAAACGTTTATTTACATTTATTTGTTTGTTTGTTTTTAATTAAATAATCATTATTATATTAATCGATGTTTTGGATCTTTATGTTAACAAGTATTAAATTCTCAGAATAACAGTAAATAAATGAATACAAAAATGTATGTCGTTACATTATTTTACGCATATTTTCTGTGATGTTCACAAATTAAAGCTAAAGTTTACCTTGACCAGTACTGTGTGTGTGTGTGTGTGTGTGTGTGTGTGTATGTGTGTGTGAGAGAAAGAAAAAAAAAGAAAAAAATTATTATATAGTTAAAGAAATTTAAAACGCACATTAAATAAAAAGAAAATGAAAAAAAAAAATAGTAGCAAAACAACAAAGACAGTTTCGATTGGGCTTTTTCAAATGAAATAAAAATTAATTCTAACGTCTTTGTTCTCCTCTAAGCAGAGGTGGTTTTCTTTTTGTTAAAAATAATATTTTGTGTATATTTGTCGTAATTTCATATCTTTACTCTCGATTCGATGTGATGTAATTTACAAAAGGAAAAGAAAGCAAGAAATGGATAATTGTTCGGGCGGTTACTATGCTTTGGAGTATGGCATCAGCGTCCGCAGGAATTTTCCAGGCAAAATATATTGGCATTTATGTATGTTACAAATACTTTTATGATCAACACTAATACCTGAGAAAACGGTGTTGGTTGATAATAGTGTTACATACTGTATGAAATAATGTTTCCCACCTGAGTATTGATTACTGATGGTAATAAGTCATCACCCAGTTCTGTGCTATATTAAAATACAGTGAAGATAATAAAATGAGTTTAGCTTTACAGAGTAATTTAAGTACACGGTAGTGTAGCTAAACATATAGCGACGTATCAATCAGTTAATAACTCATATTCGTCGCTGTATATTTAATTAATATTTTACACAGGCATACACACATACACATACAACACACACATATATGTATGTATATATGTATAAAACTAGGAGTAATTTTGTGTTTGTTACACCAATGACTGAAATATTTGTTACAGGTTTGTAAATGAATGTTTTCCCAAACGACTTAAGATTGTTATCAAGAACTAACAGTCAGGAGACGCTTACACGTGCACAACGTGTGGGTACAGCACGGGTGAGCGGTATCAACGTTGTATTATGATACCATCAGCTCCGTGGTCACTATCAGAAGCACATCTGTATACCTTACAACCTATCAAACAATAGGTAGAACCTTTGATTGTGTCAGATTCAAGTCAGGGAATTGATATTTAGATTTTATAATATATACATGTAATTCTGAATTTGTGTGTGTGTGTGTATATATAAAATGAAAATAATTTAACAAATCTCTCTCTCTCTCTCTCTCTCTCTCTCTCTCTCTCTCTCTCTCTCTCTCTCTCTCTCTCTCTCTCTCTCTCTCTCTCAGCCGAATCTTCAGTGTGGATTTAAATTTAACGCTATTATTATTTACTTCTCACTTGGTTTATTTGACGACAAAAGCCCTTGTTATCTTTTATAGATCGCTGCCAGGTTTCAATACTGTCGATCTAATACACATGGCTAAGTTCATATTCCATTGTGGATACGGTGCAGCGAGTACAAGCGACGCGACCCAGTGTATTGTCAAGCACTAACTGGAGAACGGTGTCTTTTAACAACAGCTACTGTTTTGCTCCATATTTCAGAACACTGTTAAAGAAACGGCTAATAATCCCATTCACTATGTATATTACCATCTTATTAATATTACTTCCAAAATTAAAGTGATATTTTCAGTTTTCGTAAAGACTGGGTTTTCCCTCCATTTGCAAAATTCAGAAATTTTTTATTTCCCTTTATTTAACATTTATTTATTTTGTTTTGTCATTATTATTTTTATTATTATTATTATTATTATTATTATTATTATTATTATTATTATTATTATTATTATTATTATTATTCATGCACATATATCCCCAAAATCAGTAGGCAAATGGTTTATCATCAAATTCGTTATATTATTAACTAAATGAAATAATAAACAAATGAGGACTTAGTTTTGTCCATAATCACTTACTTTATAACGCACTCGGATTCATTACTAATAAAAACATATATTAAACATATCAGTTAATTTTTTTTTATTAAATGCAGAATTAATTGTTAAGTTTCTTTAAACTTCTAATTATTACCACTAAGATAAATGTTTCGGTCAGTTGAAAACACTATGACTGCTTTATCAGTAAGGAATTATTATTATTATTAATATTTACTTTATGAACGATAGTGTGTGTGTGTGTGTGTGTGTGTGTGTGTGTGTGTGTGTGTGTGTGTGCGCTATTGTTCATAAAGTCATTCCAAAATCGTTGTATATCTTAAACTATGCAAAATATTATCATACTTTTCCTAGTTCTAATAATGGCTTAACATTCTGACATGATTCACATAAATGTAAGTCCCACAGGTCACTGGAGGGTGAGTCTAAACGTAAAAACGGTATTAAAATTATAAGTAAATTTTCATTGCATTTTGCAATCAGTCAGCCGTCCAGGCATATTGCGTTTGTTGCAGTTTTATGATTTTCCTAATGGACAGAGATGTCAAATGGTTGATGTTAGAAACATCTGAGTCGAATATTAAATCTTTATTACATTTTTTGTAATGTGCGGTATGAGCTCATGGAGCAGCTATGGTCGCGACATCAAAATTCTTGTATCTACTGCCGTTGTCTCCTACATGTTATTTACCAAATACAGGGAAAATGTACAAAATTAATGTTTCACAATTATCATGTTGATTTGATTTACGTTAACTTACTGATCGAATCACGACCTAGATAGTGTAAGTCGGTTTGCTAAATACATCTTGTCTGTGTTTTTTGGGGCCTTCATTTAAAACAAAAATAAACTGGACACGACTCTGATGTTTACTGTAATGTTTCTTAGCAGTCAGCAGATCTTATACAAGTCGCTTTTTGCATGAATGGGAAATAATCACAAACGCGAAGTATTTTTCACGTTATTTATGAACTCTCCAGCGCTCGATACAGAACTGTAAATGTCTGTTAGCCAAATATAGGTCATTTGATACTGATAAATATTTCAACAAAACGTATAAAAACATATTTTGTTCGAATATTTATTGACTAATATTAACTCTAAAAAAGAAAGATAAGAAAGTATTAAAAACATTTAAAGTATCATCATCATTATCATCACGATGCAACGAGATAACATTTATAATGTAAAATCTATGCAATGCAAATAATCATATTAACACTTTTGTAATTTTTGAAATGAACTTTAACTATTAAAGAAAGGGTAATTACTGTATATATATCTTCATTAATGTCGACATTTCAATGCAGCTTTGAGTGGTGCATGGTTCTCGCTTAATAGAATTATGTGTTTAATTATGTAATAAACGCCAACTAATATTACGTTAAAAAGAAAGAAAGAAGGAGCAGGCTATTTTTCGGATCAAATACATTAACATAGTTTGTTTTTATGTGAAAAGATGAAACCTATACTAACGATTTTTTTCGAGATACTGAATATTGTTGAAGTACAATTCTTGAAAAGGCATTATGGTAGAGAATATAAAGTTACCAAAAAAATTCTGATTAATGTTTAAGCTAAAATTAAATAGTACTGAATAAACAAAACTAATATTATTATTTTTGTTGTTTTTGTTCTGCTGCTGTTGTTGTTGTTGTTGTTGTTGTTGTATTGTACATGTAGCATTCATTTTCATATACGTTCCAAAATTTAAAACTTGCTAAGTATATGTTAGTTTATTTTATTTTTTATTTAATTCCATGTATTTATGGTTTACTAAAGAATTCTTTGATGGAAATAGTTAAGAATCCTATACTGAGTTGCATTTCTTTACATTTTATATTTTTGTAGTTTAAAGTATTGTAATGAGGAGACTGTAAAACCTTAAAAGAAAGTTTGTCAGAGATATTTGTTTCCGCTGTCTTTAGATCGGACAGGTGTTGATGTCAGACAGAGACGAAAGATTTCATCTGTATGTGAGACTTACTATGCACTAATCAGCTTTGTATCTACATCTGAGTTTTCAGTTACGCCTTTGATGAAAGGTCTGGATGGAAGGGTTGGCAGACGAACTGATAGCTCAAGCAAAGGCAATGTAAAAAAAAAGAATAACATTAATAATAACATCTATCTTTCTTACTGATCGTAAATATTATTCGTTTAGTTTCTGAACCCGAGTTCTAGACATGCAAGAATACATCGAGAAGGAGTCTTCTTGTCTTAATCGCTTTGTATTGTAGATATGTCTGTAACTTCCGTAAACATAGGCCGATAGTTTATGTTACTGTTTCTGTTGTAATCCAGTCAAAAACATACTTTAAAAATCCGCCGTTTCCTCTGGCACCAAAATTTCTTTGATGTGCATTTCTTCATCGAGAAATTATTGGGAAATATTTTATCATTCAGCCGAACGTTTTTCTTGTACCAAAATTTCCTTGAACTCTTTCAGTGTTTTTGACTGTCGCCCCATATTCCTCACCATATTCTATATATCATATTTTGTATGTACATCTGAATTTGGTATATTGATAATTGCACCAGTAGCAAATAATTTAAATAAAATAGTTAGTCTAAACTTGTTTTGTTTCCTTTGGTTTAAACGGCAATCATCGAATTTTAGTGTTCTTGTTAACATTAAAATAAAAAATAAAAATAAAAAAATGGAGTTGGGCACAGAACCTAATCAGCTGTTTTATATCAGCTGTGAATATTTTAGATGTGAAATTCGATCAAACAGCTGAAAATCTTATGTGTTCCTGTTTGTCTATTTATTACCCAGAATATAGATATTCACTGAAAAGGCAGAAGTATATTACAATTTGCTAAGGAAATTTTAATGACCCTGCTATACATTTTAATGTGTAGCTGTGGAATTTACAATAAATCCTCTCAAATATATTTTTATGAATTGAAATACTGCGGTAGGTGACATTACATTATTTGACGGGTCTGTTTGTTATTAAAATTCAGTTGTCCAGTTACAAAGAAGTTAAATATGTCTGTGGTAACAAACATGTCATATTTTGTAAAATATTTTATTATAAACTTCTGCTACAGTTAGCGTCTTAACTGTCAACAGAAAATGCTTTATTACAGAATTCATGAGATTTGTGTATTGAAATATTTCTTTAGACGTTAGCATCAGTAGGAACAAACAGTGAAAAGGGAAAAGTTAAAAGCAATGTTGTATTCTGCCTCGGCAAACTGTTCAGATCGATAAGAAAATATTTCTCTAACACAGTCAAAAGGGTAAGGTATTAATATAATAACACTGACGCGTGTCACAATTTTTTATCTCATGGATTTGCATTAGAGGGCCGGCGCGGGTTGGCACGTCGACCTCGAGGCTTTATTTCCGCAGAACAACATATTAATGTCAGGTTTTCTAGAAGACGTTAGTGTCGTGCGTGTTATACTCATATACCCAGCGAAATCCAACGCCCATCTCGTGACAAGACACTCCTGTTCTGTCTTCATTAATTAATTGATCAGTTATATTGAAATCGGTGGGTTATGGGAGATACTTAAGGCGATCAGGAACCGAAATTAATCTTTGCTTTTTATTTTGCATGCTATATGTTACACATTACATTCTCCATTTAACACACTTAATTCAGAAACTAATTTAGTAAATTCCTTTTAACCAGTAGATCAGCCATTCCGCCACGAAGCGGAGGAAAACTCTAAATAACAGAACATTATTTTCTTTCTAAACATCCAACAAAAGAATCTAATCTTGCCTCTAAGCATTCAACAACAGATTAACATTTAAACTGAGCATTCAATAACAGAGTGTCATTTACTTTCTGACTCTTCCATTGGTCGTGGCGATATTGGTGCCGTCTTTCAGACAGTTCCATCTTTACTAAAGACGTTTAATGTTAGAACAACTTATCTGGATTTGAGACTGTTTGTTTGACTCTCGTTCTTACCCGTGTATGAGAAGATGAAGTTGCTTTTTATTGATGAATACTATTATCTGGATCATTCTCTCACCATAATCTGTTTCTTATTCGTTACATAACTGATGCTTTGTTCACTGTCTGCATCATGACTATGTTCAAACAGTCACTGTGGTATCACTATTATACGATCCGAATAAATAAAGCCTTATAATCCGTCTGTGTTCTTTTCAGTCAGTCTTCTCTTCTTAAGTATAAAGTATTGTTTTACTCTCAAAAGAAAAGACATATATTTCTTTGGATTAAATAATTACTATAACTGACATCTGCTGGATATCTGCTTTCAGCATATATTTCTGAACACTTGATAGAATCGTGTTAAATACTTGAAGTTTGGTGATAAAAAAAAAGAAATTGAAAATAAAGGAACAGTAGATAAAAATTAAAATTTTTATTGATTCAGATTTTGGTCGTAAAAGACTTCACCTGCTAGACAGACCTAGGAAACGAGATCTGGTTGAGGAGACATATTATTAGTTAAATCTGAAACGAATACTACAGTGTGCATCTAGCACAATTATTACTTTATTACTTTCTGAAATAAATGATTTTCAAGAAACGTTTGCTCACCATGTCGTATTAACTGTTATAAAACACCATTAACATATGATTAATGATGTATGGTCTAGAAAACTGAGACAAAAATGAAATAATCCATAATGATATGATAGCTTTCTCTCCAGATAAAACTATTCTGAAATATTAAACAAAGAAGCCATATGTAAAACAATGACCATGTATACTGTAGTAATAATATTAAAAGGTAAGTGGTTTCTGGATGCTGCTTGAAGAAAATCGGATGATATAATTTAGAAACATAATTCGCGTTAACATTTAAAAAGAATATATCTCTAAACTGTCTTAATCACAAAATCTATAAATAATCAAACACTAGTAAACAGTCTTTATCCACGCAAATAATGTTGTTACAGACATTAGTTTTCTAAATAACTGCCTGATTAGATTAAGAATCCATTATTGCTATCTGAGATTGAAAAAAAAAAAAAAAAAAAAAAAAAAAAAATGCCGCTGTGTGCAATCCTTGTTTGAATATTTGTGAAATGGACATAAAGTAGTAGGTGTTTACAACCAAAAGGTTTTTACAACAGGACATATTCCCGATTGCTCTAGATTATATCTCGAACATCTACTTTTGGTAAGTTTGGCCTTTATACCTGACGTAACTAAATACTTTTACAAGTATGACATCAGACCATGTCATGTATATGTCATGACGATTACTTAACTTGAGCCGTACAAATCGTCTCTACTTTAATTTTTTTTTAATTTATTTGCAAAAATCCTGTGTATTTTAACATATTTAGAGTATTCAGACTATTCCTATCTGTATGATACAAATTATAAAACAAAAATTCATTAACTATTAGAGTAACATTATCATGGAAGTGATTAAAGCATCGGTTGATCCTAAGTGTTATCTGCAATGACAACGGCTTCTTTTGGCCATGTAGACTAGAGCGACGAAGATGGCTTCCGTGTTTCAATGTGTAACGCATCAGTGAGGTTACTGCGTACATGCTGACACCTGCAGTTCTAGTTTTCTTGTGACATATATGCCGTGGTTTAGGATATTACTTTAATAAAACACAATTAGCTATCATGATTTAGTTTTGTGTCTTGATACTTTTTTTAAATAGTTTTTAGAATTGTATGATTTCCTAACTATATTGAATAAATGGTGAAAAATCACCTTTTATCAGTTAGTTACTTTGTATTCATCTACACAGGAGGGCAAGTTCGCGACTGCACTGTTTACTAGAGTCTGGAAGCCAGCTTGGCGCTGCTAAGTTAACCGATCTAACACTGCGCGCACTGCCTTGACTTTCATTTCGCACTCAGACAACAGAGATTAGCAGGGTTTTGCCGTAAAATGAAAGTAAATATTGTGTTCAAAGGCCAGACTCATTATATGTGTTTGTTATTCTCAGAGTCGCCATGTTATGCATACCCACGCGAAGATGTCGACAACTTATAAACAAAATGGTGCCGGATAACGAAAGGGAATTAAAAACGTCTGTGTGAATGTTAATTATACTACTGTGCAACATCACTTTTATCCACATCTCTTTCTATTTATTTATTTATTTTATTATTATTATTATTATTATTATTATTATTATTATTATTATTATTATTATTATTATTATTATTATTATTATTATTATTATTATTATTATTATTATTATTATTATTATTATTATTATTATTATTATTGTGTGTGTGTGTGTGTGTGTGTGTGTGTGTGTGTGTGTGTGTGTGTGTGAATATATATATTTTATTTCGAACTTTCTTTTCTGCCTCGTTTTCTCGTCTTCATCATTCCCATCTTTGACTTTTTTTGTGTATCTGTTACACTCTAGCTTTTACTTTCTGTCGAAATTTTTTGTTATTGATTTATATATTCCTGAATATGTGTATATTTTTCAAATTTTGTTTTGTCTAGCTAATTCAATAACTTTTTACTTTAAACTATTTTCATCTGTAAAGTACTCTTGTTAAATTAGCTACGTATATAAATTGGATTTCGTCGTCTTTTTAAGAATTGTCCTCGGCTCACAGAACGTTTGTCAGCTGTCAAAACAGATTGTTTGGAGAAACGAATTTGACTGATTGCGAAATAGGCAGATAAATTAGGTCCCATGGTGCAAAGCATTCATAATAAAATAATAATCTTCTTGTGGACTGGGCCTGTCATTAACGTTGCTTATCATTAACATTAGCAGCATGAGTAGATGATCTTGCAATAGAAAGGCCACGTACAGCAGGCTCCATTTACAATATATCATGACGATGTTATTAAATTTCAATGAATTATAGCAATGAGACAAACAAACCGAAAAAAAAAAAAGTTTTAAAACAAAAGAGTTAAAGAGAGATATATTTACAGATGATGCTGATGATAAAAATAAAATACTTAGACATCTATAGAAATGAACACCATATCAACAATCATTATTATAATAGAATGTAATGACACAAATGCATTTGACCAGTAATTTAAAGAAATGATTGCAACCATACTTTAGATTGAATGTATTATGACAGATCTTTCAGAAAACACCAGCCATGCACTGATTAACTTTATACACATACAGCACAGTTACATAGCTTTATTCACGTACTACAAAAACATAATTATACAAAAAATACAAAACATATACTACAAGCACCGAAAAAAAAAAAAATCCTTCACATATGAAGTAAATCGGAGACATAACGTCCAGATGGGCTGGGTGAACACGCAAATGACAGTCGGTTGTGCGCCTTTGATGTCTACTGGAGCGACCCCATTATGAATGGACGACAATAAAGATTTACAAAAAGGCGAATTTAAGAAACATATTTGAAATATTGACACCCGTTCACTTGTCTGGCGCCCTGCTTGACACGTCGCCGCAATATGTGATCTCTCCTATTATAGACTCACATTCCCATAACGAAGTATCGTCTTTATACCGAGCTTTACCTTGACAGGAGCATTTATATTTCTCTGCGTTTTTTAAAACATCTTCATTAGTGACGTATGTTATGCCACACTAAACAACTTCTTTTAGTGGGCTATACTGATAAGATTCCTTGAATTAATTTTCTTTTCTCTTTTTTATCTGTAAATTAGTATCCAAGTAGTACTTGTATTTGTTTATATAGATCAGTTTGACAGGTATGTTGTATGTTAAATGGAGATAATGGTGAGAGCTAAGAGTTAAGTGACCTAAAGCTATAAATACTTTTCTATTATTAACTCACTAACCTTTGTTACCCGAGCAGCGCAAGTTTGTCTTATGAATAAAAACAAGATTCAGCTCATTAGAAATAAAAAAATGGTAATTTAGAAATGGAGCTAAATTAAGTAATGTCTACAAATTTATTGTGAAAGGTAACTAATGAAATTGTTTCAGATAGATGTTAGTATGTGCTTAGGTAAAAGTAATATAACATAAATATAGTTATTTTTATTAATGTATCTTCTGAAAGGAAGTTTTTTTGTCACAAAAACCTACTACTACTACTACTAATAATACTACTACTACTACTACTACTACTACTACTACTACTACTACTACTACTACTACTACTACTACTAATAATAATAATAATAATAATAATAATAATAATAATTCAAAGTTATGAAAAGATATTAAACTGCTACAGATCGAATTCATTGAAGAAGGTGTTGACCGGACAACCCCGTTTTGACAAAACTACTAATAAGCAAGCCATTCACTAATTGTCATCGAGTACTCGGCTCATTTCGTCAAGATCTGCTGACAAATTACAAAATTTAGATGTGGTAAACCAATTAGCACAGATATAATATTTGAGGAGGATTTGCGATATTCTTTTCGGCCTATGAGGGATATTTGCGCTAGCAGCATTAATAGTCAGTGTTCAAACACAAGTTTTTATAACCACTCCCAGACGTAATGGGGTCGTTTTATCGTCTATGTCGACAGACATAGCCCGTAAGTCACATTTACGATTCATGATGATCCCTGAAGATTTGTACTGACGTATTCACCACTGCTTTGATGTTGTCTACATTTCAAGAATAATACCACAGCCTTAAGCGGTCATATTAAAGTCCTATTTTTTCCTCTATATAAATTTCTAATGCCGTAAGTCGGTAACTGAGTAGTAAAATTGTTAGTAGCTTTCATAATCTAATTTGTGATTTGTGAAAGAAAACTGGCAGAAACAAATTGAATATTATCGATGACAATAACATTTTCTTTTTAGTCTCTCTTCTCTGTATATGTGTTGTGTATGATAGTGAATGACTATTAGATTTGGATTATATCCTTTATTTCAGACTGGAACTTGTAGGCTTTTTTTTATTGCTATTATTTTTATTTTTTTTCTCCATTGTAAAAACATCAAAATAAGAAAAATATTTATATGTGCTTTCAGTATAAAACCACAGAGAGGGAATAACAAAACTGAAAACACAAAAAAAGAAGAAAAAAAAAGAAGAAAAACAAACAAACAAAGAACCGTTTACCTATAACTGCAATTCAAAAACCTTAATCCTTGCTTAATATCTGTTTAAAAAAGAAAGTTGGTTAACATTAGTGCCCTACAACACGATTTTGATAATAAATCATTATAAAGGTGTAATTATGTTTTGTATTAATGTTTAAAGAATTATATATTATTAAGAGAATGTGCCAAGTTTCTTTTATTGTAATATAGAGTAGGAAGTTGTGATCTGGTCTGACATATAAACATTGTAAATTAGGGATTTATTCACTTTTAATTGTGTGCTTAAGTTTTGTAGGATAATTTAGATAGTTATAAAAGTTATTATTGCTAATATCATATATATATATATCAAGCATTTCTTTTTTCTTTCTTTCCTATATTCGTTTCTCAAAGTGTCGCTGGAAAATTGGTAGATTTTGTTGTCGGTTATTTTACAGTAAAGCTCGTCTCTGGTTAATTTTTTAATACTGTTTATTTGACAATCTGGTTTTGTCGATTCTTGTTTCTAATACAGTAGCTTACTCTCATTAATATCCGTCAAAATATCCTTAGCTCAAATGTAGTGGATTACTAGGAGACACCAAGTCTAAAGGAAGACTGAAGCTGTAACACCAAAGAGAAATAACGGCGACAAGTGGTCTGTTACCATTATGAATGTTTCATAAATAGGATAAAACAGATCACTGGAATTTATCGAAATTCGTGCAAGAGGTATAATCCGGATCGCACTTGGATTTAACACACCAAAAATTAAAGAGTTAGTAATCAGTTTTCTAATGTAATTGTGTTTAGTCGAAGATCTTGCTCATGTTTAACCTCTCAGGAAATGAAAAATTGAAAAAGAGAACCAGACAGCGTTGATAATAAAAGTTCGTCTAGTGGAGTTAATTAAAATGGCGTCACCATTCTCCTCGAAATACCAAATAGGTGAAACTGTTCGTACAGGTTAGACTTGCAGCGTCTAAATCACGCAACTAAGGATTTTTGTTTTGTATTTGGTTTTCGTAGTGTAACATATTGTGCCACTGTAGATTTTCTTTACGTCATAAACCTTTATTCGATATATTCATTAAAAATATAAATCAGGAATGATTTATTGCCATTTCATAAGTATAATGAACATCAGCGAATTATTTCTCATTATAGGTGTTCATCATTATCACACACACACGCACACATACACACACATGCTTAAAAAATCACAAACCCACAAACAAAAGCAGATAACCCATTATTACTACCAATTATTAGGTTTAATTAAATTAACTTGCGAATCTGCACACACCCACACACACACACACGTTATTATAAGTATGCGTATGCGCGAAACTGTGTAAGTGTGTGTGTGTGTGTGTGTAAGTGTGTGTAATGTCCACTGACAACAGATTATGCTCAAAATCAACAAAAGTACCACAGAAAAAGAATACATTATATTAAATTGTCTTATTCATGATATGTTACGGATTCATTATAATTAATATCACATTTGTATATTTATTATGCAGGGTTTTGTTTTCAGTTATCAGATTGTATAAAATATTAATTTTTATTGTGTTTTATTTGTTTTTCAGGACAAGTAAATGGGGAAGCTATGTTCATCTTTAATCTGTCTTCTGTTTCACACACCGAAAAAGTGTTGAGTGCAGAAGTGCATTTACATAAAAGAAAATCAAAACCGTGGCACAGACAGACGATAGACATTTTGTTATTTGAAATAGCACCAGATTACATGAGTGAGATCGATAAAATTACAATGCACTATGGCAGTCATGGGTGGCAGTGGTATTCAGTTACAAATGCAATACTGAGCTGTATGGCCACAGGTCGATTTCAACCCCATCTTTTTGCCTTGACATTCAAGACAGAGAAAGCTGATAAAAAAGTGAGGACTGTAGCACTGAAAAAATTCGTACGTCACCATTCACTGCCATTTCTTATTGTGTATTCAAACGAAACAGAAAATGTCAATTTGGACCAACTGGACAAGTTAGCAGAAAAAATTAAACTTCAGAATATTGCAAAACGTTCCTCTGATATACTCAGAAATTCTTGGGAAAATACTTGGAACAAAAGGATTAACATGGATATCATGAAAAATGGGGCACCTTCTTTTCGAATAAAAAGGTCAATTTTTACTAACGAGATTCCAGAAAATGCCGCGGATTATGACAGTTTTCGCTACAGATTCAACATTCCACAGACACATCCGGGCATTTTACAGGCGAGAAAGGAGTCGAGGACTAAAATATCTGACATACAACTCATTCCGTATCCATCGGAAAAACGAAACCGGAAACGGAAACATCGACGCCGGAACCGGAAGAAAGGTCGTAAAAATAACAAGCGTCTCGATTTTCCAGATGAATGGGATGACAGACGTGAAAATGTGGCCACTCTAAATAACAACCCAAATGATTTGTGCGGCAAAAGGAAACTAATCGTTGATTTTGCTGATATTGGCTGGGGAGAGTGGATAATTTCTCCAAAATCCTTTGAAGCCCATTTCTGTGCAGGAACTTGTCCATTTCCATTAACAAAGGTAAGCTCTAAGTTTTTTATTTTGTGATCTTACTAATGGATCAAGAGATCAGTGAACAAACAATTGTCAGTAATCTCGGAAGATAATTACTTTTATCTTTTCAGACTATCATGATATCTGTTATATATTATTATTATCTATTTCAGTGAATTCCTACGACTATAATTCAGTAGGTTCATAACATGATTCCTTACCTTTTTTTAGAATTCTATAACTGAGAAATTTAACATTTATTTATAATATTATCTACTGTATGTGTTGCAATCTAAACTGAGAATTTTGTTTTAGAGAAAGACAAGTAATTCCACCTATGAATAGATTATATAATTATTTTAAGATTAAAAAAAGAAAAGTAATAAAATGCAGATTAACTGCACGATTACAAAATTCTGCTCTTCATAAAATATAAATAATTTGTCAAATGTTCTGATAAAATAATTTCGATTGTATATCAAAGTTTTCTATAATAAGTGAAAAATATCAACTGAAATAAAAGTAAGAATAAATTAACTTCATAATTTTGATCATAATTATGGACTTATCTGAAGTAAAATTTTATGAACCGCCTCATTTATTTGTTTAAGTATTCTGAACATTTTTAACAAAAAAATATCCCATGAAAACATCCAGTGCCATAATTGTGTCTTGATATCCTGTTGGTAGTATTCATTTCACTATTTCTATTTGATTAGGATTTATAGAGTCTCAACATTATGAGCTTAACAGTAATTTTTTTTTTTTTTTTTTTTTTTTTTGGAGTCTTAACATATATTTTTACGAAGTATACAAATAAATAAACATACATACACGTACCCAGACAAAATAATTATAAAGAAAGAAATGAAGATTAAAAAAAAATAAAAATAAAATAAAGAATAATCAAAAATATATGTTTTAAAAAGAAATATATATTATAAAACGCGAATCCTCCCTACATACCATACGCTGACTTAAGTGTTAAATAGTTTTTGACAAATTGTACACATATTTAAACTTCTTGCTAATGACGTGCCAGAAAGCTATGCGGTATCCGGGACGTATCCAGTGACCCGGATGTTTAAGGCTGGATTCGCCCATGATGCTGGCATTAAATGAAAGTTATTATTGTCAATATATCGGAATTTAAAATCTTGAACAAATAATTTAACAGCTATTTAATCTCTTCCGAAACCACCTTGGGAAATGTAACAGGTTGCGAGTTTCAAACACATGTCAAACATACCATTAAAGAAAATATATCGTGAAAGTTGATTACCGATAATTATTAGGTGAAAAAAATCGTATTTTTCGCAATTACCAGAGTTCACCATGTCCGTGCTAGCGCTTGTGTCCATTTGGCATAACCTCTCTGGTTACCCGTGTGTGTTGTTCGAACCTACATTATCTTGGTGAAAATTACACCTTTTCTGTTCGCTAAGTGCAGGTCTGGATGTTTTCTCTGTCATAATTGTTTTTTTTTTTTTTTGTTGCTTTCTTTTTTAATTTTTTCTTTGGTTGTGATTATCTGATTATGGTTTAACAGTTCATAATGGACGATTTCTTGCACATTCACCATACTGTAAACATGATCTTCTTTGGAAGCAAGTCCCCTTTCGTCTTCGGTTTGACAATGGCGCTTTTTCTCATCCCCAGTAACAGCTATATTAAGAAAAGGAAAAAAAAAAAAGAAAAAAGAAAAGAAAGAAAGAAAAAAAGGCACGTGAATCTGATGTGAATGTAATGAATTACAATCACTGAAATGTTTATGCGATTTTGTTCCTCTGATTCAGGGTGTATGGGACCCATTTTGAAATCTTTGACACTTTCCTTAGCTTTTTCATTTCGCGGATGACTGGACTGGGGAGATTTGAATCGAGTACCAAAAAACCGGACAGATTACTGGAATAGAGCCTTATCTGTAAGAACAAATAGATGAGATGTTCTAGCAGAAAGTATTGATGTGTTTAAAATAACACTCAACAAATTTTGTTTTACTGTGAAATACTGATTGCATATTATCACGAAGGCTAACAGTTCACACAAACTGGTGATTCAACTAGAAGGGAAAGGATTTCTCAGATGTCATTGTAATATATTTTCCTGGCAATTTACCACAATCTAAAAGTTGTGATATTATGAATGTTTTATCTTACAAGCATTATACATATCAGAAAGCTACACATTTTTTAAAACACACTCTAGTTTCATTAATTTGTTCATTATTGTAATGAATTAATATCAGTACATATTTTATATGCCTTTTCTGCAAAATTCTATTCTTGCTGCAGAAGTAAATATCTTTTCACTAATACACTTAAATTCTTTTTACAACAAGCTGTTACGATTCTCTGTTAAATCATACTTCAGCTTCTCGGATATTTTTCCAAAGAGTAAACAGTCATAAACTGGTCCAGTTTCTGTTTTATTTTTCTGTTGAAATATTGCAAACGTGATCGTTTCACAGTTTGTTATAATATGTCGACAGCAGTAGCTTTTCAATCATAACATTTTAAATAGTCGTTTTTGTGTGATACTTCTTAACCCATTACTGTTGAAACAATAAAATGGAATGCATATTAAAAAAATTTTAATACCTATTTTACTATTTTCTTTGTGAAGCTCTTGTTATAAATTATATATAAATGCGTTTGTGTGATTCTATGTTTATCAACCTTTTGTTGTACCATTATAGTGGAAAGAGAAATGAAAAAACGAAAAATAGAGTGAATGTTGATGTGTAACCTCAGGAGATCTTAATATATGTGCATGTAAAAATTAGAATGGGATGCTATTTAAACTTTATGTTAAAGTAGGAAAAATTGTCCTTATTCATAAATAAAAAGATGTAGATATAAACGATAACAATACACATGAATATAAAGAGAAATTGTCTGAATACAAGTATTAATAATAGAACTGAGAGTAATGACAAAGCTTGCGATTATATTGATATATTAAATGACGGAGAACTAACCTTGCGTTTTCACACAACACTTGAGAATCATAGTACATTAAAGAGTACACTGTATGCATATACTTATATATATAGTTATTTTTAGAATCTTAATGGAATAAGACGAAAAGAAGGAATACAAAAAAATAATGTATCGTCTCTGTTATGCTGTTTCCAATATTTGTGACTTTAGTTTTAACTTTCAAACACACACATACTGAGAAAAAGAACTGTCTTGAAGCAGTCACCACTCTCGGGTTTAACTCTGTTTGATCTCGGACATGACAGCGTCACGAGGTCTACCCACAACAATGACTCGTGTGCCAGACCAACAAGCAGACTCCGCATTGTACAAACAAGACACCGACACAGCGCTTTACACGTCCTCAGTTTACCTTTCCAGTTTGCTTCACCGAGCGAGCAGCGCGGGTGGCGCCCGACAACAGTTAACATCTATTATCTGATGTAGATTTTCACATAAGGCTTTTGTTTTCCTTTTAGGAACTCAGGGTCAGCCAGCAACAAAAGAGGGCAACTATGTAAAAACTTAATGGGGAGGACTTATTCATATTTCTATTCCTTTTTTGATTTTCGATATCTGTAAAGACGATATTATTGCTCAACCTAGAATAAAATTCGTTACCATTTACTAGGCCTTTTTTCTTTCTTTTCTTTTTTAAAACATCGCTAACCATTCACCATTCTTTTCTTTTTTTCTTTTTTTTTAATTAATAAAACAAACAAACAAACAAACAAACAAAAACAAGATAGAAAATGACAAAACCCAACAACAAACAAACATCAAGTACAGAATAAACGGGTTATATCTATGGGTCATTGGTTTACACAGCGAATTTAGTTGTAAATGCTTATTAAACAGTAGTCAGAACTTAGCATAAGCTAATAATTAGTAATCGAAAATCATTAAACTGATCAGAGCAATTCTATCTGTCCTTGATCAGTAGCGATTTTATAGAGTTGTTTTTTCTTCAGCGGTGTAATGTATTCTGCTGTGACTGATAGCTTGTCTCTAACATAGAATGCTGAGAGCTTTCTTTTTCAAGACTTGTGAAATATGTGTTGATTTTCCTTTACTCCTAATGACAAAACATATTCACAGTTCAGACGCTTCAGAGAAATAATTAAATAGACCGCACGAAAGTTAATGGGTTTTAATGCTCTATTAAATTACGTTGTTTGATGGTTTTTATATATTTTTTTAAATTGTTTTTATTTTTTAAATTTTTTATAGAACTAAAATCTGCTTCAACATAATATGAAATGTAAACTTTAAAAAAAAAACAGTATTCACCAACAGATTTTATTTCAGTGACATGGACATGTGTAATTGAGCGAGTGTGCAAAAACGCATGCTTGCATACATAGACACTCAGACATATATATATATTTGTATATGAAAATAGAAAATAAACACACATATATCTGTTAATGTATTCAAATCCAACACAATTATATTCATATGAGATTTCATTTATGCACATACTCTTGCATTTAAATATGTATGTTTGTGTGTAAATTTGTGTGGCTGTGTGTCCGTATTCAAAAGGAGGAGAGTGATTTTATCTGGTAATTGTGTTATGATGTCGAAATGACGTCGAAACAGAATTAAAAATTTTTTTGCTTTCAGCGAGCGGTACTGATAATAGCAGATAGTAGCTTAGACAACTGTGCCTGGTTATTTGCTTCATTTAGCAGATGTACGTACATTAAATGTAAAGTGGTTTAACAAAAGTAACTGAAAGTTTGTCTGCTGCAGTTACATATGTCCTGCTGTAATATTATAATAATATATATATATTTTTTAAAGAAAGAAAAAAATGAAAGAAAATCTCTTTCATTTAATTGAAATTCTGATAATTATTTTTAAATTCTTGTAATTTTTCAGAGACTTCGACCGTCGAATCACGCGACAATTCAGAGCATCGTTCATGCCATCGGCATCTACTCTAGTGTACCAGCACCGTGCTGCATCCCTGATGTCATGTCATCAGTGACGTTGCTCTACTTCGACGAAGATAGAAATATCGTCCTCAAAAATTATCCAGGAATGACGGTGCAGTCTTGTGGATGCCGCTGAGAAACAAGTTAGAAAAATGTTTAACTTTACAAGGCTATTAAACGTGCCAAAAGGTTTCTCGGAACACTGTCCTTCAACACGAAATGGAGAACAATATAAAACATTTTAAGATTCGGTGCATTTCATTGTGTTTCCTAAGAATAAAACTGGCAATTTGCAGTTTGCAGATAGTATGAAAAATATGCAGTAAAAGTAAAAAAAAAGTGGGACTTTTTCTTTTTTTCTTTTCTTTTTTCTTTTCTTTTTTCTTTCTTTCTTTTTCTTTATTTTTTATTTTTTATTTTTGTTGTTGTTGAGGGGAACAAGGTGAGCAGTCACGGTAATGGCATGTTGGTTGTTAACTTGACATTTTATTTAGAGGTTTGTATTTATTAATGTACATTTTGTTAAAACAACCACTATATATCTATATATATATGACGGGGTTTGGCCTCTCGAGCAACACTCTTTAATGAAACCTCTCGCTAGATAGAACGTTTATTAATCCTAATAGAGATGTAGACGGTTAAATCTGATCTGATCAGTCAGTCACTTGCTACATTATAAAGAAAAAAAATCAAAAATCAACATTTATAATGTTATTTTACTCAGGCATATGATGAAAATAAATACGGTTTTAATAGTTTATTAAACAGTTTTGATTAACATGATTTAGCTAGTATATACCTCATTATGCTTTTACAATACGGCATAATTAACATGATAAACACTTTTACCAACATTATTATAAACATTAAAAGTTCAACGATTAATTTTGTTTTCTGATGTAAGCTGTATATTACTTGCATTATGACATAATTGTATTATGTGTGTGTCAAATGAACTTGTATTGTATACCACAACCACGTGACATAGTTGTTTTGTCGGCACAAAATGGCAAATTGGCTATAAACAAAATGACATCCAATCTGTTTAACTTGTAAATATATTAATCCGCGTGTGCGGTTTGATACGGGTGTTGTTTGTCTGTGTGTTGTTTGTCTGTATGTTGTTTGTCTGTGTGTTGTTTGTCTGTGTGTTGTTTGTCTGGGTGTTGTTTGTCTGTGTGTTGTTTGTCTGTGTTGCAGATCTACCTCTATTCAGTAAGGTCATTTTTTTTCTTGCTCAGTTTAATATGTTTTAGTACACATATTTTACTATATCAAAATAATAAGAAGAAAGATTAATGGGGCGGAAAAGGATAGTCAAATTTACATTTTCAGTAATTAGTAATAATGTGTCATTAATTTATATTAATTTTATTTTATTTATTTATTTACTTACTTACTTACTTACTTACTTACATATTTGTTTGTTTTTTATTTATTTATTTATTTATTTATTTATAACCAAATTTGATAAATGAAAGATTCACTTGTACATTAATGTAATTGCTTTATATTTGCAAATATATCAGTGAAAAGAAATAAAAGAGGTGGAAAAATTATATATTAACTAAATAAATCAATAAATCAATAAATAAATAAAATGAAATATACTTTACCAAACAGATTCGATTTGCACAATTTATTTCCCGCGATGTCAAAATTAGAGTTCACAGATAATATTTATATTCTTGGAGATTTTCGTTTTATTTTATTAATATAAGCAAAATTTTATTAATAACAATAATGATAATAATGATAATGATGATGATGATGATGATGATGATGATGATGATGATGAGAATAATAATAATAAACCATTATTATTATTATTATTATTATTATTATTATTATTACGATGATGATGATAATGAAGACTATTATTATTAATGTCGTTTTTCTTGTTGTTGTTGTTGTTGTCGTTTTACTTCTTTCTTTCTTTCTTCTTTTCTTGTATTTTTTTCTTGTACTTTTTTTTTAAGTTTGAATACTTGTCTGCAGCTTCCGTTTTCAAAATTGTTAGTACAGATGCACTTTGAACTATAACCCGGAAGCAGGTAATTTAGTGCTAGATAACTATTTCATTAATTTGAATAGACTTGGAGATTTTTTTTTTACAAGGTAATCTGATTATAACATTTAAATTTAATTTTCTACATAGTTCTTCACTATTCTCTTTACGCTAGTTTTGATTTCCTGTCATTTTGTCATTATATGCGATTAAACTTTATTACATGGAAATTAAAATGGCATAATAGATTATAAACATATAAAAATAATATTTCTAATATTTTGTATGATCAAAATGTTGTTGAAAATGTCGAGAAATTTTAAACTCACAGTGGTAATATTGTTTCTCTATTGTGAAAACTAAAATACTGAAAGTGATTAAAACCCGTAGTTACAAGATATTCAGCAATAATGTAGAGAAGTTGTAAGCAGGATAATGCTATTAAAATATAATTTTCAGCTATCTGAACATTTAGAAAGAGAGAATAAATAAATATAAATGTTTAAATTTACTTTCGTATTGTTTTAATTCAGGTGTTCTGAAAATTTTTATTTATATTAAAAAAAAAAATAATAATAATATAAAAAAAACCCTCTTCAGCAAAATGTTGTTAATTTTAACCTTTTATATGTATGTATATATATCATGTATTTTTCACGTTTCCTGACAGGTATACTAAATGCACTAAAACAAAGGTTTCATATTTTAATATGTTAATTTAGTGTATTAAACTGTGGATTAAGACGTGTAGTGTAAATGTGAATTTACGTTTTTAGAATAAAGTATTTACAAATACAGAAGCACTTTCAGAAATCTATTTCTTACACTTACGAGACTGTATTGACATATATTAATATCGATTGTGAATTATACTGTAATTCCTAAACAACAAAATGTCTTAATCTTTCTCAACTGCAAACGCACAAACACAAAAATAGCAGCTACTCAAATATTGATATTATAGTTATCTTCAGAAGTTAAGGTTTTAAAATATTTATTATCTTTCATTGAATCAGTTTAATTTGCAGCTTCTCCAAAATATTTCTTAAATTTTCTCTTTACATTAGTGAAAGTATCTGAAAGTGCTTCTGATTACATTCGATCGGTTAAAAGAGTTTCAGGACTTTGTTTATATAAAAAAGTAAGTGTTCATCAAAATACCCGTGTTTTATATCTAGTCTTCCGGTTCCATTATAAATTTGAATGTTCTGCTTTATAAGAATAGATGAACACGGCGTTTGCCTTGCTATTTCTAAAGATATTTATTTTCATTGACTGATTACATCTGCACAATTCTCTGATTTGTCATTATTATATAATTACTTTAAAGTCATGATGTACTAGTATTCAAAATTAATGGAAAATAAACTATTTTAACGAATGGACACGTGAAGTTTTAAAATCTTAAAGTAACGAAACAAGTTCCAAACAAACAAACTGATTAAAAGTATTATCTTATGACGGGTTACATGTTCACATCGGCGAATACCCTCTACATAAACGGTAGGAGACTCTACTAAACTGTAATATTATTTTCTACGCTAGTATTTCTATTTTGAGGCCTCAACAGTCTTCTTGTTTAAGCTTAACATCGTTCTTTTCTCTTTCCTTTTATGTTTAGTAAATGCGCTGGATTGGCTTATATGAAAAATTAATGAAATACCCTTTCTGAATAAATGTATTAGTGTGTTTATGTTGTGAATTTTGTTATACCTAGTCGACATCAAAGTAGAATGTCTAACATATTTGTCCTGTAAGCCTTTGTGTGGGTTGGCAAAATGTTTATATATATATATATTGTTGGAATTAGATTTTAATATTACCATTACAGTCATTTTTTTGGATGATCACCAATGTACATTTCACTGTTATATGATTAAATAGTGTACATATACTTTTCTTGTTTGTTTTGTTATTCTTAAATCATATATGGAACTTATTTATTTATTTATTATGAATATATATTAACTGTTTAGTAACATAGTGAATTAATGGTATTTTTACAATACTGATAATAACAGGTCTATCTACAGCTTTATGTAGTAACTACAAAAAGAAATTAGATTAAATATAAATGAATAGCAACTTTTATTATTTTCTCTTTTTCAGTTTTTTTATTATTTTTTTCTTTATTGCAATAATAATCAAAAAAAGGTCATAATAATAATAAAATTAATAATGTCTGATAACTTTTTCTTTAAATACCGTGTGTTATAGTTGTAAAAAAAATAAATAATATATTATGTTAACGTAATGTATGCAGTATCTACATCATTTTTCATTTATAGAAAGTATAATTCACGTGATAAATACTTTTCCCTGAAAATATGTAACAGGATTTAAAAAACTGTTTTTGTTCGTAATTTAAGCTATGTGCTACTTGTACAGGCTCCTTATTTGATTCTTTCTGCCGAAAATGTTTTCTGATAAACAAAGCTATTTTAAAACAAGTCAGTAAAGAAAATAATAATATAAAAAAATAAATAAACACAGTAGATACTAATAACATTATTTACAAATAATTTACTTAATCTATCACGTATATTTATAAAATATTATTATGTCATGAAATAATGTCAGCATCAGTTAAAGCGTATTTCCAATGTTTAACAGATCACAAATAAAACATTGAATTGGAATATATATATTTATATTTATATATATATGATTCCAAGTATATACTGGGTTGAGGAATAAGTCATTGTGGTTAAATTAAATTTAATCCTTACATAGAAGAAAACTTAAGCTTAAGTGGTAACAAGATGCAATTTAATCAATAATGTATTCTCTGTTGTTATTTACCACTTCTTCCCCACGGTCAACAAGTTTTTCGATGTCTCTGCAATAAATTTGAATCAGTTATGAACCACAATGGCTTATTCCTCAGCCCAATATATACCAACGCCTTCTCTTGAAATACGGTGTTATTAAGCAGTTGTTTGTGTCTTTCTTTGTTTTCTGTGGAGTTTGATGTTGTTGGTTTTTTGGTTTTCTTTTTCTTCCACTTTCTCTATCTGTATCATACGAATTTACATCAGAATAAAACTCCTCTATTAATTCACCAAATTTTATTACCTTTCTGCGTTTTATTTATTTATTGCTTTAACAGCCTTAGTGAAATGTGAGAGAAATGACAGCTGTAACGACGTTTATTTTACACGTTTTTGTGACGTACACACACTAGCCAAGTTGTTTAATCTGTTTTTTACATTAAATAATGATTTCGTTAAGTACTTTGATTTTACTCTATGTATCCATTATCAAAATACAGTTCACCTTTAACACACTTAATAATGATTATGTATTTGTGATAATCCCTCTTAATAACAACACTGGCACTTTTTTATGCGCCATTCCACAGACAGAATATTATATACTACGGCTTCGTATTATACCAACAATGGAGAGCTGGCTGGAACGAGAAATTCCATGAAAGAGTACTGACACAAGAAAACACTGCAACTTTGAACAATTGCCGACTCGCTTATTTAACTCCTAATTCATTAATGTTCATATGTATAACATTTCATGTGAATTAATTTGACTGGAGATGGTATTGAAACGCATGTTTGAATCTAAACTATAGCAAAGGCAGATACATAACTTAGTAAGATCATAATGTGCTGTGCAGCACAAACATATACTATCTGGACATTTGTGAACGTTTGAGTAGGCAGACATAAATTAATTTACCACCAATAAATTGTCTAATTTAAAGTAATGTTTTCCACTAAAATCTTTTATAATTCTTTTAAGATGCGTTTTAAATGAACTCGCTCAATTATATTCAGTGTATGATAAGCATAAATATAATTCCCATTTGAACTAATGATATTTTAATCCCAAATGAAATGTCTTAGATCAAGTAGGCGGACCACTCCTAAACATAATAGAAAATAAAAAATCGTTAGCCTTCAGACGACAAAATAAATATTTTTACCGATAAAAAAAAAAAAAAAAAAAAAAAAAAACAAAAAATAAATAAATAAATAAATAAATATATATATATATATATATGTATGTATTTAAATGATGTGCCTGTTGCTAGTTAGACTGTTGCTGCAATACATAAAGCCTTAATACTAGATGAATTAAATGGCAGGCCATAAAAACAAAATTTTCAGTTCGTTTGCTTTTGCGATCATACGGAAAAACAGATGACAGGTTCGGTTCTGGTCAGCAGTAAATCAGAAATCGTTATGGATCACTGAATGCTTATGAAGTGTATAGTTTACTGTGATGAATTCCAGTCTGAGGAAAGGTCACACTGGACGCGTGCCTTAATTCTTTTGTCTGGAACTAATTTCATGAATGTCTGCTTTCTGACACGTTGAGAACAGTTATTTGGCTTCTAACAAGTACTGGTACTTCATGATTTGTTTGTATCAACACAAATATTTTTAACTTGAAGATTTATTTGTAACACTTCTGATATGTATATTATAATAGTGACTTGAACCTTAGATTCAGTGCATTGATGTAAATACTAACTTACTTCTGATAAAGGATTCATTATTTGTAATTTCTTCCTTACGTGCGAGAAAAATATACGTGTTGATATCTTTTTCAGTTTAATAACAAATAAGAAATTAATGTAAATACCGATCCAAACATTAGTTCTCAGTAACAAACAGAATATAATTACCTATTTGCATTTTCTTGTATATGTCTCTCTCATAAAGAAATAACAGTATGTCAAGAAACGTTTTGAAATATATATATATAAATTCAGCTGAAGTAAATCTGTAGTATAATGTTAATTACACTGATACACAGGTGTCTAATTTGTAAATATAATGAATATTCCGGCTTAGCTTTAATTAATTCCTGTGATAGTCATGGAAATAATGCGGAAAGTCAAAACAAGATTTTATAGATGGCAAAATGTACACCAAGAAAACCATCATGTGACTGGAACATTCCAACCTTAGAGCTTTATCTATTTCAGTGACTCGTTGAGAAAAGACCAGAAACTGCTGCTCCGGAACCAACAAGGTGAACAACCAAAAAAATATCGTACCACATTGAAACAGCAAATCAAGATAATAAATCTGTCAGCATCATTTGTCTATCTGAGGCTTATCTGTCTACTGGGATTCTATGTAGGTACAACAGTCGTATCGGTCACATTCTGAAAAATAAAGGTAAATGTTTGCTAATAAAATATAAATAATAATTGAATAATTTTGATTATCTAAAAAAAAGGGATAAACTAGATATTATGCTTATTTCATTTAATTATAATTACTTTTGCAAAACCGTAATGTTTTTTAAATTTATTTATAGCCATTGTAAAACCTTTCTTAAAATATATACGATCACATAATATCTTGATCTAGTTAGTTATTTTATTTATTTTGGGTTCTTCATCATCTTATTCCAATCTTCAGACAAACAAAACAATTAAACAAAAATATTGAAAACGAAAACTAGTGAGACCATATAAACAATGTAATGAAGAAAGAATTTGATTTATCTTGGGTTTAGTTGTATATTGCTGAGTGCTTTCTAGTAGAAATCTGTTTTCTCTGCATTTCTGATATTTTGAAAGCTGTTGAACTGGCAGGTGTATTTTCAACGTATGTCAGTTTATGCTTGATGTTTTAGTCGCTTACTACTATACTAGTTTTGTCAAGCAAGTTAATATGTAAAGAAATGAATTCACACAAACATTTTATGGTATTTTTATTTTCCACATGGAGACATCCCTTTTTTGAGATAAACTGGGAGTCATTTCGAATGTTAGAACATAACAATGGTTTATTGGATAAAGTAGCTCGAATTGCGGCCTCAGACTATTGAACTTTTATTTTATGCATGTTTTATTAAGAAGGGACCATGCAGGATACGACTGTTTACGGCTTGTTTACTTACCAGTAAATTTATTTTTAGTAAATAATAAGTGGACACAAGCAGAGTGAGGGAATCAACTAAATAAAATATTTTTCTGTTTCATTTTTTAATAAAACGTTTTAGAATCACTGTCTTCGAAGCTTACAATCAGGGATATCGTAAAGTCAGTAAGTGATTTAATTTGACAGCTGTATTTCGCATTCAAGTTTTCAAATAACAATTTTTTATTTGTGTGCGGATGAAATACGTTATTAAATAAAACCTTTAAAGCTTTACTACGACATTACAATACATACGTTACCTCTAGCAGCTCTGTCATTAAATTTATGATGAGAGAAAAATAAGAGTAAATCAGTGAGAAACAGACAACTACGCGGAAAAACAGACAGACAGGCCGATTTATATGTTGTATCTGTAGTTTGAACTGCAAAAAGACTATCTGACATTGAAAGTATGTAGATTACTATATGCATAGATTGTGAAACAGTCGACATTAGACAGCAGATACTGACATAAACACAGAAAGAGTGACGAGTGGACGAATTTAAAGTAAGAGTAATAAAGAAGAAAGGTAGATTCAGTACTGGAATAACAATTTTACTTCTGTTTTTTCACTGACTTGAAATAATGCGAATCACGTTTGCCGTGCCCGGCAAACGAATTACCGTAGAAAGGCGTTATATTAGTAAATAAAATGAAAACCAACTGGGAACTGAACTTGGGAAAATGAATTAGATTCCGTGTGTTAAACAAAATTGCCATGTTTTTGTATGAGGGTTTCTAAATCATGTGTTATCAAAAGTACACTTTCAGTTTCCTTCAAACTATAGACTTTCATTTGATTTTATTACTTTCTCTCTCGTCTTTCCGAGTTTTTCGCTACCAAATCAAAAACAGAAAACGAAAAGGTATCATTAATTTGTTTCCTGTCCTATTGTTAAAAACAGGAATAATTTGATTTTAATAGGAAATAAAGTGTAATAGAAATCATCATGAAAGTGGCTGTTGTCAGTTATTTTCTTCACATCGGCAGAAGCTTTTTTCTTCTTCTTCCTTTTTTAATTTTTTGTATTTGTTTTTTTTATCCTAAGATTGTGGTATTCTTTCATATTCTGTTAATTTCGAATGCTTTATTAAACTGCGATCGCAATTATGTATCTTGAAACCAAATTTTCTTTAATTTTTTTTAATTTTTGTATTATTAGGAATTTGTTTTTTATTGGCATTATTTATTAAATAAATAAATAAATAAATAAATAAATAATAATAATAATAATAATAATAATAATAATAATATAGAGAGATATTCCCAATGTCAATAAAATCTATCTATCTATATATATAGATATATTAATTATTATCATTATTATTTATTATTTTACTAAATTGATCTTTATGCACGTTTTATACCACAGAATGAAAATCGGAGGTAGAAATAAATTATTTTATAGAGCGTCCGAAGTTACCTCCCTTATTCAGATATCGAGATTTTTAATTACGAGTTTTTGAAAGGACTCTTTTGGGAGAGTATATATATATATATACTCTCCCAAAAAAGAAACGCAAAAGTAGATTTTATTGACATTGGGAATATCTATCTAATGGATCATCAGAAAGCAGCAGAATGTTCACATTTTACACACACTTTCGCAATTCACATTGATGGTATTACATTGAAAAGGTTAAAGTTCAAGGTTATAACAGTATAATAGCAATACCTTACTCATAATTGGAGCGACGTGTGGCTGCAAAATTTCATCTCGGCATCTCTGTGCCGTTAAGTTGCCTTGGATGTGAACCAGGTTGGTCCTGCCAGTGTATGAGATTGCTGCCCACACCATCACACTACCACCGCCAAATCTGTCCGCTTCCTGTAAGCAGTTTGCAAAACGTTCACTACGACGTCTGTAAACTCGACATCTTCCATCAGCTCGACGAAGCAGAAATCGAGCCTCGTCATTAAACCAGACGGTTCTCCATCGTAACTGAGGCCAGACTCTGTGCAGTAGTCGACGATGTTGTTGAGTCAAAACCACTCTTCTTATAGGCCGTCTGGTTCGAATACCTGCCTCGCGTAAACGATTGCGCACTGTCTGAGCCGATATTCTACGCAGACCTGGTATTGCTGAAGCAGTAGAGGTCGCTATGGTGGTTCTTTCCCGTAGATGAAGTACCCGTATGTAGCGGTCCTGGGCCCTGGTGCTTACACGAGTTCTACCTGATCTGGGACGGTCACGTGTTGTTTGGTGTTGCTGGAACCTATACCACAATCTCAAGATGGTGCTTGGGGATACATGGAACACCCGGGCTACGGCCGAGAAGGATTCGCCAGCTTGTAAACGGCGGATGGCGTTGTTTCGTTGCGGTTCACTTAGTCGTGGCATTTGTTTGATGTTGGGTCAGAACAAAAATAAGGAACAGAAGTATTCGAAAACCTTGCATTTTTATAACCCTCGTATTCAGTTTCCTGTGCCGCACGTGCACATGCACTGGTAACGTGTTTTGCATGCGGGGACGTTTTGGCTAATAAACACGATTATAACCTTTATTTTGTGTTACATTCTTTTTGGTGACTGTAACAAAAGCTATACGTTTGAATCACCAAATGTCATTATATTCATAGTTTGTACATTTATATGTGTCAGTTTACAATAGTTATCTAAGAAATCAACCATTTTGCGTTTCTTTTTGGGGAGAGTGTATATATATATATATATATATATATATATATACTTATATATATGCAAGGGAATTAAGCAAGAGAAGCCAAAGAAACGTAGTAGAGTTACTGAACATGATTCTTTTCAGAAATTTCGAACAGACTTGTTTTGGTTTTTTTACCTTCCCCCTTCCCTCGATTCAAATTATTCTCATTTGAAAGTTTAATCAGTACACGTCTTAGAAAAGCTTGAAATAAGCTCATGTATTTGGAAATATGTCTATTTCAGCATTTGAATAAATTAAAAAAACAAAACAATCTAACATCACAACCTGCCTTTTATTTCTTTATTTAATTTCTTTATTTACTTTTTTATTTATTAACAAAATTATTATTATTATTATTATTATTATTATTATTATTATTATTATTATTATTATTAATAGTAGTAGTAGTAGTAGTAGTAGTAGTAGTAGTAGTAGTAGTTGTTGTTGTTGTTGTTGTAACTTTAGTATTTTATGATAATATTATTTATTACAAGAACTTAAAAAATAAAACGCAATACTTACGATATTATTCTCTAAATCTTTTGTATCCTTTCCCCTCGAAATTCTCTCTCTCTCTCTCTCTCTCTCTCTCTCTCTCTCTCTCTCTCTCTCTCTCTGATTTTTTTTTCGTGTGCACTCCCCGTACACATTTTCACATTTTATTCAGTTTATAATTCTATGTACTGGCATGTCATTTCATTCAATTATTATTTTCTCTCTTGCGATGATTACATATTTCATTTCCACATTGAAATTAATCTTTTGGGAATTTTTTTTTTTTTTTTTTTTTTTTTTTGACTTTCAGTTCAGTAAACTTGCAAGTAAATGAAATGATTAAAGTGAATCCATCCGAGTCTGTGGTTAACTGAAACGCTAGAAGATAAGAATTGCGTTTGCAGTACTAGAAGATACAATTAGTTTTCGCATACAGTATTTGCTATACTGTGTTCGATGTATGCATTTTTCTGTGAGTTCACGTGTCTTCCTGACTTATGACCTCTTCAGAAGTGATTACATCACAATGAGTTCATCAACTTGGGAAATGCTGCCGATTAATTAGTCGCCAGGGATTCATCTATATGATTAAAATAATTTATTTTCTATATCATTTGGTGCCGCAATTTATTATTACTTTATAAAATATATGTATATTCTGCCTATTACGTCTGATGTTTTGATTTCGGTTAATTAATTATTGGCTTCTTGTTTCTGTATGTGTATTTGCTGGTGCATGAACACTAATACGTACTCAGTCAGCAAGGGCATGGAATATTTGAAATTAATCAGTACCCTCGAAACTAATCAATAACAGCATGGCAATTTATTTTAAATAAATTTAGGTTTTATTGTAGACTACAGACCCTATTATTTTAAAAATTGTTTAAGATATTTATGTTAAAAAAAAGAAAAATCAACTAAAAAGAAAAAAAAAAAAAAGAAAGAATAAACACATTTTGTTTCCAGTTAAATATTTAGAAAGCAGGACATAATTTGTTTTCTAGGAAACAATCATTTTTGTTTAATAATATAATTTCTATGTATCATATTTTTTCTTTTTGTATCATTCGCTGAGTATTTAGTTGGTCTGTTACTGTGAACAGATATCTGTACTTTGTTAATACAGCTTTGTATCTGCTGGTCCGTTAATCATGCATCTGGAGATAATATTCTGAACCAGGTTAAAAACAAAATTAAGATTTATGTTTCTTTCATACGGATGCTTCTGCTCTATACATTGTGTACTGAGCTCCTTCGAGCTACAGTCCGACATTAGATATTTACTACTCCATCTGCGGAAATTTCTGTCTCTTCTCATAAAAGAAAATATAACTATTTCAACACCACGGGTTATTTGAGCAACAGTCTTCAGTCGGGAATAACTCGTTTGGCGCTCGCATTTTTCATGTATCTTTCTAAGCATCATTTCGTCTGATCAGAGAAATCAATAACTAATCTAGCCGACCTCAATCAAGCAGCCTGTAAGAAGATTTAAGATGTAATTCTGACGTAAGGAGACACTTCGGACACTCGAGACTTCTATAATTGAAAGATAAAGCAAGTGGCAAGTTGACAAAACCCAACCAGAAATATTTGCTTTAAAATGGTTGCCAGTTTAGTGTCGGTTTGCCGGCTGTAAAATCTTACCGTATTAAGAATCTGTTTGATTTGTTGTTATTCACTGAATTCAGTGGCATTAAAATAAGTTAACCATCTATAATCAGCTTTCTAAGTAACACATCTTTGAAGAAACATTTGAAATATATATATATTTCACGATTCGAACATACACATACATATACACGTTCGAATGATTAAAGATATTAGTATATAAAATAAGCTCACACATAAAGACACCTACTTAAAGGTTACGTTATGTAATTCACATCATTTTTCAGTGATCACACGATTTTTAAAGAAACTTTAAGAAATATATAATGCATTTGGGTTTTAAACTTCTTAACATTTATATCATGTTTCTGGCTGTTAATGTCCTTCACTACCAACTGGAGGTGTACATTAATCCTTCGAGTCTCTTTAGTTAGGTTTGCTACAAATGGCGGAAAACATATATCATAAATAAAGAATAAGATACGGCAATAGTACTTACTGAAACTTCAGTAATGAAATTCCCGTGTTTTAAACGAAATGCTATGTATCAATAATTCGACCAAGATCGGAATCCCAAATAATAAAACATATACATTATTTACATAATAATCACATGTATGTAATATATATAATGTGTGTGTTTCCCCTTTTCCATAAATACTGTTGTGTGATGACCCAAACAATAACGCAAACAATATATGTATGTATATGCATGTATGTATGTATGTATGCATGTATCCTTCGACCATTGTACGTAATGGCAAGATATGATTAGTATATAAATATCTATATTTTTCACCACTGACCAGCAGTTTATCTTTTTGGTACGGAACTGTATTTATTAGATATATTATTACTTATAATATATTGTTCAAAGCTACTTCTTTTGTGTTTAACTGATGGTTCAGATCTTAATTAGGTTTTTATTTAAACAAGTAAATAGTTATTGTCTTAGAACTATCAAAAATTAGGCTCGAGAGCGGTGAGTTGATAAATAAAACAACTAATTTCATTTACTTTTAGGATTACAGGATAAAAGAAATAAGAAAATAACATCCCTATTGTTTGTTAAATAAATTTACTTCAAATATTTACATTCATTCATATCTACTGTGACATTTGATATTAAGTTTTAAAAAGTGAATTGTTTAGGTAATCTGAATGCAATGTTATCTTAAAAGATAATCATTAAACACATTGGCATATTTTATTGTAATTACCTGCACAAATCAAAACAAATGGAAATACTGTTTACAGTGGCTAGGCAATTAAACACAGAGATTTTATTTTATTTTATTTTATTTTGAAAAGCATCAGCATTTTATTCCATTTCACGTTGTTAAATACAAAATCAGTTTAAATAACAAGGCGTATGGTGTACTGTTGCTTTTTAATATTATGTAACAAAACATTTCAGTTTATATCAGTTGCTTTAGAAACAAAGAATAATAATTTTACATCGACATAAAATGACAGTATGCCTATGTTTGTAAAATATAGGCTAGATCTGTTTTAAAGCATTAACATTGTATCATAATCAGAATTATTTATTTATTTTGTTGTTTGTTATTGTTCTTGTTTTAAAATGAATGCAATCTATTCAGACAAAATCAGTGAGTTTAAATTAATATGGAGACATGCTAATAAATAAATAATAAACAAACAAGACATCAACAAGACATCAAATAAATGACGGTTATTTAAATAATTGTAATAATAATCTTCTTTAACGATGAATGGTTAAATGAAAATAACAATATTCACTGATTTCAAATTAGACCAAAAATAGAATGAAACCACTTCCACTTTAGAATTTTGTGTAAGAATAAACGTCTCTCTCTCTCTCTCTCTCTCTCTCTCTCTCTCTCTCTCTCTCTCTCTCTCTCTCTCTCTCTCTCTCTCTCTCTCTCTCTCTCTCAATCTGTGTCTATCTGCCTCTGACTGTGTCGTTTTCCTCTTTTCCTCTGTCCGTATCCTTCCGTCTTTTTAGTTCGGTAGTTTTATTATTACGGCTGCAGCAGGATCGCTAAACGATTACCTTAATAGACAATATATCGACGGTCTGCTTTTGCCAACGTCTCTGTGGAATGCATGTTGCAGGATGCTTGTTGATTATAAGCCTTAATAATATCTCGCAGAGATTTCGTTTAGTTAACTCCAGTTCTAATTAGATCTCACAGTTCTGTGGCACCCAGGGAAAAAGATAACCCACTATAGCGATACTATGAAGCGTTACCAGTTTTGTCAAGATGTGTTCTTCTAACAGAAAGCATGAAATCTGGTGTATGAGATAAAGGGTTTCAAGGTATTTTAAAATATTAAATTTAAAGGCAAACAAATAGTACGGGCAACATTATAATAGTTCACAATTATAATTAGTTGTCAAGTTAAGCAAGTTTAGTCCTTTTTCAAACATCTTTTATATTTTATATATGAAAATTAATAAGATAATTTATTTTATGCCTTAAAGGGATGGAATTTTGTTTCTTTTTAAACAGGAACTAACACTGGTAGCATTATGATTTTATATATATATATATATATATATATATATATATATATATATATATAGTATAGGACTATTTCATGTTAAATAACAAACCGTAAAAATATACAGAAGTTATTTCTTTCTAAAGTTGTTATTAAATGACAATATAAAAAAAAATAATAACATTTGGATATACGTATTATATTGTATAAAATGATACACACTGGATACAAAAGGATACATTTTTGGTCAAAAGTACGAAGCACACCATTTTCTAGTACAATAGACCATATATCAAATACAAATTATCTAAATGAATGACAAAGTAGTTATTACACAGCCGATGGAAAAATATGATTAAACAAAACAAACAATTTGGAATGCAACAATTATGACGTCTTCAGATTGTCTCTGTTGGTCTTATATAATATCATAGAAGCATGCGCTGAAGCAGAAAAGACAATGTACAAGCACGGAGACTGATTAGTACCCTTTCCTTTTGACCATAGCGAAATGTGTTAACTGTAAATCTCCTTTGCGTTTATCTCCGCGTTCTAGTGTTCCTGTTACACAGTAGCCGAGCTGGAAATCCGCTTGGCTCACATTCGTTGTCAGATGCATTCTAAAATCCGGCTGGTTAGCAAGCTGTTTGAATCTGCCGTAGATCATCATGGACCCGTTACCTTTGTCTACCATTTTACCCTTGGTAGTTGTCTTTTTTGACCCAGTCACCTCTACAACTTTGCACTTGGTCCTGCTCCACCAGTAAGTTTTGAGGATCCAGTATGTAATCAAAGCTGGCTGAGCCCATCCCTCATATGGAAAAAGAAGAACTTTGGCCGGATATCCTTCATAGCGAAATACCTTTCTGCAGCATTTTCCTCGTGTTTCATAGTAAAACATCTGTACCATATTGTGATGATTTCAGAATTTTATCTCCGAAGTTTCAAATCAGAATTCTATTTTCCCTTCACATTATCTAAAATGAAAACATAAATATTACTTTGACGAATGAAATTAACAAAACAGAAATACTGAATGTTTTTTGTAGACATTTAAATTACAAAAGCAATAATATTGGTGTACAGTTCTTTATTACCAGAAATAATAAGAAATGTTATAAATCCGGGTACAGAGATAAGCGGCGTAAGAGTCATAACAAAGACATAATTTAGTTCTTATCACGTTTCAATGCTACAGCTTAATAACAGCGCCAGAACTACTGGTACTGATGTTAGAATTTCCTGACATTAATAACGCTTTTCACTGTGAGGATTCTAATGTGGTTTGCTATGTGAAAGGAATTAAGAAAAATCTAAGTTTCCTGTGTCTTTCAATTCAATCTTTCGATGCAACGACAGTTCCTTCGATCCACTAACTTTCTTAGATCCAATAACGTGGCCTGTAATGAAAACTGTCGCGGGCGAAATGAAGTTGACGAACGTTCAGATAAGAAGATGGATTTTATGAGTGGTTTTAGTTTTCATTTATTCCGCGCTTAGAAAGTCTCAAAGATGATGCAGTGGAAATATTTTATAGAGCGAGAAATTGACTTTCAGTTCTTATAACATTTAAATTTAAATGTGTTTTTCATTAAATATAGATTAAATATAAATATTTCATAATAAACTGTCAGCAGAATGATATCTTTTATTTTTAAATAAATGCCTTCTAACAAAAAGTGAAATACTAATATCAAATAAATTATATAAATTTATATTCATCTATTACTGTTATTATTTTATTATTATTATTATTATTATTGTTATTATATTATTATTATTATTATTATTATTATTATTATTATTATTATTAATTTAACTGTTGATATATAACAACCTTTGACTCTTCAGCAAAATTTTAACAACAACAGTAATAAGTTTGGTTGTTTGTTGAACGACATACCAGCAAGGCTATTGGGTGTCTAGATTAGTAATGAATTTAATCATTGCTAGAAACTTTTCACATTTTTGTACTTCCCCGTTCAGAACACTTTTTTTTTTTCACTTAATTTCATATTTAATGTTTTAATTAATTGATTTGATCGTTTTTCTGGTTATAAATTACTACACTTTTTTACTAAATTTTATTTATTTCTCTTTGCAAACTTTATTATATTGTATTATAATTCATTGCTATTACGTTAATTATCTTATACTGCTTTTAAAAACAAGCCACATAGTTATATAAACACAGTATTTATATAGTTACAGATTAATGTTATTGCTCTCAATCACTCTGCTACAAACAGCAATTCACATTCTATGTTGTCTTTCTTATAATGGTTGTCAAGGGAGACGTATGCTGCACAAACTTGAAATTAAAAAATTAAAATTAAAAGGATAATAATAATAAAAAAAACACCAGTGCAAAGGCAGTAAAACCGTGTAAAAAAGGGTACACAAGGGGTTTAGTTAATCTTTTAATTAGGACAGAGTGGTGAAAAGAAATAACTGATTAATTAAGTAATGAACGACCCTGTCACGGACGTCATAAAACGCGTTGTTATCCGTTTCTTACCGACCGCTGACGGCGCAAGCCATCGATTTTAGCGTCTTGTTCGTTAAGGATTTGTTTTCGAAACACTGGTAATGACTAGAAGAACAGCCCCAGAGACGTTTTCGTTAGTTTTCTTACTTCCTCTGGGAGAAAAACACAAAATGCTTTCCAGCAGTTCTTTGTATAGTGAATATTAAACGCATTTTATATGTATGTACATTCGAAAAAGAATGTTTACGGCTGATAAAGAACACAGAAATATTTCACAGAATTATGTGTAAACAAACAAACAAAAAAAAACCCAGCTGACACCACAGTGACTTCAGCATGTAAGAAAAGTTAATGGGAAAAAAAGCGATTTATTTAATAATATTTTTGTATTTATATTTATTTTTCAAATTTTTAATTATTACTTTTATTTTTTTAACGCTAGGAGGTTTTAATCATTTCATAATAATTACATGTAGACTTGTGTACAAATGAAAGTGCACGTATACTCTTACATACAGACAGCACAGAAAGCAGTTTACATAATTTGTATCAAAACACACAAACAATCAAGTTAACACATATACTAATACACATATGAACATTTATAACCATGAACCTGCACTTGCACAAATCCGAATACACAAGGCTGAGATGTAACGAATTTAAAATATTTGTGAAAAAACTAACATAAAAGATACTTACAGCTCTTCCCATTTAAAACATCAGGTATACTCCAATTGAAATAAAGTTGTACGACTATCAGTTAACACATAATAAATAAATAAATAAATAAATAAATAAATAAATAAATAAACAAACAAATAAAACATATGACTACAGATAATGAAATAAAATATTTACAATACTAAAATAATATTTCTTACAATAATATGAATCCGGCAATACTATGTTTTTTCTTTAACTTCACCAGATTACAGTATTACATTCAGATTATAAGTGATATGCGATATTTTAGCAAAAGAAACTCACCTCATTGTTCACTTACATGGGAAATCCTGCGACGTCGTCCACTGATGATCAAGCAAGGAGTCTGCGTGGAGCAAATGAGTGCAGCACGTTCCCGGAGAGTCGTGTCTTCATACATTACTATCTTACAGTCCTCTCCTCTTTCTTTGGACCAATTACATTTCCTTATTCTTTAGTAAGACGTTCATCTCACGGTGCCGTTAAAACCCTCAGTGAAATTGGATGTCGACAGAATCGGTACTGCACAGATTAATGTATACCTTTGACAATGAATATTCAGCAACCAATCAATGAATTTGAAATCGTTTATTTTCTCTAACTACAAACGTCACATCAAACTTAGTTCATATTCAGTAGTTGTTGATGCACCTTGATCTGTGGAAAGAATGGTTCGCTGACGCTGTGTTCCAGTTATCGACGTCCAGTGCTTCAGTGTAGATGGTGACTGCACGGAAGCGAAGCGGATTCACTAATGAAGGCAACTTGCCGCTCATGCACTTTTCTCCTGGCGATGTTGTCAGATCAGATTAGTCTTCACTTCGATTGAAAGTAATTCGCCGAGACTGTATTGCACTTTATCCGAAACCGAACAACGGAGATGATAACATAATATTCGTTTCTCTTTCTGCTCTTTTAGTTCCCGTTTTATTTATTTCTCACTTTCTTAATAGAAAATCCTTTGAAGAACATAATATTCACATAATTGTTAGCTCTCCTTTTCGATTAAATTAACAGATTTTCTGTCAGGACTTCTTTTGCCTATTTATCATGCATTTATTTTCTGTTTAAATGCAGTGTAACACCTTTCTCCATTATCTTTATTTAATGGAAGAAGTATTGTTAATTTCTGTACTATTGTGTCTGTGATAAAAGCCACTGCATGACTTCATTCATGCATGCTTTCTTTTTAAGTAATGTCAATTAAAAAGGCAGGCAAATACCTATACGGTCACATAAATTAGAAGTATCAAAACTGCAGTCATTAAAAAAATAATAATAATTTAAAAAATAACCTGTTTCGCGAAAATCGTAGCAACTGAAAAATTTTATGTCTGAAAGCTTCCGAATTATTTATTCTTGAAACTAGTATCATATCCAACATTTTTCATTTTGTTCGCAAGCACAAGTTTCTTGTACATAAGCCTTCTATCGCAGAATAATACTCATTTAGATATCTGCCTAAAGCTACTTTAGTATTAGGATCTCGAGTCGATCAATACTTCTTACATTCTTTTGGCATCAACATATATCTCCTAGTGCCTCATCTGCACGACGTTGTCACAACAAACTTTTCTCAAAATAGCAGAAAGAATCTGCTTCTTGTCTTTGTTGTGGAAAAATTCACAGTGCGCTTCAAATCATGATTGACATTAGTGAAAGCACAAAACTACCCATTTCATAACGTATCGATTTACACTGTAAGTGAGGTTTCTCTCTGCTAATCTCAGAACAGTAATACAATAATGAAATGTATAAAAAAAAAAAAAAAAAGATTCAAACAATTACTCTACTTCTACTACTACAACTACTAGTACTACTACTATTATTAATAATAATAATAATAATAATAATAATAATAATTATTATTATTATTATTATTATTGTTGTTGTTGTTGTTGTTGTTGTTGTTGTTTTTGTTTTCATCATACAATTATTTTAAATTATTACAAACATATCTGACATATAACATGTATTTTACGTTTGTGTATATATGCAGAGATATAAAGGCTGTGTTATTTCCTGATTAATACTCTACTTAATTCTGTTTTGTTCGAAATCTCTCTATATGATTAGCTGTCAGTTGATTATATTCTTGTATAGCTATCTGTATGTTTATCTAACAGTAAACTGAATTTGTTTATACTTACACAGGAGTTTTCTACATTTTTGATTACGAGATTTAATGACAGTGTCGGAGACGTTGTACGCTGAAACAACTCATTTCATATAAGATAACAATGAACTGGCGTTGAACGTTTTCAGAATGGCTTTCTTTCTTCGATTTTTCTCTGTTTTTATATTAGCTGCGACTAATCACCTTTGTAGCATTTGTTGTAAATCTACTTTAACACTACAAATCTTTGCCAGTCGTCGGCGAGAAATTAAACCTACATCATTACAACATTTTAGCCAAAATATTCCGTGCTAAATATAATTTTATTTGTTTTATGCGTGTTTTAATTGTGAAAACAGGTCGGTGAAAATTTCGTTTACCCCTGTCAACCATGTGTACTGCACCGTAACAATATGTCCGCGATAGTCTAAATAATACTAATAATATATCCGGGAAGACTAATGTTTTATCATTTTATTATTTTTTTATTTTTTGCTGAAATACTTATATTGTATGTCTTTGTCACGGAACATGAAATTCTGTACTTTATCTTCACAATTCATTCTAAGTTTACTGAGCCATGATAGGTCAGTTTAATAGTAGAACTGTTTTTGTGTGTTAGCGAGATTTTAAACATCGACATTGTTGTCAGAATATACTAGAACCACAAAATACAATCAATCACACACTGAAACACGTGACAGACTAGACAATATCAGTTTGATTAAAATGAATGTGCGCAGCTCGTCCCTGAGTTGCTGTTTCACGAGATGAACTGGTTTTATACGATTCATCACTGAAACTGTAACGCAAAATGGATAATTAGCGCAGAGTATATGGTCAGTGCCAGGACTGATAAATTCAGTATGTTTTTAAATTAACGAAATATATATTGTCTAGGTACAGTCGTGATTGATGAAAAAACCTTAATTACAGACCTAATAGTTTTACAGATTTTAGAAATAGACTCTGCTTAATGGTATCAACCTTTGCAAAATACAAATTCTCTCTATTTTACATTGCTAGAGCCTGAAAAGATTAATTTCTGATCATTGATTATATTTGGTGTTGTGTTACAGTTAACTGAGATAATTTTTTGTAGGTGTTGGACCACTCAAAAGAAATGTGTGTCTAGCACATTTACCCTGCAATAAATTACAGTCATATAAACATTATTATTCAGAAGATAAAGTCACTAAGTTACAGTAAATATAAAAAAGAGTATGAATTTAAAGAAAAAAGGAATAACTAACTGAATGTTGGTTTTACATTAACAATTATTATTATTAGTAGTAGTAGTAGTAGTAGCAGTAGTAGTAGTAGTAATATTGTTGCTGTTGTTTTTGTTTTACATGTTGATAGAACTTTATATTTATATGTTCAAAGTGCATTTTACCGGAAAGTTCCTAGTAATCGTTATAAATGTATGAGTATTTGTACTAACACTTGATTACACGCAATCACGATCACTTTACTCGATTAATTTTTATTTCAGTTTTATTTTTTTATTTTTTTTTTTTTTTTTTCATACTTAATATTTTTTATTGCAGTTATACCAGTTTGTTTTAAAACTACATACACACCTGTGAGAAAAACTGTAATTTTATCGTTTCGATTTCTGTATCTTAAACATTCCGTCGAGTTTCCCGCACTATTTTACCTAACTGTGGAAGTGAAATTAATAGTACTCCACTGCAGACCATGGGAAACTGTTGATTAAAATTGGAGTTATTTTAATTAGACTTTGGGGCTATGTTACACCACAGTTTTTCAGCGCGAAATGTAAAAAAAATAAAAAAAAAAAAAAAAAAATAAATAAATAAATAAATAAATAATAATAATAATAATAATAATAATAATAATAATAATAATAATAATAATAATAATAATAACTGGTTTCATTGTCATATTTCTTTAAATATGATGATGATGATAATAATAATCATAATCATAATATAATAATAACCTATTTCTGTCTCGTACAAAAATATTTTAAAAATTAAATACATAAAAAAAACATTATTAAGTTCTTTATTATTACCAAATTTCTTGCATAAACATAATGTTCAGTTAAATTATTTCTTCTTTTTTTTATTTAATGTTTGAAAATAATATATACACCATATATAAAAGAATAATAAAATATAAAAAATTCTCTTTCACAGATACAGTATTAAGAAAGCAGTCGCCTAGAGTATGTTATATACTTGGAAAAAAAAAAGGAATGCGATTTTTCATGTCTTCTAAACAGTAGCAGATATTAGTTCTAATACATAAAACTATTTTGTTATTATAAAAACAACTTTTTTTCTCCCCTGTTGCATGACTGGTTTCTAAACAGTAGCCGTTTACAAGTATCAGATTACTTTAGATGTCGTGCATTTAAAAATATTAATAATAATAATAATAAAATTCAAACTCAGTTGTATCGTACAAATGTCAGGTAAGAAAAAAGCACATGGCCTGTGTTCTAGACTCGTGTGACATGTATCTCTTTCTCTACAGTTAGCGTTTTGAAAATTTAAAACATCCACAGTATTTTAAAAATTAGGATACATATAGTTCTGGGACAAAATCCCCAAACCATAAATTAGGCACTGAAATAAAACGTAAATAACAGCTTCGCTCTTTGTTGTTAAAAACATTTTGATAGAATTAAGCAGACTGGATGCGGAATATTTGTCCGAGGCGCTATACAATCGGTTTGCACTGGGTTTTTTCTTCTATTGTGGAATTCCCACTGAGTTATCAATGTCAAGACACAGAAAATTACAATTTCATGAATGTAATAGATGAACGAGAAAGTAATAAATAGTTAAATTACTGATAGAAGACTGTTGTCTGCAGACAGCCATAAATTAACTAGTATCTAGAGATAGTGATAAAATCATAAAACTTAATTAACATCTGATAAAATTTATTCGTGCTCAGAAAATATTTTGCAAAAATTAATTAAACAATATCATAAATATTTTTCTTAAAATAATTTTCCTTTCTTTTTCTTTATCTTCTAAGTTTTTATCACAAACTATAATAATACAGTAAACATTCAGCGATAATAACTTATTCTGTAAGGAGTAACAGCTATTGAAAGGCAGAAATATAAAAAGGAGGAAAGCCTGGGTCGGTGAAGAGGAGTTGATGATATATAGAAGTTTGCTGCGGACGATCTCAAGAATAGGAACACGTGGCATGTTGCTTGTGAGATAAAAACTCAATGCTATTGACTACCTTTTTTTTTTTTTTTTTTTTTAGTTAACATTATAATATCATAATATTGTAGTGTATATATCCTTTCAAAGGATATGTTTGGGTATTTTACAGATTTTAACAACGTTAATAGTTTTTGAAATAGCTTTAAGTAGATTTCGGAAATGTATTTTTAATACAGTCCTGAAAATGCTTGTAAATGTTTTATGTATGTAAATAAATGTTTTTATAATATAAATTTCTAGAGATAAAATTACGAAATAATTATCTTTTTTTTAATATGAAGAAATATTTCTGCGCCAGTGAGTTTTTTAATTCTTACATATACACATACGTACACACACACACACACACACACACACACACACACACACACAGAAAATCTTGATTTTACTGCATTTTACTAGATCTCTGTGGCAATGTCGATGTAATGAATCGTTGTAGAAAATAGCCCTTCAGAATGTACTTGTTTAGTCAACTGTTTAAAATAACACTTTGATTTTCTAATTCCTCTCTTTAAAACCAGATCACGTACACAGCCAAAAGATTTCTGGTGTTTCTCCTCAAACGAACAACAATTACTCTGACAATACATAGGATGTGCAAGCTTCGAACTTTGATTTAGAGCCACTGTCATCTAAGATGAACGAGCGACGATACTATTTCAGGCCGTGTCTGTGGTGTCTTGCAAGAGCTAATTTACGTCTAAATTTTTCTATGAAACTATTTGTCTATCTGTGTGACACGGACACGGACTCAACAATAAATGAAGAAAAGTCAAAAAAAGAAAGAATGAAAAAAGTATTTTTATTCATGAAATATTATATGTTCACGATCAAAAATAAATATATAAATAAACTGTAACACTTTAGGTTAATTTTTCAAATATATTAATTTATAATCTATTACATCGTTTTCGTCTTATAATTTTTCCAAATCGTCCAGGAGTTTTGGCCACAACTGCTCAAATTTTCCGTTATATTCACATCTGGGAAAATGTTTCCTTATAGAACAGTCAGATTGTAACTGACTGTAACTTTAACCTTAACTGGTGAAAATAAAACTAATAACTTGTTTTGAATGCTCTGCACACTAACGTCAAGTATTGAAACTGGATTAGAATTATTCATACATTTATTATCTCTGAACATTCATTCCATAAAATAGTTTAACACTATCTCAAACAATATACAACTAATGCCAGTTTTTGTTGATAAATATCTGCTAATCAATCGTGCACCATGTTTTACTTTTAGCGGCTACGGATCGGTATAGCAGTCGCTGAATGACGAGTACCGGTAAGAATGTTTTTTGAATTTTAAATTATTATAAAATTCTGACACCGACCCACATACATATAACATAATAATACTTACATATTTATATATAATTATACCTTACGATATCCTGAATACAGACATAATAAAAGTTTAAAACATTACAGATTCGTCCAAATAAATATGCAATAAAAAGCGAAATTTTTTTAAATTAAATAATGTATATATCGCTACTCGTTATTGGACATAAATTTAATTTTACAATGATAGAATATATTTTAACATGATTAAAATATCAACTAAGTAAATTATGTTTCTTTTGTTAATCATGTCCAAATACTATGTGAATCTTTAATGTTGTTGCCTTTGCTACACTGTATCTTCCTGTTACATGGCCATATCTAGATAAATGTGCATTCTGATGTCGAAGTGCGGACTGAAACCAATACAAACCAATGCTATCAAATTATACAGAATAGAAAATAATGTTTAAGCAATTAAATAAATCAAATAAATCAAATGAATTACCAAGTCAGTTCTAAATATATTTCTTGTTGAAGAGTAAACTAGAAAAGTATGTGAATTTCCTTCGCCACAGGAAATGCTTCCTTGGCAATGTTTATGTCATTTACATAAAAACCAATAATTCTCTTGTATTGTCGATAACGGTAAAAAGTACACTTTTGCTAGAAGCCGTCGTATTCTGCAAGACATATAATTCTGTATCGATTCCCGGGATACGGTTCTTTGCAGATTCCCACTCATGCGTAAAATATATTTAGTCTCTAATTCCTGTGATCCAAATAAAAATTGTGTTCTTGGTGAAAACCAAATGAGATACAGAGACACCGAGCTAAAAGAGACTGTGGCAAGTGTTTGCCTTTCGGTCAGGCCGCTGGATGTTCCTCATAAAACAGAGAATCATACTTTTATTGATTGGTCGTCTGAAGTCTGCGTCTGTCTCAGTGGGTACATCTCATCAGATCTCAGTCTCTGATGAAATGAATTAAAAACAATCATTAAAAACAGAAATAAATATAAAAAAATTATTCAAATTCACCAGCAAGAACGGATGATTTAAATAAGCAAGAGTAATTGTTTCAGGTTGTTTTGACATTTCATTTAATCCCGGTTATTAAATGAAATATTTATGTTAAATAAGGCAACTAGAATATTGTGAGGAAAAAAATATTAATGCCAATCGATAACAAGTCCGTGATACATTGCTGCTCAATAAATAGGTTTTGGAGAAAAATGTTTTTAAAAACGGGTGCACTAAGGTAGACTGATCCATAATAACACTGAATTTGTGCTAAGAATTTATAAGAAGATAAAAAATCTGGTTAGATAAATTTGTTTTCCTCATTTAGCAGTAGCAACTGTTGTAGACGTAACAGTAGTAATGGTACTAGCATCAATATTTATTCATTTATTATTTTCTATAATAACAATATATCTTAACAACGTGGAAACGGAATCGCAACAAAGCATGAAATTTTCTAATTTGCCAAAAATTATAGTTTAGTTCGCTGGAAAGACAATTTAATAACATTTTAATCCTGTCTGTAAACAACAGTCATTAATGGTCTTCTTAGTCTTGTGCAACTGTTTTTTCTAAAAGTATTCTGTTTATATAAGTGTGTGTGTGTGTGTGTGTGTGTGTGTGTGTGTGTGTGTGTGTGTGCGATCACTGTTAAAAGAATACTTTTTGTTTTTATCTACTGGTTTGGTATTTCAAAATAAGTACTATGTAAGCATAAACAATAATCTATTGCTATCTCGCTTTTGAACACGAGAAAACCAAACATTTTATTTTGTTATAAATCATAATACTATTTGCATAACTAACTAGTTTTCCTAATATTTATTTTATTATTATTATTATTTTTTTTAATTATCAAGACACAAATGCACAACTCAATAAGTTAGATATTTTAATTTTATCATTGTACTATTGAAATATAGTTTAAAGTGAAAGTGCTCAGAGTGACTGAATTATTCTGTGCAGTCGTTAACACATTTTCTATAATATTATATTAGCAATGCAAGTATTATTATTTCAGTTGTAGTTCAAAATAATGATTCCCATCTGACTTACACTCGAGAAACAATTTATAAACGTGTGCAGAAAAATGTATTTTGATAAGAAAAATGCATCAGAATTTCATGTTTTCCCTAATGACCAATTACTGGCAGTCTCAGTTATCATTAACGCATAGTTAAATATTATTTAATTATTTTTATTTTATTTCTTTGAAAATGCAATGATTTAGTCGTTTAACTAAATCTCCAACGGAAATGAGTCTTTTGTTAAAATATTAAAAATAAATAAATAAATAAATAAATAAATAATAATAATAATAATAATAATAATAATAATAATAATAATATTATTATTATTATTATTATTATTATTATTATTATTATTATAATCAATAATGATTGTTGAATAGCATTTCAGAACAATTATATTTTATTTAGGAATCATTACTGCTTGGATACTTTTGCTAGCAAACCGAAGAGACCACTCGCATGATAACTGCATGTGAAATATGTATAATGACATATTATAAGAGAAGGATTCAGCTATAAACTGAAATAGGTATTGCTTTTGGTCCAACAGTTAGAGGGAGTCTCTATGAATTTTATTCTCTGTTAAATAGAGCCTCCTATTTTGTTGCCCCATAGTTTAGGGCCTTACCTCATATGAATTCGGTCCAGGTTACGCATTTTCTCATCTATAATAATTTGTTTTCTCTGTCTCACTGTAACTAACTCCTTCGACACCTATCTATCTGTCTGTCAGTTTTCATAAATCGAAGCAGCTTTGATTTTTCTGAATTAAAAATTTGTATATACTCTGATTTTAGTAAATAACAAAATACAACATCTTCTAAGAAATACGGCGAGCAAATAACGTATTATGTTTTGCACTACAAACCAAATTAGGCTTTCACTAGAAAAGCAACACGCTGTCCTCTCACCAGGCTGGTCACACTCGTGGCGGTGTGTGTCACTTAATTTAAGGAAAATGTCCCTCGTGGCTCCATCGGGCAACGGCGGCCTCTACAAGACGTAATTAATAGAATCTGACAGCAACAGTTCCTCCATGATAACAGTTTCTGTGTTCTGTCTACCTCATAAGAATTATTCCACAAAAATCTTATTTCTAAAATAATGAAATAAATAAATAAATATTCTCATATGCCGTAGACTAGCCATTTTCTCTTTTGGTTTTTTTCAGTTTCCAAGCCCTCTGTCCAACAAGCAACAGTAACAGATAAACAGAAAAACCCCTTTTCACATTCTTAGGCGTTACTCCCGTTAAAATGATGGTGTATACTACAGCCTGAATGTAACAGAGTTCAGTTCGATTTAGTTAATTATTTTTATTCAGGAGTCTCAGAACTGTCACGCTACTGTGAGGTCCAGAATGAGAAGTTTAGTATTTGAATAAATTAAAATTACAATTCCTAGAAGTTAAATATTCCCCGTGTGTTGCATATCAACTGAGGCAAAAATGTTTAAAGTGCTTGTTCTTATAGTAAAACCGCTAATTACTCAGAGTGTGTAATTAGACATATTATCAGTGTTTAATAGTCCTTATATGTTTCATTATGTATCGTGAACATATTTGGCAGATTTGCAAAAGTCAGAAATGTGATACGAAGAATGCTTTAAATAATCCTAATTTGGCAAATAATGATAATACACGTAGTCAACGGTCACAGTGTCTGCTGACGTGGTACTTAGATGAAAATGTCAACTTTCAGATTGTGTATTTCACAAAATAATTAGCAAAATTATGTTACATGAGTATTTCTTTAAACAGTCAGTGTCGTCAAAAGCTGTTTAGAGCAAACTACATATGTAAGCATATAAATGTGCACACGTAATAGACACTACAAAAAAGTATAAAAATATGTTTTCTTTCTTTAATTTAAACATTTTATAGTACATATGTCAACCTATCCACATACACATTATCTATATACCTATCTACTTTATGCATGCATGCACGCACACACACATACATATACTCTACAGAGAATGCAATAACAACTATTACATCACATAGTGAAAGCCTTCGTTTTTTATACAGATTATCTCTGAACAACAACATTCCTGTAACCATAATAATATATTTTTAATTATTCTCCTTTACAATATTTAAAGTATAACTTTTAAAATTAGGATTAACGTATTGTTATTATTATTATTATTTTTTTTTTTTTTTTTTTTTTTGTACGAGGTCACGCAGTAATGGCTGACATGCTGACTTTTGTCATTTTGTCTGCACTACAATTCAAAACACACCATAAACAAGGAAAGAGGGTTTAATAATAAAAAAAATAATAATAAATAGACGATATAAAAGAACATTTACGCAGAAATTAGTAATTTACTTAGCTCAAGAACTTTGAGAAGAAAAATCAGTCATTGACAAAGATGAATTATTTCTCAATACCTAATGAGACTGGCTGACTGCTTGGACAATGTTTGAAATACTAAATACATAAAGCAAGATTTATTAAAAGGTTATTCCACTATAACCATCAAGAAAAATATTAAATGTGAAACAGCTTTTATCATAAAGATGTAGACGGAATTAAAATGTCAGTTAAAACAATACTTTAAATGTTTTGAGATGTCAGTGCACATTATTTCTACAGCCGAGAATTCGATGGTTTGTTTTAACGGAGTAAGTCCGTTATGACGTTTGTTATTCTCATTATTGATGTCCGCCCCCACCTCGCATTTTCAGCACGAGCATAGGAGGCCTAATAAGTTAGGACTTTTTCTTCTCGTCGAATAAACTTACACCAACTTTAAAACTTCTACAGTGCTGAGATGTGCTTGAGTATTTTTTAAAATATCAGTTTTGAATATTTATCACATCCTTAAGAATGCTTTATAAATTACTCCCAAAAGAAGGAAAGCTGAAGTATGTTGATTAAAAAAACTTAGAGAAAAAAATAATGAAAAATAGCTCAAGGCTTTTAGTGACAGAAATCTTGACCTTTTCGCGCAATGGAAAAACTCATCAAGGTTCCGTGCTATTCGTAATCTGTGTGTGTGTGTGTGTGTGTGTGTGTGTGTGTGTGTGTGTGTGTGTGTGTGAAGATTGTTTTCCTTTTTTGTGTATGTGTGTGCTTGAGTGTATGTATGTACACAAATATATATATATAAAAATTTTATGGTAATCCTTATTTGTACTGTGGCGATAGGTATGTTTATTCTTTTTTCTTTTCTTTTCTTTTCTTCTTCTTCTTTTTCTTTCTTTCTTCTTATTATTATTTTAAATTTGATTATTTCGCTCTTTTTCGTATATGTTTAATTGTTGCTCCATTATAGTGCTATTGTTATTTTTGATAGCTTAATCGATAAATGTTAAACATTACGTCAATGTAATTATAAACAAAAAGCAGGTAAACAAAGAATTTATGATGGCAGTTATTAAGTTTCCTCTGTATCAGAAAAATAATATTAGAGTATTGTATGACATCACTACTGAAACTATATTACAAAGTCATATACTGCGCAATAAAAAGTTATTTCTGAAAACATTTTGTCTCGTTACATCTTTTTCTTATTTTCCTGAAGATTTAATGTTTGTTTCCTAAAAGAAAACTTGAGCAGTGAATTATTTTAACAATATAACTTGATAACAGCTGTCTAATGGCGGGGTACTCAATGGGCCTCTTCTATCATTTGTCATTCTAAATATTTGATAAAACATTTACTTTTTATAATATATAAAATTACCAAATAAAAAATGTATAATGTCTGCAGCAGAGAGATTCAAAAACATAGAAGAAAAAGAAAGGGAAAATGTATAATCTGTAATTTTATTTCGAGCATATTTTCCTTCACCTGCGTATTGATCATTCTACATACGTTCTGGAAGTAAACTGGAACCATAAGACTTGAGAAAATGCAAATATAATAAGTAATTAAAGAGTTATTTTAATACAGTTGAAATTAATCGATTCTTTCAGTGACTCTGTATTAGGTAATAATAATAATAATAATAATAATAATAATAATAATAATAATAATAATAAACAAATAAATAATAAATAACAGCAACAGTCATACAAATAATGACATTTAATTACATACATACATACACACATATACATATATACTTTCAGGCTTTAATCCTAAGGAAATTATATATATATATATATATATATATAGACACACAAGCACAGAGAGAGACACACACACACACACACAATAGTTCGCAAACATATCAGCCACTCTAGGCAGACGAGCAGTACAGCACGTACAAAACTGCAAGAAACAAGAGAAAAACATTTTATCTGGCTTCCTCAAGATATGACGTGAGAATTTACTACTTAGCGATGAGGAACATTAACCGCCCTGTTAGACCAAATGTCCGCTCCTCTCATACGACCTTGTACAGCGTTTCGCCCATCTCAACTAGCGGCATCGCTGTGGTGAAAACTCATTAAAGAGGTGACCTTTATTATACTTGTTGTGTTCTTTTGTATAATGAATAAGACAGAAACGCAAATTAAAATGAGTCTTTATCACGGCATCTGTCATTTTAACGATACTAACTCGTTGATTTAGATTTTGAGGACTTCCGTGTGTTTAGCGCTTTAATTCGATTTTGTCACCACCCATGTTATCCAACATTAAACATGTGGCGGTATCAACGACAGCGTTCACTTCTCGCACTTCTCAGTTCGGCTGCAGCATTAACTGACAACAAATCAACACTGGCTGAACATTATTTTAACTGTTTCATTTTGTAGCCACAACATTATTAGTGGAATGTGCGTTCCTCTCTACAAGAATGTTCATATAAAATATTTCTTGCTAATAATCGTCTACAGCAGGTTTCGAAGTCACAGCTCAAGCTGTTCTTATAATCAGTGGTTGGAACGATCAGAGGAGTTTTTAAATGTGTAGAGGTAAAAAAAACCTGGAGTCGAAACTTGTGATTAATAAGATTTTCTGTTTTTTTTTTATATTTCTGAACGCAATACGACAAGCCAACTCTCCTCTATATTTATGTGCATTTGCGTGTGTGTGTATGTGAATACAGAACACATGTACACACTTACACCACACATTTTATATATTTATATATATATATATATATATCATTACATCTTGTTCACAGTATAAACAGTATTTAATGGTTAATTTCTGTATTTTGCTTATGTGTTCCTTTTCTTTTTCTTTTCTTTTATTTGTGTTTTACTATGTTTGTATGGTTTTATGTCTGTATCTCAGTGTTTACATGCGTGTTTTTTTTGTGTTAACTTTTCTTGAGCGATTATATAATATGGTATATTTCAGTTTTCTACAGTATTTTCAGTGAATTAGAAGCAAATTTTCACAATAAATATATCATTAACAAAATTAGTACACTAGAGGTGAAAGGTCAGGCGTCATAAAAACTGTCTGAGACGACAGGTGTAGTTCTCTGATGAAAAAACAAATATGTGCGAATTTTCATCATTATTCTGCAAGCAGTCGTTATCAGAATTTTGAAATACCTACGTCTGCGTCTATGATTGGCTAGTCAAGAAAATTATAATGATGAAGGGCAAAAGTTTGCGTTTATCATGTATGAAATAGCTGACAATAAAACGGATAGGAGAAATACGTGAGATAAAACGTATGTAACGAAAACTGTGCAGCTGAATAGTTAGCCTTTGGTCTTTTGCTTCCACCATATGCCACGTTGGCCAGATTAATGCGAAGGCGCACTTGAGTTTAGAAAAATATGTCTTGTGGGATGGTCTGCGAACAACTTTCTCTAATCTAATGTATATTATTACCTTTATACAACGAATTGCCAAATAATGTGCTTGATTACTTCACTTCGCAAGATTTTGTCTGATTATCAATCACGCCTGCTCGTTCTCAGTGTTATTTGTATTCTGGATATGTGCTTTGCAGTTCCTCGAAAATTAACTTTTTGCAGGATGTAACAACAAGAAATTTAGTGAAACTGAATTTGTTTGTCTATTTGAAAGATGTTATTTAAAAAGTGTCTTGGAAAATAAACCATTTTTTCCTTCTGTTTCATTAATCTAAGCAGCAGAAGCCAACAAATTGTTTGGCGCCAAAAGAGATTAAGAAATGCAGTGTCATCTGCAAGTTCTCCGAGTAGCAATCATCCATCTATTGCTTAATGTGTGCTCTGCCCGCCCTCAAATTAACCTCACACTTCTTGGCTTTAACTGGACAAACGACACTGACACAGCTGTTGGAGAGAAAACAGAAAGTGTACAGAAAATTGATGCAAAGGAAACATCAAGCATAGACGTTGATTATCAGTATGAACAGTTCTACGATGATGATGTCACAGAAGAGGACGAGGATGAAGAAACCGAGTTTGATGATGTTCACAGCGTCATGAAACCACCGGGTCTGGGCTCTGACGAGGCCGTGTCACTGGGATCGCGTCCTCTTTCCGACACACAACTTGGAAACCCTTCGAGACAGGCTCCTGAGTATATGCTGGATTTGTATAAACGATTCTCGCAGCGTCATTTTGTTCCACCTACCTCCAATATTGTACGAAGTTTTATTAATGTTAATAAGGAAGGTAAGACACATAGATTCAGACTCTAAGATTCAGATTTTATTAATATGAATAATAAAATAAAATAAAAATATATATATAAAAATAATAATAATAATAATAAAATAAAAACATAAAAATCCCCATTAAAAATTAAAATCTTTATTTTAAACAAATTTTAGTCTTTATTTTAGAAAGGTAAAATAGAGCTACATATTTTAATAGTATTTTCACAATTTTATATGTATTTTAACAAAGACGGTAGCATCTGAGATATAAAGATACACGTATACATATATGTGCATATAGTTAGGTATGTATTTATTTACTACTATGCAGACATGTTAACAAATATATCTAATAGGTCATTATTTGTTCTTAATAAGACTTCGTTGTAAACAAATCATTTTTGTCTTTTAAATATTGTAAACACACAGGAGACATATTATCTCGAACCTGTCTAGCGTGGAATCGATATCACATTAGTCGTCTTATTAAGTCAAGATTTATGAATGAAATATACGTATTACACGACAGAGAAGGCGGTGTTTGCATTCACTTTCCTAATAAAATAATATAAAGTTGTCATTGCTTAGTGTTTTAAAGGAACTTGGCCAAGAGTTCATGACTTATAAATTTAGCAAAACAACGTCCCTCCTCCTGAAAAACTACAGAACACATATGTATTATAGTTTCATAAATCAGTAAAACTATTCAGTTAGGAATAATTTTATAATAATAATAATAATAATGTGTGTGTGTGTGTGTGTGTGTATATATATATATACAGTGGTACCTAAATTTACGAGTTTAATTCGTTCCGTGACCGAGCTGGTAACTCAATTTGCTCGTATATCAAATCATTTTTCCCAACTGAAATTAATTGAAATACCATTAATCTGTTCCAGCCCCCGAAAAAACACCACTATTTTTTTGTAATGTGTTTTCAAATAAGAAAAAATGTTGTTTATACATGACAAATAAAAGATAATGTAAAAAAATAAATTGGTTGTGTAAATTGTACAGGGTTAGGGTTTCTCCATCTTTTCATAGACCAAGGTCTGCAGCTTAGAAATTATTTTAACGCCTTTGTCTGGAGTTATAGCCTTTATCGACTCCTTCAGTATGATACATATCGTAAAACTTCTACTAGAAGTACAACTCGCTCTTGTTATTCTATGATTTCACGCTTTAATTCAATGGACATCACACGCTTCTTCTTCTCAGCACTCTCCTTTGCACTCGCTTTCTTAGCATCCATGGAAATTTGGCAAAATACTGCAGAAAACGCGAGCACAGCACAAGAGAGATGCCTCCACGGCGATGTAACTACGTGATGTAAATGATAAGAAACTGGATGCTGGGCGGATGTTGTTTTGTTCGTTGCTCCAACTAGCGGCTGTGTATCTGAAACTCGCTCGTAACTCGGATTTTCGCTCGCAAATCAAATAAAAAATCAACCGGGCGACTGCTCGTAACTCGGAAAACTCGTAATTTGGGGCCTCGTAAGTCTGGTACCACTGTATATATATATAATAAAAATGGTGCTCTGATTTTGCAAGCAGACAATCAATTATTTAATTCTCTATTAAACACAAACTCATGCAAGTTTAAATTATTAGTTCTATACATTATTCAGAGAGATATGCAAGTTTAAATTATTAGTTCTATACATTATTCACTGTTTACAGAACACATCTACCCAGCAAGTGGTGACGGTCAGCTTCCTGGCGGAAAAGCCCGAATCCACACCCTCGTGTTCAACATCACCAGTGTGAGTATGGACGAAGTCATCGACCATGCCCAACTCAGGCTTTACACACTAGTTCAAAGAGATCGCAACACTTACATAGGTGTCGACAGAAAGGTCACGGTTCTGGAAGTTCTGTCACAAAGACGAGACTTGGATGAAAACAGAAAATACAGACAGCTTTCATCACGTCACGTGTACGGGCAAAACAGTGGCTGGGAAGCTTTTGATGTGACTTCCGCAGTAAAACGGTGGGTCCAAAATTTGACGCATGTTCAAATTCTCGAAGTGAGAATCGAAAGTGTATTCCACAGCGGGGACCGAGGCAACCTGGATATTGATACTGATCCTACCCACAAGAATGAGCCCCTATTAGTAGTTTTTTCCAATGACCTTAAGAAAGAAAGGCTTCATGACACTGAAATCCACGAACTAATCCGACACGAAACTGACCTTAAAGAAAGCGAGGAGCTTATTAGAAGGAATAACAAATATTCCTTGGTCCCCCAGACGGCATCGGGGTCTTCAGAAGTGACTAATGACGCTCACAACATTGTGAAGAGAAGTAAGAAGAGTCGCAGGAACAGCTGTAGGCGAAAACCTATGTACGTCAACTTCCAGGACATCAACTGGCATCAGTGGATTCTCATTCCAACGGGATATCAGGTAAAGATGACGAAACATAAAATCGACTTTTTCCTTTTTATTATTTCATTCATTCATAAATATCCGAATAGCATTTGGATTTAGCTTTTTATTTTCTTATTCATTCATTTTTTTTTTTTTTTTTTTTTTTTTTTTTTTATTATACATACTTTATTGAAAAAAAAAAAAAGAAGTTATCATTATTATTGTTTTTACATATATATCATTTATTTATTCATTCATTCATTCATTTATAAATATTCGAATTGCATTTGGATTTTGTTTTTTATTTTCATATTAGTTTATTTTTTAATTTTATTTTTATTTGTATTATTTGTATTAAACATATTTTTTTGAAAAATAAATAAATAATAAAAATGTTAATATTATTATTGTTTTTTCATATATATTATTTATTTATTTATTTTTGTGCTTACTAAAGTGTACGTTTGATGATTAGGAAATAATAGTTTAAATATATTGTGGTAAAAGAAGATTTAGGTATTTCTTGAATTTGTCGAGAAAAAGAAAAATAATAAACATTATTTTTTTAAATATAAACATTTCAGATAATTTTTTGTTTCTTTGTTTTATAAAGCCCAGATGCGTTTTTTCGTGGAATAAATAATAATAATAATAATAATAATAATAATAATAATAATAATATTAAACGAACATATTCACACTAACAAAAATGATTATGCATAAGTAAAATAAAGGAAAAAATACCATCAGAATACTTTCAAAACTATATACATTTTTTATTCTGTCACTCTCTAATCTGTATATATTTTATCATCAGGTTATATTAATTTTATTTGCATGTGAATTTTCACTTGAGGATGTTATTTCTAAGAGTAGTTTGATTACCGTTTGTGGGCTAGCTCATTCATTCGGCAGGAGGCTGATCATTTATACAGGGTCATCCACCAGAACGCGGTGGATAACAATAAAAATATTAAAATATTTTTGTTATAGGTTGCCACCAGAATAGATTGTTTTTGTTGTTGTTGTTGTTTTTGTGTTTGTTCTTTTCGTGTTTTTTTTTGTTCTCTCTCTCTCTCTCTCTCTCTCTCTCTCTCTCTCTCTCTCTCTCTCTCTCTCATTTTAGTAAATAAAAGGCGAAAATCGTTGTTCTAGATAACAAACTGAACACTTTGCCCTTTGGATAAATATTTGTCAGATTCAGCGTAAAAGAAAACCAACCTACATGAAAGACTCATGAAAGTCAACAACTTCGACGTCTTAACCTCTGATATTTCACATTCGTTAAACCATTTAAGAAAACAGTACAACGCTACAATAGCTTAATTATTTCGTCCTGCTTTCCATGCTATCTAACTGTATGTAATCGCTACGTGCGACTGTTAGGCCACGTGCAAATCCTCGCGCACGACGAAAACATCAGAAATTTATCAGTGAATTCAAGTTACGGTGTTTTACCACCAAGAAAATGATACGAGCCATTTATTAAGTTAATGTTATTTAATCCCATTGCGTTTCCGATCAGAACCTTTTCTAAATATGGTCTATTATGTATCAAGATAAGTGTCCTTCGAAAAATAACTTAACATAGTTCAATATTTATTTGATGATTTGAAAGAAAGAAAGTTCATGCTATCCGCATATTTACGGGTGAACGAGTAATAACAATTTGTTATTATTTATTTATTTATTTATTTATTTATTTATACTATTATTTTTATTTTACTTTTTTATTATTTTTTTTTTTTTCCATTTTACTTTAACTGTTGTTAAAAACGGTGGTAGTGTTTTCTGATGATACCATTTTGACGTGGATAAATATTATGACAGTTAAAATATGAATCACTAGTCACAACCCGTTAAAATTATTTTCAGTTGTCGAACATTCGCTTATTCTGGCTAATTAAAATTATAAGAAATGTCATAAATTTAGATGCATAAAGGTTTTCTGTAAAATAACATCGCCAAAACTAACGTTATGATTCATAAATAAAATCTGATTTTTAATTTTAATTTTAATTTTTTCCCCTCAGGCGTTTGAATGTGTTGGTCGCTGTTATATCCCGATGAATCATCATTTAACCCCGACTAAACACGCCATCATCCAGACGCTGATGCACACTACGAAAATAGGCAAAACTGGAAGAGCTTGCTGCGTGCCGACCAAACTGGATCCCATTTCGGTTTTATATTTGGACGAAAATGACGTCATTACCTACAAATATAGGTACGATGAAATGATTGTGGCGGAATGTGGTTGTCGGTGACCTAGTGAACATACGATTTCTTTTATGCAGTTCCTTTTGTTTCATAAGAAGACTATTTTGTGACACATTATTATTATTATTATTATTATTATTATTATTATTATTATTATTATTAAAACTTTATTTACTGAAGATAAATGGCAAAAGTTTTAGTTATTTCAAGAGAAAAACGCATACAAATTTATGATAGGGCATGTTTTTTATTTGGAATACACAACTCAAATGAAAATTAAGATTTTTTATTAAAAACTTGAAACTGAAAAATAACATTTGCAAATTTATGCATAAGCGAGTATCAATTACTTTAAGAATCTAACTGTGTGTTTTTATTATGAAATCATATACTACTTTGAAATAATATAAATTAAGTATATTAAGTATACTGAATGTGTAACAGATATGATATGCAGGTATGATTGTATTGGAGACATCTATCACGAACATTTCAATTTTATTAGCGGTCTGCAAAAAACTACAGTCTGAGTATTTTACATTCATGCTTTGAATAACACCCGCGAGAGAGTGACTATATTAGTCATTGTGTTATCGGTTATTAGGATAACACTATCTGTACCTGTCATAAGGAGATATTTCATAAATCTGTAGCTGGTAAAATAACATCTGAGTAGTTTTAAATAGACATGCATTTCATGCCCAACATCAGTTAAATTAACCGGAAGACACGGAACATTTGCTATCAGGGGCCAACACCCTGTACTGCAGATACAGGTGGCGAAAACATAACCTTTTTTTCTTGGGTCAATAAAACGTGGAGCGCGGGAGTTGGGGATTATTTCCTGGAGAAGAAAATGTGGCTGTCAAACTGGAAATAGACGAGTTATTTTTAAATGTGTTTATCTGGGTTAATTTTTTGGTACTCGTCAAACCTAAATAAGATATAAAAAAATGTGTTGCGCTATTGAACATATTTTGTCCTGGGTTTGTCATTGAAGTGATTCAGTTCTTGAAGTAAAGAATTCTCGCATTAAAATATGATAAAAGAGTTATAAATGAAATCACATCTGTAAAGTTTCTTTTAATACCTTCATTCTTTTGCCAATTATAGAAATTACAAATAGTTTATATTACCTGTATCATATATTACGAGTGTGTTAAAATGAATGTGATACATAATTAAGATATATTAATAAATAAGAAGAATTAATAAAACATTTCTTTTATAAAAGGATGTACAGCAATTGTATTAATGTTCAAATATGTAAAAACTAATATGATGATTGTGCACTCTGTATCTCACCTTTGGGCACCTTATAATCTTAAAACAACTAAATTCTGGCTAAAGTTCTTGTAAATGTTCAAGCCCTTATCCACTCAGATTCTTCTTTTTTCTGGACCGCTATCATGCAACTGATTGTACCTCCAAGTATAACTTATCTGAAGTAATATGTGCATCTTTAGAAAATATTGTTAGAAAATTTGCAACTTTTCTGAGAATCTGTCTTGAAACTTTTACATAATATAAAAAAGTGGTCTCAGTATATATTTCATTGACAGTCTCTTATTACTTGAAAAGAAGTACTTAGTATTTTTACAAAGTCAAATAGACTATGGTTTCACGACGTAAATATTTATTTAACTAATCCAATTTACATGCTACAGGATTACATTTGTTTATTTTTGCTGTTGAAGTTCTCATCAAATGGCGTCTAATAAAGAACATGCAATCTGAAGGAAGAGTCGTTCTATAGAGGTTTATATTTTATTTTGTTCTGGGGGTTTTCTGACAATTATATTTATTTCTTAAGCTGAAAATATTTATAAACACCAAATTATAAATTTTTGTTTTCAAATACTCAACTTTGTATAATATATTTAGCGATATTTTACACGCAAACATACATACATATATATATATATATATATATATATATATATATATTGTTAACTTCATAGTTACTTGTTTGTAATCTTACATTAATTAATTTATATAGCGATATATGAATAGCAGTTTTATTATCATAGTCATTTACATTTTTCAGCTTTGTACATATATAATGTTTAAATAGTTTTTATTTTTGTTTTTATTTTTACTTTTTGGGGGGTGGTAACTGTGCATTAGTCCATCTGTTACTTATTTGTATAGTGTACGTAATTTAATAATAAAACAGAAAAGTAAAAGATAATTTACGTCTTATTTATAATAAAAAATAATGAATTTGTTTGCATTGTTCTTCTTCTTCTTCTTCTTCTTCTTATTATTATTATTATTATTAGTATTAGTAGTAGTAGTAGTAGTAGTAGTAGTAGTAGTAATATCAGCAGCAGCAGTAGTAATATTACTGACAGTTGAAGCAACAGCAGCACAGAATAGTTGTAATAGTAGTAGTAGAAGTGGTAGCAATAGCAACAGTAGTAACAGCAGCAGTTGTAGTAGTGACTGTAGGCTAATAATGTGCATCAGTGAAAGACATTTTTTTTTTTTTTTTTTTTTTATTTATAAATCTTCAAAGGTCATATACAGATTCTCATTTTAATGTGAAAATAAATACGAAACAAATCTGTATAGTTCGGAGTACGTGTATTTAGTTGGTTTTTCTCACAGATTAATAAGTTATTTTTATGATTTTGATTAAAATGAAATATTGACAGTTTACAATCAATTTGATAACGTCACGTACTACGTGCCACAGTTAACGTTGCTGTAGAAAGAAGTTTAATAGCAGGGTGGTCCAGTATTCCTTTTATTTATTTACTTATTCATTTATTTACTTACCTATTTACTAACTTACTTACTTACATACTAACTTACTAACTTATTTATTTATATTTATTTACTAACATTTATTTATTTATTTATTTATTAAATGTTTTCTTGGTCATTTTAAAAACGTAATTTGATTGGTTACACTGATTTATAATTTGTCTTATATATAAGTGATTGTTAATGATGAAGAAATTATATTATAAATAAATGTTTGTTTTATAGTTTTATGATTTTCTGTTTATAAAACATAAATAGATTTATTTAAAATAGAAACACTATTGTAATGTTCTTTGCATGTTAAATGAATGAAATAAAACATGATGCATTTAATGTTTGTGTTAATTCTGAATTGAGACCGGAGGTGTAATGAATGTATTCGCCTCCTGTACCGAACTACACCTGATCAATGTTTTACGTATAATCAGCTTTCATATTTTACAATTTAATTTAATTACATTCATTTATATTTATTGAAAAGTATTTTTTCAACTGATGTTTTTCTCTCATTCTTTTAGTAACAGTAGTTACAGTTTTGAAGAAACGTTCAGCGAAAATAGTGCGGAAACATCATTCAAACTATTTTTAATTTTGTAAATAAGAAACACAAAAATCAGTTTATTTTATGTTTTAATGTTTTAATGACGTAAGTTAATAACACAGCAGTGTCTGACAGACAACCTGTTACTTTCTTGAAACTCTTCTCTTACTTTGTAAAATATGTTTAGAACCCTAATTTATTTCTAAAACATATTTGACTAGTCATTATTCAGTCCCTCTGTTTATCGTTTATGAATTCACTGATGCTATAAAAGAAACCTTCGGACAAAACACGTTCATTGTTATTCATTGCAAAATACATTTCAGGTATCAGTAATAATAATAATTATTATAAAAATGTACTGTAATATTAAATATATGTTAGGCCTAATTACATTCCTAACTGCAAGGAAGAATGTGAAGATAAATCACCATATTCATTTGTTTAATTAATTCAATGAATAAGGTGACGTTTTAAAAAAAAAAATATTATAATAATTTTCACAAGCACTATTTGTAGCTTTGTGACAAAATATATATTAAATATAACTTGTTAGTCTACTAAATTAAAGTATGTGGATATGTTAGGGAAACATTTATATGTAAACATCACAATATTTGTATGAAAGTTTTACTTGTTTTTTTAATGGCAATCTAGCAATTTATATGGATTAATTCCAGTAAAAACGCAAGTTGAATGGTAATTTTGTATAAAGTTTAGATGATAAATTTTAATGAAAGAATTGCCTTCTTGGAGAAAATTAGCGGTCTTAGTACTAATATTCAACAGAAATAAAATTAATGGTTCTCCATTATAAAAAATACTCAAACACCGTTACTTCTTATGACTCGAACAAATTCGGAAAAAAGAAAAAAACAGATTAAATAAAGAGTAGTAGCTAAATCGAGAAATTATGTAGCGGAACCAGAAAGGTAAGCTGATATGGCATTGAATGAATTCAAAATAAAATGTGTAATTCAGTTAAATTCTGTTTTTTTTTTATTTATTTATTTTTGTATTGTTTTTGAAGTTGATCTTCGGGGGGGGGGAAATGTGATTAATTATATTAGTCTCGTTTTTTCTTTGTTTTTAAATTATTACAACAAACAAACAAAAAAATAAGATTAAACTAAAGAAAAAAAGAAAAGAAAAAGAGAGAGAGAGAGAGAGAGAGAGAGAGAGAGAGAGAGAGAGAGAGAGAGAGAGAGAGAGAGAGTGTATATGTAAATTATTCTAACCTTCCAAAGCAGAAAAACTAAAAAATTAGCACAATAGGTTTTTGTTTTGCTTTTGTTTTTTTGCTTTGTTTTGTTTTAGTTTCGTTTGTTTGTCTGTTTTTGTTTCGTTCTTGAATCTGATTTTTTGTTTTTATGTTCTAAATAGAATTAATAACATTATGGGAAAATATAATTTTCTTCTGTTACCAGTTACAAGGCTTTCATATTTCTGACCTTTACGAAACAAATATTAACAGTTTAATATGGCTCGCAAAAACCATTCCGCATATCAAGTAATAATGACTGACTGACACAGGTTTGAATAACTGTCTGTCTTAAAATGCTTTAAATAAACAAAGCGTTCTGAACTGGACGTCAAAATATGTTATTTATATTAATTTTCATTGTTCATTTCTCTAGAAGCATAAAAACAAAATAGTTTTAAAAACATGAATAGGCAATGGTAAAATTTTCATATTATACAAAATGAATGTTAAAACCTTAACTGTTCACGAGGTTATAAAATATTAATAATTGACGTTTGTCATTTTACAGTCAGTACAAAAAGAAACAACTTTTTACGTCAACGTCCTCCCAGCAAATTCCAAAATTAATATGATTTTTAAACTCTGTATTTTCGTATAGATTGTTAATTTTATGACATATATATACATATAATAATTAAATAATTAAATTAACAAATTTTTTTTTTTTTTTTTTTTTAATGTACATTTGTCTTTCTGATTCGAAATGAAAATAGGACTAATTTTCTTTTTTCAAATAACACATACACGAATGTTTTCAGTATATTTTGTATTAGATATATATTTTATAACTGAAAATTCACTGACAATGTCTTTAGTATTAATTATTAAACCTACTTACATCCTGAGTCATACCAGTACAACAAATTTTAAATTTAATGAAAAAACTGCAGTCTTGGAGACAGTTAGTACTAATATTCAACAGAAATAAAATAAATGGTTCTCGATTATAAAAAATACTCAGACACCGTTACAATAAATGACTCGAACAAATTCAGGAAAATAAAAATTTGCAATACAAATTAAATAAAGAGTAGTAACTATAATGAAAAATTATATAGAGGAACCAGAAAGGTAAGCCGATATGGCATTGAATGAATAAAAAATAAAATGTGTAATTGAGAAATAAATAGTTTACAGAATATCTCCAAAAGAATGAACCAAGCAGTCAGTATATGGCAAATTATCAGTGTTATTATTATAAATGGGTTTTAGGTGACAAACATGAAAGTAATGAAACCCACTGCTGCTACTCCAAAATTTTTCTCAGAGATAAATAGTAAAAAAGAAAAAACTCTAAATATACATTCTCAAATAAAGGAAAGCATACATGTATTACAAAATTTTATATACCATTGGAAATATCAGTATTAAATTGATTTTTTTCATAAATTCATGACTTTATAAATAGTGTTTTGGATATCTTTCCCAGGAGGCATAGCTCTGGTACATTTTGTCGTCGAAACTTCTAGATCGTATCCAGTATATAGAGTTGGAATCTTTATGGCAACAAACTCATCAAAAAACAAATTCTTCTTTTGAAATATTTTTAAAGTATTAATATGTTTCAGCAAGCTGCCTCTGTTCGAGCTATCTCATGCCTATGCTTGGTTCGCTGCTTAGATACAGACCTTTTGTCAGATTTACAACTGCTGCAAAGAGTTCTTCTGCTTTTAAATTCCAGAGCTCCTACCCGGACATAAAAATTTTGTTTCAGTTGAAAACATCAATATTTTAGATTACATACACTTTTATAACTAATATTACTGTTGTTCATACATGTATGAATATGTTTTTGTCTTCTTTATGATTCATAAGACTAGTAAAGACTGACTGTTATTTTAGATTACTTACACTTTTATAACTAATATTACTGTTGTTCATACATATATGAATATGTTTTTGTCTTCTTTATGATTCATAAGACTAGTAAAGACTGACTGATTGTCTGTCGACCTTTTTTTTCATGCATGTTCAACTAATTTACCAGGAACCGGGTGGTATATATTGCTGTCGCTGTTATCATTTTGTTCCATGAGTTTTATTTTCAAAATTCTGTGATTAAAGTGAAGAAATACACCGCTAATGGGACTTAACTACGTCAGACCTGTGAAGACAGTATTAAACATTTATCACTCTGAATATGTACCAACACACACACATACACAAAATGCGAATAAATGTATTTGTTCTTTTCCCTATATTAGGCATATTTATGCTAAAAACATGCATTAAATTTATTGCAATATATATATATATAAATTTTTTTTATTTATTCATTTATTTTCGCGTATAAAAACTCCTTGTCAGATATATACGCTGCTGCTTGTGTTCAATTTAGTTAAGGTAAAGAAACGATTTTTGTCCGCATTTTAGACTTAAACGGAGACCGGAAGAGTCACATCTAGCCGCTAAATAATATTTATTTAAATACTTATTAATTTCAAATCCATTTTGTAATAATTATAATTATGAAGACAACGAAAGAACTTGCTTGGTTCGTTTTATTAAATATTATAATCTTCGTTTACTTTAAATAATCTGTTTTCAAAAAAATCATACGTACGTCCGACGTGTTCAATTTTATTTTTATAGACATTATGATTATGATTATAGTTACAGTACAGAACATACATCATAACCATTACTTCTACAGGAAGAGCATTATATTTACTAAAAACAATAATAAAAAAATAAAAATAAATAAACAATATCTTTTTTTATTTTTTGAATGTTTTTAATATTTTTAAAAATAAAACTGTCCCCTCTACTACTCTAGATCATTATTTATAAATGAAATAATTAAATAATAATAAACTTCATATTTATTTTTAGTCTAATATTATTAATACTAAAACATTGCCCTTGTTATTTTGAAATGACTTGAGAACACCCCCACATATATATGTATATATAAACAAACCTAAAAATTAAAAAAAAGTAAAATATATTTTTTTTTTTTTTTTAAAGTTGTTTACTAAAACTGCTAATAATGTATACATTATAGTGTGTTCTTTTTTAAACTACCCATTTCACTAGGAAACTGGATAAAACACAGTGAAACATTTTATATACAAATCAGAAAGCTGCAACAATAAAGAATTTATTTTGTATCATTTGATGTTTTGATTTTAGATTACTTTTTAATTTTTTTAATATTTTGGCAGCATCATTTTTTATTACATTAAAAATGCATAAACGCCACTAAGGTGTCCAGTGTTTATTTCGCTTTATTTAGAATTAAGGTATCTGGGAAACTCCACTAATTTGACTAAAAAACGTGGAACATTAATATGTGCTAAATTCTGTCACAGGTCCCAAGGAACTGAAGTCTGCTAGTATTGTTCAGGTTTTTGTGATGTTACAAATGTGATAGGGTTGAAAGATAGTTGACAGAGAAAGAAAATATCTAGCAAAAGAGAAAGATGTTTGGAGCCAACTATATCATATATATTGTGACTGTCTATACATTATAACTAATGATCATGAATATAATTAAGATACTTTTGTAGTGTTCATATGACTTTGTTTTTTGCACTAGATAGCACTGTACTTAATGTTGATGGTAGTGAATAAGTTTAAATGATATATTTGCAGGGATCTTGGTTTTCTGAAGAAGAGATCAGTTTCAAAAAGTATGTTTTCAGCAACATCAAACCATCCAAATTGTTCAAGTGAGTATTTTGTATTTCTTTTTTCCTCCTTTCATTTATAATTTTACTCATTAGCAGAAAGTTTTGAGTGGAACCAGAAAGAAAATTGTCACAATAGATTTAACAGTTTGTTAATTTATTCTTTTTTATCTATCTTGAATAAATTTGTTTAGATATTGTTTCTTCCAATTTACCTTATGAAGTTGATTTTACAATATTATCTATGAACATTGTTTTTGCTTGTTTCTTTGAAATCTGCACTTCTCTTCAAAACTGTCTTGAAATAATAGCCTTATTTAGATTTGTGTTAGATTTTAAACAGAATAAAATAAAATCTCTGTTTGTCTACTTGTGCTTTTGTTTTTATAATCTACAAATGTTATTCCAGATAAATATGACTGTTAAATTTTAATGTAGTGGCTTATTTAAAAGAAACAAAATATTGTTAATAAATGTCAGTTTTACTTTTCAGAGGAGCAGTATTTCTCCTATTTAATAGTACTTGATTTTGAATCAACATGCTGGAATGACACCAAGTATAAAACACAAGAAATAAGTATGCTTTCTTCTTTAATCATATTTAACTGAGATTCTAGTTTTAAATTATTCTAAATCACCAAATGTAATAATATATTCTATAATAATACAAACAATGATTCTCACTGAAATGTCATATAATTTTTAAAGTACCAGCTTTGTTAACTGAACATTTTATTTCTTTGGACAATTGCAGGATTGATTTTATAAGATCTATGTTTTAGATGGAAATTAGGAATGTTTATTACAGGATTTTCTAATTAATATTTGTTTTAAATGTTTAACAATGAAGTAAGATTTTATTTTATTTTCTTAACATAAATTACAAATTTCATTCACTAATACTCTGAGAGAGCAGTGTATCAGAGCAATGCAGAATTCGTTTTAAACAAAAATAAATAAATAATTTTTTATTCATTTTATTGTATGAAATAACAACGTAAAATAATGTTTCAGTTGAATTTCCCTCTGTTCTGCTTAACACAAGAACTGGAATAATTGAAAGTGAATTTCAGCACTATGTACAACCTTGTGAACATCCTGTTCTAAGTGACTTCTGCAGACAGCTGACAGGAATTACACAAGTAAGTAAGTCAATGATGACTTTAGTGTTACATAACTGAACATGTATTTTAAAATGTATCACAATGGCTTAAATCCTTTAATAACATCTGTTAACTTTGCCATAACAGAGATTTATTTACTAGCAAGCAGATATTAAAGTTCTTCATTACTGACTCCTGTGAGAAAACAACTAATGCATGAAAGCCATTTCTCAAATAAATGGATGTCAGCTTTATCTTCCAAAACCAAATATCATAGAATTATTAGTGATTCCAATTAAACTCCATGCATTTTTTATATAAATCAGGAGTTTTGAAATTTTTGGATTTGTAATTGTTTTTATAATGTGTTGTCTTATAATAAACTTTACTGATTGAATTATTACACAGGTTTGAACTGTTTTTGAGTAGCGGTGGTGATCCTGGTTAAAGTAGCAAGAATGAAAATGTGTTTTATTTCATCTCATAGATACCATAACAGTCATCTGATTGCTACTGAAAAGTCTTTGAATTAGATAAATGCTGTTTGTAGCAATATTGCACATTGCAGGATTTATAATATATTCAAATATCAATAAATGTACAAATATATTTTAAAAAACATGAGCAGAATTTGATTTGGGAGTATTCAGTTCACAGATGCTAAAGTCATTTTTAAATTTTCAAATAATTATTATTTTTTTAATTATTATTATTACAGGAACAGGTTGAACAAGGAATTCCAGTTTCTTTATGTTTGAGAATGTTTCAGCACTGGATAAACCAGTTAAAGAAGGAAAAAGGCATTACATTTTCAGATCAAGATAACAAAGCAGAAGCATCTTTGACAGCCTTTCTTACATGGTCAGGTACTGTTTTAAATCATCTACTAACATAGATAAATTTAACAATTTATCATGTTTCAAACTTTTTGAAACGTAATTTCTGAATCTAATATTTTAGTTTTTGTCAAAAAGAAAAATCTTGTTTATAAATTGATTTTACCACTCAACATACATATTTTTGGTTTTGTAAATTTGTTAGTAAATGTTGGTTTTGTAAAAAAAAAAATATTTTTATTTTTAAAAAATAATCTTTATGTTTTTAATTAAAGATTGGGATCTTGGGATTTGTCTACAAAATGAATGTCAGAGAAAACAAATCAGTAGACCTTCTATGCTGAACAGTTGGATTGATCTCCGAGCTACATACAAGGTTTGTATGACAAAATACTTAATTTCATTATGAAGCAAGACAAATATTGTTATGTTTTAATTAATGTTTGCTTATTGTATGATGATAAAGATTATGACTGAGAACGATTTTTTTCAGGATTTTTAAAAAAAGAAGTTAATAAATGCTTTTAATGAGAAATAAATGTTCAAAATTAATTTCTGACTTTTTAATTTTTTATTATTATTATTATCCTAATCTATATCATGCTTTTTTTTTTTAACATTTATTGGTGCAACAAATTTTGCTGTTTGTCCCTCATTTTTTTCTTTATTGCATAGTGAAATGCCTATTTAGACTGTTAAAATCTTCTCTTTCTTTTGTTTTTTGTTTTGTTAGACATTCTATGGTCGGAAACCACATGGTCTTAATGGAGCTTTACAAGATGTTGGAATTAAATTTGAAGGCCGAGAACATTCAGGTTAATTTGATGTTTCTTGTTTTCCTTATTATGGATTTTGTTATATTACATGAAATTATCTTAAATAGTATATATGATCAAATATATTTGTGTGATTTGGAGCAATTGATATATATTAATTTAATAACAAAGATTTATATACAAAGTATGAAAAATAGCAACATTGTCAAGATGAACAGATGTCAACATTTTCTCTCTTTTTTCATGACAATTCAAAAGAAGAAAATTATTTAGAAGTTGGCTATGTTCTACAGGTCCTTTCATGGTACTGAACTTCTGTTTTCTATATTGAATTGTAATGATAAAGAAACTCATTTATAGTGATCATATATACTTGTAATTTAGTTTGTAAATCCATATTTTTGCTAAGGCAGTAAGAAACTATTAAAATGATGTCTTGAATATGTTAGTAAAATATTGTTTCAATATATATTTATTAATTACTTAAAAACTTGCATTTGCTGAAGACCTGAGATTCATAAGGTTGCTGTAAAATGCAAATTAAACTCTCAGCTTGACATTGGCATTACTCCCTATTTCTATATATATATATATATATATATATATATATATATATTTATTTATTTATTTATTTTTCAGGTCTCTGTGATGCAAGAAACACAGCCCACTTGGCTTGGAGGATGATCAAGGATGGTTGTGTAATGTCCATAACAAAAACAATGAAACTGGTATGACTGTGGTTGCCTTATTTAGACACTCCTTTTTTTAGACTATTGTTTTATAGGTGATACACCAGTACAGTAATGATATAATAAAGTGTGTAAATTCTTTTTTCATGGAAGAATTATATTGTGGAAGGATGTCCTTATTGGTAATATATGATCATTAGTGTAAATACATTGTTTGTTACACTTTGTTAATTGCAGGATAAAATAACTATTTAAAAATGTAGCCTTACCTGTATGCCCATTACCCAGTAACTGGTGTATGAAACTGAGTCACAATCATGATACCCTTAATTGAGCAAAAAAATTTTTTATGAATCGTTAATGTTATAATTAAACTTTCTCTCCATGGGTGAAAGTAGCCTATTAAAATGATCTTATACAGATTTTATTATTTATTTAATTTTGGTTTCTTTTTAATAGTTCAATATAACATTTAAATTTTAACTATATTATATGGTTTTTCTTTTAAAATCATTTTCATTTTAACTACTTTAATAATAAACCTGATTTTTAATGTCAGTGTTTTTTTTTTTTTTCAGACATCATCAGGACAACTGAAAATGGTTAATCGGTCAAAGAAATCTGAATTTTCTGAGACATTTGCTGAACAAAATTACTTGATTCCTGATAGAAAAGAAGCAAACAGCAGAATTCTTGCAAAAACATTGAAAGTGAAAAGTGATAAAGCAGAGACTAACACCAGTGTAAATGAAACTTCTAAAAAGGAAAACAATCAGTCTAGTAGTATTTTGAGTAACAAAAAAAAAAAATTGTCTGAAGAGACCATGTGACATAACAAACCAAAAAACATAAAAGTTTGTTTGAGTGTGAGAAATTCTAATGTTGAACAATACAACATTCAGAATCTTCTGACTGAAAGCATAACTTCAAAATCATCTATTTCATCTGACTTTAACCCACTGTCATATACTAAAAAATATCCAAATACAAACTATGTTTCCTTATAATGCACCATTGTTAAAAACAAACGTACAACTGAGATCTATATCATCCATGAAGTGTACACCACCTCTGTGTCACTGTGGGAGAAGATAAAAGAGATGTCTGGTTCAGTCAAGCGGTCCTAATCTGGGAAGATTCTTTTTCTACTATGGACAGGGAAGTTATGTTGAAGGCAACTCTCACTGTATTTTTTTCCAATGGGAACAACAGTTATCCTAAAGCCAGACACTTGAGTAGGTTTCATTATTCAATCAACAACATTTGCAAGCAGTACACGCCAGTTTTAAACATCAACAGACATGGTGTGTCAAAAACATATAAAGACTTAACTGGGTGTCTGATTTTCACAAAATACCATATGTTTAAACTGGATTCGGATTTATCAGTTACTTACAAATAAAAAGTCTAAAATTTAAATTTAATTGCCAATACTTTTTCAGAAATGATTTTATTGGTGTTTTTGTTCTGTGCTACTAATGATAAAGCAACATTTTTCTCTTTTGTTTCAAGTTTGGGTTAAATATTAATTCAGTTTTGAAACTATTACCTATAAGTAAGAATAAAGCTTTAAGATATTTCAACAGATAAATGTTACAGATTATCCTTGGATTCATCATGGAATGGAATGGAAAAAAATTAACGTGCTAATAGCAACAAGCTGTTGTGAAGCATGTCTGCGACGGGCACGCTTTCTGACAGGTCAGTGGGCGTGTCCATCGCAGAGTTCATCATGAATTATCTACAGCTTTATAAGTGTCTCCTTAAGTGATTCAAAATACATTTTATTTACAGTGTACTTTCTCACAAGATGTTTTCTTTATCAGAAAAGTTATTTTGCTACTTTGGCACTGCTTTCATCAAAAAGTATTATTCAATCTCCAAATCTGTGATGTAATCAGTATAGATGATTGTGTGAATCCACTCTACATAATTGGCCACTTTGGTATACACACCTGGTCTCATAGGCTTTGCACAACCATTATGCCCAGCATCACCCCAAGAAGTAATTCCTTCAAAAAACAACAAAACATGCAAAATAAAATTGGAATTTTTAGAGATGAAAATTGGCTGGCATAAGTTAATTCTTAAAATCATGAATCATTATAGCTAAGCACTCTAATAATGTCTAAGCAATGTTTAAATTCCTGTCAGTAAGTAGCAGCTGTATGTGCTGCTTTGTAAAAAAAAAAAAAAAACCCAAACAACATAAGTGATTAAAAAAAATGAATAAATAATGTCACTAATAATAATACAAAATTATTGAAATAAATTAAATGTTGCTTACCTGTTACATACCATCTTCCTCCATATCTGCACTGAAGAGGTCCACCGCTATCAGCCTGAAAACACAATTCTCTGTTTTGAGTGTATAGGAAGGCAAATGTTTTAAATAATTGAACAATAACTCAATGTTTTCTCACTGGTTTTTATCATTAATATTATGATGAAATGTGAATATATCCATTATTTATAAAGAGATAGTGTTGTTAATGCTAAAATACAGATTAGGTGTTTTTTAGAGGGGTTCAGTATCACCATTTTGAGTGATTACATACAAGACTATGATAAGTTGTTATGCAGCCTTTTGTTTTGTCTATTATAATTGTTTTACACAAATGTGTCCTGGTGGAACACGGTTTAAGGTAAAAATCTACCAAAAGCTACATTTTTGAAATGTCAGTGACTACCTGAATATTACAATTATGTTCTGCTTGCCTAGATGATACCAGCTTGAAGTATAATTTTAAATGGAAACAATAAAATTAATAATCTTGAAAAATATAATTTTAATTTTATTGTTTAGTTTTCATGCTTTATAAACAGCAACTGATCAGAAAATTAGTTCAGTTTTCCAAACAGAGAATTATGGTTTATATAGGATAATTTTAGTGACAAAATGTGGGAAATTGGTTCAGTTTATAAAGAAGTCTTGTGTTTGCTGTAATTATAATGAACTGACACCTTTAAAAAATTAATTTAATATACAGTGGTACCTCAAGTTTTTAGTGCTTCAAGTTTTTTGAGTTACAACCAGTTGCCCACTGTATACTGTTTTACAAACCATTTTCTAAAACTCATAAAGTTAAGACTTTTCAGTACAACAGTACCTGATGGTAATTTTTAATTATTATGAAAAAAAATCATGATTTTAAAATAATTATTTCTTTATATAGGTGATTCTGCTTGAAAATACAGATTCTGTACTTACAGCACAGGCATCTACCTTGCCCACTTTGTAGCCAGCACATACCATGTTGCTAGTTATCAGTGACTGGTATCCAGGAAAGGTGCTGCATGTGATGTTATTGTACACAGGAACAACTGCCTGCTGCAGAAGGTCTGGAAAGCTCAGGCTGTGGCCTACAACTGAACAAGATTGTATTTATAATGGTCCAGTTCAAAAAATAACATTTTGAAACAGTACTTCCTTTTCTGTACTAACCACTGACTAAAGGATACAGAATAGTGACAACTTTTATTTATGTGTATGTCTTTGACAAATTTAATTCAATATATTCTGGAGAATATGACACCACCTTTCATTGCAGAATCATTTACTGACTGCAACAAGGATTATTGGATAGTTTATTTAATTTCAAATATGTATTTGTAAAAACAAAAAAAAATAAAACTAATTAGTACCTTGCTTCCTAATTTTAGTGTTTTTGTGTCCAATAAATTTTGAAATGGTTTATATTAATGGCTTTGAAATAATTTTTTCCACAAGTAATAACTCACTGGCTGTTGCTCCCCAGCCTGAAATGATACACCGTTCCCTGGTTGTTGCTTCCATGTTCTTGTTTGGTAAACATATTGGTGTCACCCATTTGTTAAATTGCACAGGTCTATCTAATTTGATCAAAGCCAGGTCATTATCTGAAGGAACTTGGTGTGATGATGCAGATAAAATCTGAAATAGTTGTTAAAAACATTGTCAGTCAAAGTGAAAAGAGGCAGATAACTTGACATAATCATTAAACATTTTATTGAATATATTTATAAGGAAAAGCAGATCAACGGTGTCTATGCCTGTGCATTCTAGCATGTTAATTTTTTCTTTTGCTGGGGTTAAATCACATTAAATCTTTATTTTTCAAATTGCAAGATTATTGTACTGTTTTATTAGCATGATTGGCCCTGAAGTATAGACAATGTAATGAAGTAATTATTTCATTGTTCTGTAAAGTAAGTGAAAGATAACTACTTTTATAATATTTGCTAATGATTCATTCTTGCTTAGACATTTCTTAACCATCATTATTTTATATTACATACTTACCTGTTGGACTGGAAATTTTGAATGCACAAACAAACTCTGTATACTAAATACTTGTTCAGTTACTTCAACTGGAGCTGAAATGTTGTACCGGCCTAACTCCACTGACCAACTACCTGCAATATCTTGTTTAGCAAATGGAACACTGAAAGTAAATATTTGACATTTTGTTGGATTATAGGATATTATGAAATCTTATGAAATAATGCATTATTTTCAGTTTGAAAGCAATACATGTATGTGGCCACACCCAACAGCAGATTATTTTTATTCATTTCACTATGTGTCACGCCAGACTTTAATAATCATGACACACCAGATATGTGAAAATGCAGCCAAACTGGAATAGAAACTGATTGTACTATAATGCTGCATTTCGAACTTCTCTGAATCTTTTCAAACTACAGCTAAATGTAGTTCCATTGCATAGCTTATTTATAAGTGTTACATAGCAGTTAGGAGACAAACCATTTAATGCAAGACACATTGTCACAAAGCAGGTCACTAAATGGCTTTCAGTCTTTGCCAAACCTCAGAAAAGAGGAGTGCCACATGATTACATCCTGTTGAGTGCATATATAAGTATATATTTGTTTTTTATCAGCAAAGTCAAAAATGATCAATCTAAAGAAGAGTATCAATAAATTTTAAATTTCAAAATGTTCTTAAATGTTATGCTATTTTTATTTAAGTAGTTTATCATGTTATTTCTTGTTTTCGATAGTTTTCAATATAGATTTTCACACTACGCATAACATAGTGTTAAACAATGCAGGCTGCATTACAAATATATGCATGTTTTTTATTTATTTTCAAGAAGAATATTTTGTTTGATGACACCATTAGAATACAGTAATTAGATTTCTACTGTTGCTATTGGTTGTTAAATGCAGATATGCAACCTATTTTAAGTTATTTTCTTTATATGAACTCGGTGGAAATAACCCACTTTTTCTACTGAAAAGGTTGATAATTCCATTAATCAGGATTATTAAGAGTTGACCCAGCACAGTAATTATGAAACAGCAGCCCTCTGCTAAAGAGAAGAGATATATATATACTCACGCGTACAGACAGTGAGCTGCAGTGAGCACCCACTGGTCAGAAATCAGCTCACCACCACACCAATGTTGTTTGAAAGGTATGTACTTGAGTGAAACCTAGAACAAATTCAACAGAAATATGTTGCTTTCTTTCGCTTGTCAGATTTGTCAAATAAAACATTTTTCCTTATAATCAAGTAAAAATAAATAAATAAAAATGTTGAAAAAACACAATGTTTGATTTACAATTTTATATCTTCACTGATAGTAACAAAAACAGAATAACATTGAGTAAAAGTTCTTCAAACAAGGATAGGCCTGAACTACATTGACTTATGAGTTTTCTGAGTTATGAACCATCACCCGGTTTGAATTGCGAGCCAAAATCTGAGTTACAAGCGAGTTTCAGATATGTTGCCACTAGTTGGTGCAACAAACAACACTACATCCAGCCAGCATCCCATGTCTCACTTGTTTATTTCACGTGGTTACATCGCTGCAGAAGCATGTCTGTTAGATTGTGCTCGCCAAATTTATTTTTTATGACCTCAATGCCTAAGAAAGTGAGTGCAAAGGACAGTGCTGAGAACAAGAAGCTGATGATGTCCATTGAATTAAAGCATGAAATCATAGAAAAACATGAACAAATTAGTTGACTTGGCTAGCCAGTATGAACATAGTACTTCTATGATATGTACCATACTGAACAGGAAAGGAGTTGATAAAGCCTGTAACTCCAGCCAAAGGCATTAAAATAATTTGTCTGATCTCCAAGATAAATACACTTTACAAAACCAATTTATTTCTTTACATTTTCTTTTATTTTGTTTTGTTACAATATTTCTCATTTATAAATACATTTTTCTTATTTAAAAACACACTACAAAAAACTGGGGGGGCTGGAATGGATTAATTGTATTTCAATTAATTTCCAGTTGGGAAAATTGATCTGATATACAAGCAAATTGAGTTACGAGCTGGGTCACGGAACAAATTAATTCGTAAGTCAAGGTAACTATCACTATATATATCTTTGAACTATCCTTAAGCTGAAAAGAAATGTTTTTCTTTATAAAGAACATTCGAAAAAGAGGTACTCAAAAGTGATTTTTTGTTTTTGAAATATAAGGTTGAAATATTTTAATTATAGATCTCTTTATCCTGATTTCAGTGATAAAAAATTTAAAGTTGTCAGTCAATAATTAAAAGGTTATGAATTTTTTAATATTTAAATTGTTTTCAGCTAATAAAATACATTTATGAATTAAATATTCTGAAATATTTATTTTTAGAAGTTTTATCTTTTTATGTGATAGCAGGGTTCAAAGCACTTTTCTGTGAGAGAATGTTAATGCTAACACAAAAACTGGATGGATACTACTTACAAAGGTTACAACTTTGGTGATGTGAATGCAAATGTAGCAGATACAGAATTTCACTTGGATAAGATTTTAGAAGTGACTTTTGAATACATGTTTCTCAGAAACTGTTTGAATGTGAATATGGATATCATGAAGCAAATGTAAAACCAAAGTGGAGACTCAATAAGGAAATCTGAACTGATTATGTATGTAGTATGGTCTGATCCAAGTTTCAGACATAACAAAATTAATTTTACCCACTAACACTATCTAAACACATTTATTCCATCATATTTCCAATACTGTTTCAAATGCATTACCACAACGAAAGAAAAATTAAATAAAATGGTAAATACTCCAGAATAAAGCACATTGAGGCTATTTTATTGTCACAACAGTTGAGAAACTTAAGTCACATGAAACTGACTTTTATTTATTTTTTATTTTTTATTTTTCTGGCAACAGAAATAAATAAATCTTCACAGATTTTGTGCTGAAGGCCTTTAACACACAGTCTGTAACTAACTTGCTGAAAAGTGATGTGCCTTTATAACTTTGATGAGGTGGAGGCAGAGTGAAACTATGTATATCATATAACTGATTTCACTATCATTTCAACCCTGATTTAATCACTTAAAAATGGTTCAGTTGACATCTTAAGAAAAGAATTATCATTTTGCTCCCAACAATAATCTTTAAACAAAATTCAAGAGGTTCTGGTTGTGGAGAATCAGTTTCATCAGTTGCTTGCTGCTTTGGGATTGAACTGGCTTCAAGGGCCATAACATTATGCGTGGTTGAATTATTAAAATTACTTATTGCCTTTATATTTGTTAGTCATTCTGTTACATTATTCTGTAAATAAGAAGCAGGCTGTATAAACCAGGCATGTCAAACATGTGGCCCACAGACTGTAAAAACATTTCTACAGAATGAGCTTGTTTTATCTTTGTAAAATATTTTTTTTTCTTTGTGTCCATGAATGTTGCAAAATTGCTAAAACACTTGTATGCACATCTGTATTATAGATTAAACAAAGTGCAGATGCAACAAATATAAGTTGATTATGATGCATACTCAAATTTTCTTATGTTGCCCTAGGTAAGACTTGAGTTTGACACCCCTGATTTAAACAATGTGTTCTAACATTGACTGTTTTTGACATCGTAATTAAACAAATAAACATGTTAAATTGTTGTTTATATTTATTACTTATCTGTAACTTATAGGTAAATATGGGGTAATAATCTCCACTCTACTCATTATGGCAAGAATGGTCTTTATTTGAAATTTACTTACAGTGAAACATTGTGCAAAACACATTAGTAAACTCATATTCATAAATAAGTAACTGAAGTAAATAAAATAGTTTTATTTAATTGTAAATTTAGAGAGAAACTTTGTAAGTTCAGTTCATTTACCATTTATAATTTTTTTGTTTTGATTTCTTTAAAAATATTGTTAAAAAAATAAAAGAAATTTAATAATAAAAATAAAATAATAATAAAGTAGCAAGACAACATTCCTTATTTTTCCCCATTCAGCATTCAATACTGACCATCCATGGCCAACTGCCACGTGTTGCTGTAGATCCTCCAACAATTCTTGGCCCTATCAGACGTGGTTGTACTTCTTGTTGTCCACAGTTTACAACATCACTTTCCCATTTTGTGATGAAGTCTTCAAATGTTACAATATTTGTGCTACTCGTTGGTACTGGCCTATAAAGTGGCCACATTGGATGAGGCCGCCACGGAGGAAAAGGCAGGACTGGATGCAGTGGATGAAACTGTGGTTTATCAAGATTCTTTTCTATCAAGTTTAGCATCCACTGTTGTATTTTCTGATGACTATCAAATCTGTGTGTGTTGTAAAATTGATGAAGATTCCAATTCCTAGCATCATTAATTGCTTTCAAATTGTTGTGTTCTAAATCTGAAAGATTTATTTAACAATTTTTGTATAATCCATTCTCAGGAATTATAACTCTGAATTATATATATTGTATCTGTGCAAACTGTTAAGAGCAATGGATCTTCAAATATACATTCTCATAAACTGTGCACAGAGTTCTATCTGCTGCTGCAATGTTATCTACAGCAAAGCTTTACACACAAACTCATGTAATTGTCTCATTCTGTTATACAATGCTTTTGAAATATATATATATATATATATTTATAAAATGTGTGGAATAAAACAAACTGTTATGCTTAATGAATTAAAGTTTTGCTATAGATAACATTGCAGGAGCAGATAGAACTTACTGAATAGAACAGTGTAAAATGTGAAGAGTTTTTCTGTGCACAGTTTATGAGAATGTATATTTGAAGATCCATTGCTCTTACCATTTTGCATTAAATTCTCAGGAGAATTGGTTATGTTATATCAGTTGTTAATAATAAAAATAATAATCCCAGATAAAACAATAATAATCAGAAAAAGAATATGTTTCAGACCAAAGAACAATATTGTACTCCTATTCAAAAAGTGGAATGGAGATGCTTCCACATTCCTGCTCCAGTGAAATAGTGACCATGTTGATAATTCATTATTCAAACTAACAAAAACGTAATATCATTATTAAATATTAACACAGTTCTACAAATAAATAAATAAATAAATGCAATTTTTGTTACAAAACATCTTACCTTTGCTGTAACTGTTTGATGTTAACAGAAATATCAAACTATAAACACATACAGATTTCATCTTGAAAATAGTTTAAATCATAAACATTGATAAAATGTTTATTCTTAAACTCAGTGATTTTGATAAGAGCTACTAGCAATGCAGTTGTTTAGAATTTTCTATAAAAGACCTCAAAGTGCATGTTTATATATATATATATATATATAAATTTGAAAAAATAAAAAAAATAAAAAAAATAATGAACTTTGAATGGGCGATTATTTTTATTGGTTGGGGAATGAATTGTGAAGAATGTCAGTTATGTGTCACTTGTGTTTGCATTGCCAGGGTGGCTCATTATGAAATGTTAAACTGATCCCCATAATCAGAAGGCAGTGGTAGAGATTACCCAAGCTCCAAGGGCAAGTAATGCTAGACAGGTTTGGCTTGGATTAACTACAAGTAAATGTACAAAGATTGTTTCTAAAAATAGATCAAACACTATATTTCAAATTGTAAAAAATGATTTAGGACTTTTTGTTTTTGTCTTACGTCACTGTGAATGAAGTCTAAACGTGAATTATCTTCTGTTTTCAGTGAATAATAATAACAAACTATATGGTAGCACAGATGTATGGAATGCATTTCAGCAGATAACCAAAATTTAACTGCACGGACAAATGTTTGTTTTAAAAAATAATGAATTAAATATATTTTACATTTTTGTTTGTTTGACAGAAAAGCATTTACCTAAAACTTGTATTCTTATTATTCTCAGTGAGAATAAAGAATATGCATTCAAACATTTACATTTAAATTAAATCTTTTACCACCCAGTGATAGCTAAAATACAGATTATCAAGTAATTGATGGACTAGTTGAGCTATTTTCAATTCCAGCCTGTAACAAAGGCCACTTTTATGTACTATCAGTGTGTACCATTATGCATACAAAAAATGATTAAAAGTGAAAAAAAATTGTCATTACAATTCAACCACTTTATTACAAAATGACAATTCTGCCTTTGTTTTCTTCTTTTTAAGTCAGAAAAAGGATCAAAAATATTTTTCATATATAATTAAAGCATAATATAATGCACTGTGTGGAAAACATTAACTTCTTTGAACTTAATCATTATCTATAACACTGATACATTTTGCTTCTGAAAATTCAGAGGTTCAAGAAAGTATGTGTATAAGCTTGAATGAAACCACATTAACACACACTATTAAACTTATGAACTTTATGAATGTACTCATTTTATTGCTTATTTAAAAATTAAGATATATGTGTAGATATATTTTCAGTTAAGAAAAAAATAACAAAAGAAAAGATCATCATTTCTCATATACTTTATTAAATTATTGTAAAGTTTAGAGTAATGAAATAAGAACCAGATGTTATCGCTCTCTTTTTAAAATATTTCATAATACATTCTAAGGCATATTACAAAAACAAAAACATTTTTTTAATAATCATTAAATAAATATCATGCTTTCCAAAGCTGTAATGAATGATCATAGAAAGAACATGTTGCAATAATGAAAGGTGACTGTCTGATTTTGCTATCAGTTATTGTAGGAATGTCTGCCTTCTCAACATCATTTCCTGATTTCTTGTCATCACATTTTATGTTATGGTTGGGATTTTTAAAATCCTTTAAAACTTCAGCATTTGTTGTCAGACCATGATGTTTAACATTCTCAGAGTTTAGCGAACACCAGTCAGCACCATATCCCAGTTTGACATCACTGGAATAATGTGTGTAAATTAGAAGAGGATCTTTGCCTGAAAATTGAAAGGAAAATAATGTTATTTTAAAATATAAACAGAACATTAAAATATTATTGTGTTTGAAAAATTGAAATCTCTTTGAGTGTGGTTGTATGTCTGTAATTCATTTGAAATCAGCACTATATATATATATATATATAGTGTTGATTTCAAATGAATTACAAAATTTTCATACGGTGTTGACATTTTCAAGGGTAGATAACATAAAATTATTAACGAGTAATAAAAATGACACTGATGAAGTAAAACCAAAGAAAGCAAACATCCATCTGCAATTTCACAAAATTAAATGTTGATATTATCAAGATTAATATAAATGTAATAATGATGACAATGATGATGATTATACCAGGTTTTGAACAGTCAACAATGTGAAATCCATTGTACATTGTGGCAGTGAGCACCTTCTCCCCATTAAATGGATCCCATTTGACTCGCCAAATACCTCCTCCAAGAATCAGTGTTGAAATGGGTGCATGCATGGTTCTTGTATCATATATGTATAAATTTTCATCATAACTATAAATAATAATAGAAAGAATTAATAATGGATTGGACATAATAAAGGATTAATGAACAGAATCTCACTTCATAAAACATATCTCATTACAATCAGATATTGATATTGATTACTTTTCTTTAATGAAAAGAATATCTTATTACCTTCCAACAGCAAGGAGATGTTCTTTACATGGATTGCTTTGAATGCTGCAAACTCCCATCTTAGCCCTAAAGTAACATTAAAGATACATATTGGTATATATACATTAAACAGATTAATATTAGACACTTCATGAATGCTTAAAACATCAATTCCCGTTGAACACTTAGAATTTATATATGAGTAATATAGATAGTACAGGAAAAACATATGAGGTATCTGTTAAAGAAAATGAGGTATATAAGATCCACATTTGTTTTGTATTTCCTGTAACCTGTTGCTGTGCATCATCACTATGACAGAAACAACAACTTGATTGCTGTTTGTTTTATATGCACTCTAGTATTGTTAACTGGGCTGAATTTCTGAAATAGACATTTCAAGAACAATGAAATATGATTTTCAGGAATAGGCTGCATACCACGCATGCATTACAATGCTATTATATCAAAACAAACCAGTTTGAAAATTTTAAATAAATACATAATGTATAGTTTCCTCTCAAAGCTGCATTTATCAGTGACTGATATTAATCCTCTGCCTATCAATGGATTAAACCAATAGTTTAAAAATATTTTCTTTCATCTTTCTTGTCATTTGTTTTTGGTTTATTTAATTTTTTTTCTTTCTAGTATTTTATTTTTACACCCATTATATTTCTGCTTAAATTAAAAGAAAGAATAATATAATTATTTGAATCAAATTAGTGCTTCATTAATGACTAAAATGGGTTGAATGAGGTAAATGAACTACACTGTATTATCAGAAAATGACTTTTAAAATTGTATCAATTTATAAAATGTAATTTGATCTAGCACATTTACAGATAATCAAGTTATTAAGTGAGAGAAAATTATGTTTTTACTTTGTTTAGTGAAATAGATAATAAATCTGCATTTTTACAAACATATTTAAAGAAATTAATGCTTACAGGAAGAAAATAAACAACTACTGTATTAAAATATAGTTTTATATAAATTATATTGGATGGCACATAAACAGTGTTTTGGGGGATGTTACTTTTGTTGTGTAAGATTTCTTCTTATTTTTATCACTTTTCAAAAATATATCCTAGATAAATATTCATTCATCACTTTTGAAAGTTATTTAAAAGATATTCTATTGTACCTTAAAAATTATTTAGCCTGCCTTCTGTATAAATAATGGGCTTGACTAAATTTGTAAGCAAATGATTGTTGCTACAAATAATTTCACTTTATGAGGACAAATAAGACAATAACTTGGAATATGCAGAAAATGTGTTTACTTGTTCACTTTTTTAAGCAAAGAAACACTGGTGTGAGTGCAGTTTAATCATGTTTCTTTTATTTCTGTTGGTTTTTTTTTTAATCTCACATAAGTCACTATGATAAGAAAGTAAAGGTGTGGCTGATAAATCTAAATACACAAACACATGATGTGTATAAAAGATTCCATGTACACCTATGATTAAGTTATTTGCCAAGAACAACATTAGTCAAGCTTAAAGGATTAAAATCTAAAACTAGTATCAGATAAAACAAACACAGGGTTAGATTTTACAGGGAAGTACTAAAAATGTCTATAGATATACTGTTAACGTTATTTTGTCCTGTTTTTAGATTATTTTAATCCTTTTAAGCATTATATTTTCAAAAATCTCATAAACACACATACAAAAGCTCTGCTTATTACAGTTTCAAAGAATAATAAATCAAAGCATTTTTTTCAGTAAAAAAATAATAAACTGCCAAGATAGTACATTACATTTTATTATCTACAAAGATACATAAAAATACTTGTGTACATGTTAAATTGAGCTAGTTATCTCAAAGTGTTAACATTTTTGGAGTATTTAAATTTTGACTTTTTACTTATTATTTTACTTAAAGAGGTATTTCTGGAATGGCACTAAAATCATTACATTTACAAAAATGAACAAGTTTGCTAGTAATTTCCAGATAGATATGTTACTAATGTAGACAGTCTAATGAATGTGGGTGGTTATGTATGTATGTGTGTATGAATTAAAAGGCTACATCAAAATGTAAACAGAACTGTAATTTGTTAACACCGTTTCACAGACTGGTGTCTTATTGAGCTGACAAGAAAGGTATTAGTTGGTATAAAACAGAAATAAGTTATATTTACAGCAATAACACACTTTTAATATTCTTGTTTCTATAAAGTATGTTTATATTACAATTATGTTTTGATAAATAATCATTTTTTGTTTTAATGTTAGTCAATAAATATAATCAATACTGCCATTTATTTGAAAATTTAGACATGTTAGAGTGAAGAAAAAAAAAAATAGACAAAACATAATACAAAAATAAAACATATAAATTTAATAGTAATACTAATAGTGAAAATTTTATTTCAAATTATTAGCAAGATCTAATCACTGGAATTATTTATCTATAAATTAATAAAGATTCCATACTGCTGAGTACAAATTAGTGTCCCTTTTTTTTAATGATATACATATTACCTTTTATTGGTAAAGACAAGTGACTTCTGACCACCTCTGACATCCCAGCATTTTAATGTGCTATCATCACTCCCTAGTTTTAAAACAATTAACATAGAGCATCAAGTGAGATATGTTGTCTTTTACACAATTTAAAGTAATTCTTTTAAATTTAAAATTATTACAATTATTTCACAATGCCTTCTTTGAAAAAAAAGAAAAGAAAAAGAAAATAAAAATAAATCAATAAATCAATAAATAAATATAGAACTATATACCTGAATAAATGACACTATCATTCCAGTGGTCAAATGCACAAATCCAAGCTTCATAATCATGAGCTTTCCATTTGCTTGCTACACTGAGATTACTTCCTACCTTGAACATGGTCAGTAAACCAGTGGAATCGGATGCTATTATACTGTGACACAAAGCAGAGAAATAAAAGCTGGTATTAACATGTTTATATTAATTCATTTATGTTGTGAAACACATGATAGTCAAATTTTATATTAATAATTAAGTGAAACAAATTTCAGACTTCAGATAGTTAATTTCAAAATGTAATATTATTAATCTGTTTCTTTCTTTTCAGAATTAAAAAAACATGAATGCAAAATGTAAAAAAGTGCAAACCTAGTTGGTTCCTGGCAAGACCAATCTAAAGACAAACCAAGACAAGGCTCTCCCAGATTTGCAGAACATACTTTCAACATACCATTCTTATCAGAAAACCCCCAGAGTTGCAAGTCTCCTACAGCATCGACCAGAGCAAAAGAAGGATAATCACTGTTTTTATCATGACACCATTTAATGTCAAGTATCCCATGCATATGTTTCTCTTCTTCAAGACTGAGCCTAGCATGCCCCACTTCCAATCCTGACAAGCTGTAGCTCTGAAGTGTTCCAATTCGGACAACATTACAAGCACCCCTTTCTTCTTTTTTATGCTCCTGAAGCTGATAGGTACCACACAAAAGAATGTTCTCCTTACCAACAGCTGGACACCATTCAGTAGAGTCAGCACATAATTTAGTGTCAATTCTTTGGAGGAGCTCAGGTTCCTTCACTTGATTATCCATATCATAGCATCATCAAGCTACCAATAAACGAAACAAATAACATTGAATCATCTAGTTAGTTGACTATAAGCATGGACACATTTCAAGTTCATTTTATTCTACAAATAATTTCATTTCTTTGTAGTAAGTTATTTCCTTTTAATTTTCAACATATGTGTTGAATTTGATCATTTTGTTTCATCAGAGCTCATTGTGGCACAATTAAAATGTAATGTTACATTTTCTTTCATGATCATGTTACAGCTGCAATTGGATATCCAATAGGTATTAAAAAAATAATTCGATTCTGATAATCAACAAAACATCTAATCATGAAACAGTTTTTAAAATGCTCTGTACAATATTACATTAGTAGTTTCTACAAATCTATAACATTCTATTAATGTATTTTTTTATGTTGTTTTTGCTGCTCCTAACTGCATGGTTCCATTTCTTATACAATACAGGACACTAATAGAAATAATTTATTATTTAGAATTCTCTTACTAGTAATCAAATATATTAATACTTGTCAATAATCAAAACTGAATTAAGTGTCTGTTCCATTATTGCATGTACAAGAGGGTGATATTCCCTGCTATTACCTTGGTATATTAAGACATGATGACTATCTGTTATTTGAAGTTTTTAAAACAGAAAACCTTTTTTTTTCAGGCCATAAATTTCTCCATAAAGTTGTATTTATTTAATGGAAGAAAAACAAGACAAAAAACAAATATGATGTTAATGGTATATTTCATCAATGCATTTATGTGAACAAAAAACAGATGATGATTAAAATGAATTATAGTCTGGTATATCAAATTACAGAATAAAACAAAATTAAATAATAATCAGCTTCTTGCACTTCTTTCACATTCCATCAGACATTCTCGAACAAGAATTCTGCCATGAACAATGCTACGTTTGAGTCTCTCAGCTGAAGTTCTGTTGCCTGCATATGTTGGTCGAATGTCCCTACCCATGTCTTCAATCACTGCTAACAACTGGTTGTATTTGCTGAGGTGCTGCACTGGCCTTGCCTGATGAGGCGCTGGAAGGGGTGGAGTGGCTTGAGCTTGATCCATCTGATCAGATCGAGGTGTGCCTGGATTGCTGACGACTGGAGTGGATGGCGAGTTTGTTTCAGCTGCACTCAGTTCTTCGTCTGCCATTTCTGGAATGGGAAACACAAACAACTCAACAAACTGAGATTTCAAAACTGTTTATTTTAATAAATATATGCATTACAAAATGTCATACAAAGTATCACTAAATGATTTTTCTTCTCTTTTTTGTTTTGTTTCTGATAACAGTCTGATGAAAATGCAAACTATTAATTACTAAATTCTTTGGGAATATGCAATATAAATAAAATCATACAATCAGTTCACCCATAAGGTCTAGTAACTGGGGTCAAAATATTCAAAATAAATGTAGAAAATGTCTTACATATTAAAAACTATTCACTGATTGTTTTCAGCAGAGGTTATTATAACTTTTTCAGTTAATAACATAAAATTATTATTTCTTTTATTTTATCGTTGTCTTAAATCCTTATATGTTTTATCTTTTTACATAAAATAGCCATTTAAAGAAAACATAATAGGTCTTATAAATTATATGTCTTAATATTAATATAAATCAGAATGTTTTAGTATATAAAATTGGCCAGTTAAATTTCTTTATGTCTGAAACAAGTGCTAGAACAATGCAAGTGAGCTACAATTCGTATAATTCTAGGTAAATTATATTAAGCTTGGATGCACAGGCAAGTAACTTCATGCCACTGTGTCTGACTGCTTAATGATCCTAACTGTCAAAACTATTTTTCAGTATTTTTTTTTTTTTTTTTTTTATATAACCTTCTTCCTCTGGTTCAGAACAACCTTCTACCTGTCTGCAAGGAACTGACTCTTTCCCTCGTGTTAAATTTCTATACTTGAATGGTGCCAAATTATTCACAACTATTAAATTTCGCAATGTTTTGGTATTACTAATTTACTACAATTAGAAACTGAAGCTTTTTTATTTTAAAATTTGTATTAGATGATGAGAAGGCAATACCGATCGATTTGGCAAGTTTGACAGATAAAGTGAGGTTAAATAGTTCTACATTACCTTTTTAAATTTCTAAATTTAACATGAGGGAAAGAGTACTTATTTAATTTTATATTAGCTAACAAAACAAATTGTAGCAGTAAAAAATGTTCAGTAAAATCTACGATGGCAAATGAGTCACTCAGTCAGTGTTAACCTAAACTATACACTGACGTGGCATTTAGCAACACTTCTGACTCTTCAGAAAAAAGGAAAAAGTTGATAGCGCTCACCATTACGATTTACGGCATTATTAATTTTAAATTTACAAAGTACAGAAAATCAACATTCAACTACATAACTTTGTGTCCTAAAAAATAATTCTGCTTACCTTCTTACTCCGTTACTGTTAACAGTGTTATTCTACTGTAACATATATATATATTTAATATAATATTACTGTAGCTTATGGAAGAAACGAAATCACTACTATGTCAACAGAAAGATTATACTTTTTTGAAAATCAAAACAAACAACAACAGAGTACAGAAAGTGTGTTGAAATTTTCCATTTCCAATTTAAACCAGTCTACTTTTGATAAACCATTGTTTACCGTCATTATAGTTTATACGGACGTACTTGCCGATTTACTAAGACGCATTTCTTCGAAATACCAGTCTATATCAGTCTCTCTCTCTCTCTCTCTCTCTCTCTCTCTCTCTCTCTCTCTCTCATTATTACTGTTGATTTTAAGTCCACCAGAACTTGCTTGATTTTAATGTACTTCAAACTATTACTAATGTCACAAAGCAGCACTCCATTTTGCAGTTTTTCCCAGTTAGTGTCAGATTTATCAACAAGCGTAATTTTATAAATAATTAATGAATCTTTACATGTGAAGTTGTATTTGTATTAAATGTACTGACTGTAAGAAAATGTCGCGTATCTTTCACTTCTATGAAAAGGGACACAAAAAAAAAAAAAATAAAAAAAAATAAAAAATAAAATAAATACATAAATAAATAAAATAAAACAAAACAAAAACAACAAAAAATCCCCAAAAGAAAAGCAAAAAAAAACAACAACAAAAAAAAAAAAACCCGCTGTAAAACAAGAACCCCCAAAAAAAAAAAAAAAGAATAAAACCTACATAAACTTACATGCCATAAAGGTCCTAAAAAAAAAAAAAAAAAAAAAAAAAAAATGCAAAAGGACTAAAAAAAGAACATTAATAATTCTCAGTGATGAACTGAAATACTGCATATTAAATAGTGAACATCAGCAGAAACAATGATAATTAAATATATCTGCATATTGTATACAAGCCAATTATATTTGCTAGTTAATGAATTATTTTATGTTGGAATAATACATTTAGGTATTAAATATTACTGTTAGTAGAATCATCTAAGATTACAGACATAAACTTTAAAGGATTTTATTATTATTTTATTCTAGACAAAATGATATCAGATAGATATTTATCTAACTCATATTATAATAATACATTTTATTTGTTTTCCATCAGACCAGAAAAAAATAAAATTATTAACAAATGAATGTTTGATTATTTGGTATTGTTTATTGTAACTATGGTGAACAGCCTGATCATTTTTTATTTAAATTATTATCAGGATATGAGAACCAGTTGGTTAAGTATATTATTACTGTTATTGTGTTGTGCTTTGTGATAATAGTAACTGTTGTTGAAGAAAAACTGATACAGTTTACAAACAAAAATTGAGTTTGGAATTCTAAATGTAGCATTGTATTTTTCATATTTTTTATTCTAGCATTTCAAGGAAAAAAAAAAAAAAAAAAAAAAAAACCCTACCTAATTTCATTATTAATATTGTTTACATATTTATTCTGTATTTACATATATTTAATGTCTCCTGGTTATTGGGAACAATATATCAGTATCTGGGGTTAATCAACGAGCAATTTCAATTATCTTTTTCCCCCCAAAAATAAGTAAATTTATTATTTTCTTCAAAGTGATAATATAATAAATATGTATGCTTGATGTGTGTGTGTGTGTGTGTGTGTGTGTGTAAATGTTTATTTATTAAATGATTTAAAATAATAAAAACAACATCCTTATTATTATTTTTTCAGCCTTTTTGTCACCATTTCAAAAACTGTTTCCAACAAATCTTTCACATATATTTAAATATAATATGTGAAATAACTGGCTATCAGACAGCATATGAAAACAAAATTTACAGGCTTCTGCATTTACAAAATAACCGAATTCTAAATCATGATACTTAAACGATTAACAATGAAGATGTATCATGCAGATTATCACAAACACCACTAAATGTTTTTCTCATACTGAATGTTAAGAAATGCAGAATTACATTATCTTCAACACATTATCTCTCACACATACAAAATAAATACTGTCATTCATAGATATATAAACATAGTCTTCAGCCATGTACATAATTAGATGGATTATCTTGGACACTCAACCCAGCCACCTGTTATATATGCAGCAAAATTACATTACATTGATACAGGTGTGTGTGCGTGTGCGTGCGTGCGTGTGTGTTTGAACTGCATGATATGGCTTAGGGGATCAATAACTTCAGAGAAGACAACCTTGAATAAAAATATCGAAATATGATTTTCTAAAATATTCCTAATTTCATTATCTTGTGATTGAGTAAACATAGCTAAATTACACTATTTTGTTGTATGCTATTATTATTATTATTATTATTATTATTATTATTATTATTATTATTATGTGGTTCTTAGAAATTTTAGTTTTTAAAAATAAATAAATAAAAAGCTACGAAATCATCAAAAAATAATGTTTGAAAGACCTGACAAACGATAAACTAATTTGCTCCGAAGTTCACCGATTTTAAGTTGATGGAATTGTCAGCCTGCTTTATTTCAGTGTTCAGATTTTCAAGAAAGACAACAATCTTATTCATTTGAAATGAAATTTTTGTGTGATTTTCTATTTTACATTTTAGTATTGTTGATTTTAGTTAGAACAGACGAAGACAAAAATTTTGATGAGAAAGAGCCAACACTTTGCGAAGGTGACTTTTGTTGCCATTTAATTTTTACACTTCGATTAAGACTTAAAATTTAAAACAAATTACAGTGTAAATCAGTCGTGCCTGCGAATTTTGTTGTATGTACCATTAATAATATTTAATTGATTGAAAGTGCGGTGTTAAAATAGTAGCTATGCCATAACATGATCAGTAAAGTCAGGTTAGTTTAATTCATAGCTACTTAATAAATAAACAAAATGCAGAAAACAAAATACAGAAGGGAAAAAAAAAGAAGAAAATTCAGACCAAACCAAACAACAAACAAATAATAATAATAATAATAATAATAATAATAATAATAATAATAAACTCCACAAGAAAAGAACACCACTGTAGTGAGCAATAATGTGTGAAAATGATTTTAATTTTAATCTGTTTTTTCCTTCTTTTTTTTTGTACTAGTATGTCGATTTTTGGTGACTGAACTTAAGGAAAGACTAGATGAAACAGGTAAATCTCGAGAAGTTCTTCACACTGGGCAGGGGTTGGAGAAAAAGAAGAAGAAAATAAATTATCATACTTCGTAAGTTCAGTTCTGAAAATTTTGTAAATAAATAAAATTTCTATAAATTAAGACCTTGTGTGTGTGTGTGTGTGTGTGTTATTATTTTTTTAATATTATTTATTTCAAATATACTGAATACAAATGTTATCAAACCTGAATTTCTAAGATAGTTAAAATCACTTTGTTTTAAGAATAAAATATATATAAATAAGCTTTGAAGATTCAAAAGATAAAAGTTGTAACTTAAACTATTTCAGTGAACTGAGATTAATAGAGGCTCTTGAACAACCTCATGTTTGTGATCGTATCCTGGATTACAATGTTCATAATGAATACAAAGGATCAGGTCGTTTTAGGAAAGGAATGAGTGAAACCATGCAGACACTTCATGGACTTGTGTATGTACATGCTTTCTTCTGCTACATAACTTTAGATATATTTATTATTGGAGTAATGGCTTTCTTCATAGATGTAATTTTCCAGAAAAATGGACTGATACATTATCTCACATATGTTTATTTATCAACAATTTACATCAAATTGAGAATATATTAAAGTTTTTTGTTTCCAGAGACAAAGGTGTCAAAGTGGATCTAGGAATGCCTTATGAAATGTGGGATAAACCCCCAGCTGAGGTGTCCTTGATGCAAAGGAAGGTCAGCTGTCAAAGAAGAAAAAATGTTTCATGTTGTTTTAAAGATTATTTCTTGACTGTAACAGTTATAGCACACACTAGTAGCTGTAAAAATGTATTACGTAAACAGTTTAGAATGTAATTATAAAATTTACTTTTATATTTCGAACAATTCATGTTTAATGATCAGATGGTTACAGTTTATATCTAGTTAAACATATTATTTTTTAAAAGAAAGTGAAATTTCCACTGGTTTATCTGTTGGTAGTGCTTTCATCTGGTTGAGGAATATCAAGATGACATTGAAGCATGGTACTTTCACAACCAGGATGCAAATTTAATGGAGTATTTTTGCAGAGATAGAGTTTTAAAAAATTCAGACAAAAGTAAGTCTCAGATTTAATGGGAATTAATATTATATAAAAATAATATTGCTTTTCTATGAACTATGTCAGAATCATTGTTCAAAAGTTTGTTCTGATTACAAATAAATTAAAATTTGAATATTCAGAAAACAAAAAATTATTTTAATAGACCACATTTGGGACATTAAAGGTGCACTACAAAAACTGAATAGTAAATAAATGGGATTGCACGTTTTATCTTTATATGTGAAGGTAAAATTTAAAAGGTCCTCTTTTTTCCACTGATTATGTTTATAGAAGAATAATGTTTGTCACCTGATGTTGTTAAGTGTTGTTTAACTGATATTAATTCATTCCACACATTAACCATTCATTTATGAAATAATAAAAAAATCCAGTGGTTATGATGTTTGTTTCAGCTTGCCTTACTGAGAACCTCCAGACTAAAAAAGATGAATATACAGAAGAAAAATCCAGTAAGTTTAGTTTTATATATCCCAGATATACATATAAAGTAATAAGTCAGTTTGTATCTATGTAATTTCATTTTTTATTTGTTTCATACAACTTTATGAAACTAATATAAATTTTCATCAAAACAAACTATATAATCCTGAAAAAAGGAATAATTTCTGTTATGGCTCTATTATACCTTTTCATTTGTTTTTGTTCCAGAGAACTTCAAAGGAGATACTGGAACAAAGGGAACCAAAAATAAAAAAAATATCAATGAAGAATTATGACTGATGGTTAAATCATTATTGCAGACAGGTGTTGTTTGCTTTATAGTTTAAAAAAGCTTATCATTTTATTGTGTTAGGGCAATCAAAGAATATTATCCTTGGTTGAAAATGTAGGCCAAATTAGTGAAGACCAGTGTCTTTCAAAATAATTGGTGACTCTTAAGTGCCTTAAATTATAATTAAAAAAATTTATTCTGTAATTTTTGAATTTTAGGTGCAACATTTAAAATAAGTTACAAATGAAAAAAAAACATGTTTAGTTAACCATTTTTGGATCATTATTTATTGCAATATTAATACATAAATGCATTAAATTGTTGGTATAAATCTTTCTGCCATCAGTCTTCAGGGTATGTAAGCCTCAAGTTAATTTTCTATCATTAGTAATCCTAACAAAAAATCTTTTGATTACTAGTCAAAATTCATACATTCCATTTTTACATTTTTTTTTTTATGAACAGAGGAGGTTCAGGTAATTCTTGAACCATCAGTTGGTCATGTATATAAAAAAATATTCCAGTTAAGTGCTTTAATTCACAAATGCAGTGCATCCTTCTTTAGCAGTTAAATTACGGACCTGAATTTTGAAATGTGTAAAACAGAAAGGTTTTTGGTATTTATAATTCAAGCATGTGTTTCAGGTTTATAAGTATTATGACAATTAATTTTTATCTTCTCTAGCAATAAGAAAAAAAAAAGAAGAAAAAAGTAAATATTTCTGTCACATTAAACTGAACAAAATTACAAGTGTTACATGTTTTATTTGAAAACTGAATACAAGTATACTTTATGCATTTTCACTGTAGTTAACAATATGTATTCTCATTCTTGTTATTTATTTAAAATTTTGTTTCATAAATTAAATTACTTGGAGATAAAACTTTATTTTTTTCTTTGGTGGTCAAGTAATTGATGGTATACAACTGCATTCACAATGAAGGAAAAACAATCAATGTCTCAGTGAAACGATGATAAAAGGCTTTTTCAAAAAACTGTTTGTACTCAGTGTAGCATCTATATATATTGTTTCATTCTCACATTTATATTGTCAAATTAAATGCCACTACCTGCAAGAACACAGACAAGAATCTTTATTATATGAAGACATGACTTCATGGTGTCAAAAGGAATACAGCAAAAGTGAATTCTGTGAATGATTTTACTCCAGAAAAATAAATGGATGTATGGTTGAGTCTCTGGCAGTTTTTAGTGACTATGTTCACATAAACTGCCTGGTATGAATGAAGGAAACATCTGGGGTGTGTTTTTTGATGTAAATGCATTTTGTTGAGAATCGTCTACATTCTTTACTGAAATTTTCTTTTGAAATTCATTATAACATTATTTTACAACAGGGAAAATTAAGTATTAAGTATTATGTCACAGGTCAGAATTTGTTAAATTTTCATTTTTCATTTTTCATAGAAACAGATTTATTAAAATACTGTACTGTTTAAATGGTTAAAAACAGCATTTTATGCTATCAGTTGTGTTATTTACATTTAAAATAAATATTTTTGGTATAATGCTGTTATTTTTTTTTTTTTTTTTTTAGAAAGATCAATATATTTTCTTAAAAATGTTATTTTTTGTACTTTGTGGCTGCTAATAAAATCAAACAACCAGCATTTATATATATAATTTATTATTACTGACATAAAAAAAAATGGGACATCAAAGCTTTCAAGAACTGGAGTCAACATGATTATATTACCAACTTAATAACATCTTGAATGAAGCACGCAATGTTCAGTTTCACTACTGCCTGGCAAAATGACTTTCAAATGTAAATTAATACCGTGACAGCAGTAAAATTCCTAATTGTTAATAAAAGAACAATAAAGTTCTCAAATAAAATAATGAGTTTATATGAACTAATTTGTCATGCAATAAAATGCTTTGTAAAATACAATGTCATACTTTGGCAGCATTTCAAAATGGCCGTGGAAATCTGCCACCCGGCCTATGAAAACGATCACCAGGCCCTAATCCTCTGAGTGATAACAACGGTCTTGGACCAGGTCCACGTGGTCCTGGTCCCCCAGGCCCATGGAGACCTGGTCCACCAGGACCCCGAGGACCTGGACCTCCAGGCCCAAATCTAGGTCGACTCCACTGAACACCAGGAGGACCTCTGGGCCCACGAGGCCCTTCAAACTGAGGTCCTGGTCCCCTGGGCCTGAAAGGACGAGGGCCTCCAAAACCAAATCCTTGTGATGGATCATCACCAGGATGCCGTGGTCCTCTTGGGGGACCACCAGGTAGGCCACGTGGTCCTAGTGGATGTGGATGTCTAGCTTGGAATGGCTGAGGTGGGAATCCTCCAGATATGCCTTTTATTGGCATGTGATGCTCCTCTGAATGTCTGTCAGTCTGAGTCATATCTGAACCGTCTGCTATCTCGTTTTTCACTGAAATATTCACAGGCTTATTTTCAGAGGATGGAAGATTTTTATCATTTTTTAATGGACTACTCTTGCTAGAGCTATCCATCTGCTTACTCTGATTGGAGCTTTGTTCACTAACTGATTCCTGTTTGACAGCTGCAGGTGGACCAGCTTCATTTTTATCTGCAGAAATATTATCTTCAGTTGGAGTGTCCCACTTACTTTTTCTTCGCCTTGGTCTGTCTTCAGCAGTAGCTTCTGGCTTATCAGCTGACTGGGGTGCAGAAACCTTGGAATCTGGTTTTATTTTGTCTTGGATTTGCAAATTTGACAGTTGATTGTTGTGTCTGGACTGATCTGAATCTCGGGATCCCTCATTTCTATCAAACTCTGGACGATGACAATATACTGGCTTTTCAACATCAGTACCTCTATTACTTCGTCTGTCAATGTCAGACCGACCACCATATCTTTCCGATTCTGATCCACGATCACGTGAATATCGATCAGCATCACGACCATATCTATCCGAACCTGCACTTCGACTTCTTCGGTCTGAATCAGAATCCGGACCTCTGAACCTTCGGTCTGAATCAGAGTCAGCACCCTGATTTCTTCCGTATCTGGAATCTCCTCTTCCAGCAGATCTGTCTGTATCAGGCTCACGACTTCTACCATAGCGGTCAGTGTCAGATCGGATTTCTCTCCCAAATTTATCCGTTTCTTGACCACGGCCACTATCAAACTTTCTGGAACCTCCGCGCCTATCAAAACCAGAGTCTCTAATTTCACTGCTTCTATCATACTGAGAACTACCATGACGATCACGATTACTTCTGACTCTGTCAAAGCGATCAGTTCCTCGACCAGCATCACGTCTGTCATTAAAGGCCTGGCCTCGTGGTTCACTGCGCATATCTGAATCTGATCCTTGATTACTTCCTATTCTATCATATCTATCCAAATCTCTACCATCACCTATCCTAGAAAAAATTTCTCGATTTGGTCCATCTTTCCTAGGACTTCCTACTGCACCAAAATTACTTTGATCTATCAAATGTTCTTGGCCATAATCAAATGACTGAGGACCACCTCGCCTACCCGTAAGTGGAGGCTGATTGCCAAGACTAGGGTAAGTATCATCTAATCTTCCAGGTTGACGTGATACTGGACCTTCTGGTCTGGATTTCTCAGGATTGTCCTGCCATTGTTGCTGTGGTGGCCATTTATTTTGACCTTGAAGCCAGCTGTCATCTCGCTGACGCCAATTTCTCTGATCTTGACCTTGCTGCCAGCTATTTGTAGTCTGTCTAGAACCTTGTTGTTGTTTCCAGTTTCCATGCTCTTGATCTCGATTCCAATTTGTCTGGTCTTGATTATCCTGCCACTGTCGTTGGTCCTGTTCCCAAGTTCCAAAACCTTTTCTCTGATCAGATCTGAAAGGCTGATCTTTGTTCAAGTCACTGCGTTCTCGGGGTTGCCAAGTTCCTGGAACTCCACATGAGTCTGTATTCTGTGGCCAGCCTCCAAGAGCTTGCTCTGGTATATTTTCTGCATCCTGCCTTTGGTTTGGCTGCCAACTGCCCTTATCTGAACCTTGCTGCCACTCATCTTTTGATCTTATTTCAGATTGTCTTTGTTCTGAAGACCAGTTACTCTGTCCTTGTGGCCAATTCCTCTGATTAGGAGTTGGCTGTCCTGGTCTTGGATCAGCTGGTTTCTGTTGCCAGTTTCTCACCTCTTGGCTTTGTGCTGACCATCTTGAATCAGGATTGCTTTGGTTGTGCCAGTTTGGATTCAAGTCTTGGTTTTCTACACCTAGCTGAGGTGGAGGTGGTGGTGGTGGTGGCTGTGATATATTTGCCATGCTTAACCCAGTTGATGTGACTTGAGGGATAGTACCTGCCTGAGTAAGTCGAACTGGACCTGGCTGAATACCAAATCCTGGCTGACCGATTTGTTGTGGAACATGTGCAACATAGTTCCTCTGACCAGGAGGCATAAGACTTTGTACCTGTCCTCCTCCAAACTGACCACGGTCCCATCTTGCCTCTTCTTTCAGTGGTGGTTTCCCAGCTTGACCATATGTTTGTGCTTGTTCATCTTCAGCATATTCTTGCTTAATGAAGTCCAGTGCACTACCAGAATCAGGTTTTGCTCTTTTAGCTGGAGGTTCAAAACTTTCATCATATGCTTTAGGATAATTCACATGGGAAAACAAGCGTTCCTGATGTGGTGAAGGTCCTTGGTTGGATAAGAATGTCTTTGGTGGCATAACCATAGGAGGCATTCCAGGACCACCTCCAATCTGAAAAATGCAAGAGAATATTTAGCTTGAGGATAAATATGAAGTCACAAAATGACATTGTACAGTTTAAATGTTGGTATAAAATTCAATTCTTAAAATGTTTTCTTACTAATCTTTAAAATCATTTAATTGTTTTATTTGTAAATTTGTTATTTTACATAGCAAATTTAGTGCATACTACATTATAGACTTTACAAAAGATACTATTACCCAGTAATAGATTAAATTACATAATATTTTAAATTAATATATTGACATAAAATTTTGTTAATAAATAAAAAAAAAAATAGTTTATAACAGTGGTTACATTTTTCTATCATGACAAATTGTACAGTGCCAGGTACACTGTTTTATTGTATTGCAAATATTTGTTTCTGTTATTCTAAATTTCACAATATCATCTTGTTAAAAATAAGAAAATACTGAGTATTTCCCATATTCTGAAATATGGTTTACATGCCAGTTATTATCAAATTAAAATGTTGACAAAAATAAAAACAAAAAGTTAATAATTAATCCTTTCTTTGTGATAAGCTGATTTACCCGCACAATCTTAAAAAAAACAAAAAAAAAAAACATTCTTGTTATTCTGTTAGACACCCTTGCTACACAAGACTCTTAAACTTAAGTGAGATGCTTATTTTACCATTTAAAGGGTTAAAAGAACCATGTTGACAGTACATTAGGAAGTGCTTCTGAATCCATATACAAGTAAATTTAGATAAATGATATAATAGCTATTTCATAAAAAAAAAAAAAAAAAAAAAAAAAAAAAAATTCTTACTGGTGGTTGTTTTTCTGGAAGATGACAGCCAAGTTCTCTCTTGTTAAACTGTCTCGAGTTTTTCATCTGTCTGTATCTACAATAAAAATGATTTAATGATATCATAAATAGACAGACACTAAAATACCACAATCAGTTTTATCAATAAATTACAGGAAAAACTTATATATTTTGATTATATTTAGAACATGGCAAATAAATAATAAACCATAAACCCTTAAAACAATAAAGGAACTGAAGTCTGGAGACACAGTTTGGAACAGAAACTAAACATCTGACTACATTCTAAGATAAAAATGTTTGCAGCAGAGAAAGCTATAATACGTTTTCTGAATGAAATCATTCTACTGTAATAAGCCAAACAAGGGATGACAATGATAATGGTGTTCAGATAAACTAAAATATATGCATAATAAATAAATAAAAAATATTGTTATTAATAATTAAACAAGTAACTTTAAAAGTTTAATATTAAAATTTATTTTTCACTTTAAAAAAAAAGAAGCATATTATCTAAATGACAACATGACAGGTGGAAGAGTATTTTAAAGCTATCAAAAAGAAGATTGAACCAACACATCTACTGTAGTTTTTACAATGTCATCTATTAAGTTATTTCACACATTGTCTTATGTATGATGTTAATTACTAGAACTTTCTTTTTTTTCAATAATGGTAATTGATAAATAATATAATCGTTAATTTAAGGGGAAAGGCGGATGGCATTTCAATAAGTTAATACCAATTACAGAAGTAAATAAGATTTTTTTTGTACAAATACCAAGAAATATAATTATTTTTACTGTAGAATTATAAAGCTTCATTTGTTAGGCAGCAAAAACAGCAGTTAAAAACTATAGTAACTAAAAATAGCTAAAAATGAAGAATGTAACCATCATAGTTTGTTTAACAGGCCATGCTTTTAAGTCCATTCTTAAAAGACAAACACAAAAATTATATGCATTTCCTGATGACAGTAAAATGAACTTTATAGTGTACAGTTTAAACTGAGGTAAGGAGTCTTAATTAAATATCAAAAATTAATTTATGGATCATTAATTATACTTTTTTCAAAATACTGTATTATTAATAAATTCATCTGCAAAAGTATGTTTTAAACATATAATTACTAAATACGATCATTCACTTTGAACTGAAACAGGTCTTAGAAATTTTACCTGTGTTTCAAAAACCTATTTAAATTATTAAGTATCATTAAATTGCACTTAATTCTAATTTTTTAAAGTAAAAAAAAAAAAAACAATAATAAAATAAAATAAAAATAAATAAATAACAATAAAAAATTTACTGGCAGATTAGTTATTTGCTTTCCATTGTTGGAACATCAAGTTAGGTTTGTCGGTAACAAATAAAATCAAAATAATAATAATAATAATAATAATAATAATAATAATAATAATAATAATAACAACAACAACAAAATATTAAAAACAATTGTGTTAATAATGAGAAATGGTAATAAAAAAGAAGAGAATTTTGTAATATAAAATGTTATATATATATTTATATATATATATGGTAATCTGTATGTATGTACGTATCTGTATGTATACATATACATACACACACATAATAGTGGCTGAAGTGGGAGAATATCAGTTATTTAACATATGGAATAAATAACAATTTAATTTTTCCATATGTTTCAATCCAATTATCAAAAAAAAAAAAAAAAAAAAGTTTATATATAAATATAATTGTCAGTAATAATAATAATGATTAAAACAATATAGTAATAATAGAATTAACAGTAATAAAGGGTTGATCACTAATGATGATGATGATGAATTTGTTTTTATTTTTTAATTTTTTTAAACTGTAGCTAATGATATTGGGACTAGATTTAATATTACAGCTTTTGTGTGACTGAAAATCAACCTGAAAATTGTAACTCAGAACATTATAAACTGTTATGAAACCTGTCTATTGTTATCTATATGAAATTTAAAAATGGAAATGAAAGAAAAAGAAACGCATGCATAATATGTAACAAAAAAGAAATTGTGCAAATTCCTGAATAAACCGATTTAGAATGCTACCAACAGATACCACATTTTAACTAAAAAACTAAAAATAAACACTCCACTGGACATTTATCAGCTATTTATTATATGAGACTAAACAAATGTTGACTAATGAAAAAAAATTGAAAATAAAAACATAATAAAACATTTACAAATCTGAAAGAGAATCCAGATTTGATTTTTTTCTAATCTGTTTTTATCAGTGCCTTACTTAATTTGATGAATAATGATCTGACATTTAGTTAAATTTTGAGGACACCATAAGATATTCAAAGAAAATAATTATTCTTTGAAGATGCAAGGATCCTAACTTTTATTTTAAATTATATGATTTTAAACGACTTAAAATACAATATAAAAATAAAAGTACTTTACATTCTGGGACTTGTTATTAATCTATCTGGGATTTTATTTACAGAAAAAAAAAAAGCAGCTATGCAGACATCGAACAAAGACACTGAAACAAATATTTATACATATACATATAGTGATTGAAAATAATATAGTGCAAGTAAAACATACTTACCTTTTAAGAAAATTCAAGAAATATAACTTCATACTCAAACTGCTAGGCTTCGTATACTTTAAATAGTTTAAATGTTTAAACCTTAAACCTATGGCATGGATACACATTTTTCTGAACGTTTTTTCTTTTTACTTGCTTTACTTTTGTGGAATATTATTAGCAGTAAAAATAGTATTCCATTTATTTACTTCCATCTGATGTTTTTAAACAGATTTTTAATTTATAAATTTCAAAAACAAGTTTAACAGTAAAAAAATTTTTAATCTTTGTAAATTAATACAATTTTTATAAAAGAAATAATTTAACAATTATTTAAATTTAGAAATTTAGTTTTAATGAACTGTAAACAATTGTAAAAAAAAGCAATTACGAAACAGGTTGCTTTGCAAATACATGTTTAAATTATAACTTAAATTCCTTTAATTCCTACGTGTGAAAATTTTAATATTCATATTTTTAACAATTTAATTCTTCTCTAAATTAAATCTTGATTTTTTATTGTTTTAACTGTTATTATCTGTTTATTTGTTTATTAATTTAATTTGTTTTCCTGTTTCTCTCTTGTAAATGTATTTGGCAAAAAGTGAACATGACAACGTACTGTTCTACCAGAGGCGCACATTCATGTCTGGGCAGCTCTATGTAGTCTATCCTGTCAAACAGTGGGTCTCCTTCATCAGGCAGAACATAATTAGCTTTCATCTCAATCACAGCTTCTTCAGGAACGAATTTGCCTAACAAAAGCAGATTTCATAAAGCTCTATATATGAATTTCTTTTCTTTTTCTTTTTGTTATTTTTTCTTTTTCTTATGTTCAAAACAAAACAAAATAATAAAATACAAAATACTAAAAATATTTTCATTTGTAAGGATGAATCCTTCTTTTGATGTGATAATGTAGAAGTCCACCAATGCAGTTTCAAACCTGTCAATATATGTATATAAATAATATGGCTGCTTTAATGGGCACACACAATCAAAGCCTGTAACTGATCTCTGTGAAATTAAAACCAAGAGTAAAATTGCTTTTTAAGTCTGGTATTTTTATATTGTTGAAAACAATCTGAGGAGCATATATATATATATATATATTACTAATAAAATAAATATAATTGTTTAGCTAAATAAAATAAAATAAAATAAAATAATATGTTCTCTGGCATTATTTTAATCCTTTTGGTGTAATACCAAAAGAATATAACTACAAAAATTGACAGTTTATATTAAATATATTTAAATATGTAAAAATAAAGACTTCATTCCAGTGACTAATTTGTTTCTCTCACTTCATAAATACATTTGATATTCAATAATCTTCTTAGAATATTTAAAATATTAATCAATTAATGTTGTTTTTGTTTTTTATTGAAACATTTAAAATATTCACAATGTAAGTACTTATTATCTTATACTGATCAGTATCTATAATGTCAATTAAGTAACATATTAGCTGAAAGAGAAATGGTATATCCAATTTCAGATGGATGGAGGTGGATTGGAAGTTATAGGTAATTGGACATTGCATCCATATACTTTGCACCATTCTTTTATTGCAACATAAAAAAAAAAATAAAAAAAAATATATAAATAAGTCAGATTATTCCTGAAAATAAGAAAAATAATGGAAACATATTGTCAGATAACATAACAACATTTAAAAATATATATATAAATTGTAATATGGAACACAAGAACAAATTATACCTCCCACAAACGGTAGTAAAAGTTACAATGATATATTAAAAATGAAATAGATAACACACACACACACACACACACACACACACACACACACACACACACACACACACACACAGGCATGCACAAATGCACAAACACTTTTAAAATGAATTCTGTAATGTTTTGGGCTGGGTCAAATTGTTGCTTTTAAAATTTATTTTCTAGGTACTGGTATCAAAAATCAAATTAAATGAATTAAGTGGTTTACTCTTCAGAGAGAAAAAGAAATATAAATAACTGAATTTTAAAAAATATATAATAATAAGTATGTTAAATTAAAGTAAATAAAAAAGTAATATTCCCTTCATCCAAACTAATCAAAACAACGTATAAAAAAAAAGAAATAAATAAAAATATATATAATTATAATAAAAAAGAAAAAATTAAGAAAAAAAGAAAATGAAATACAAAATACAAGACAAAAATACATGTGACATATAAAGCCAGCAAAAGTAGATTTTGTGTACTGTAATAAATGCTGTTCTTACAGAAGATACATCTAAATATGGAGCATAAAAAAAAAGAAATAATAATAATAATAAAATTATAATAATAAATAAATTTTGAAATCAAATTTCTGAAATATCTGAATTTATGATACAATGAAATTATTATTCTGTATGCATGCTTCTGAATAAAATACCAATTTCATGGTAAATTATTCACAAATCCAAATACTTATACAAACTTTAATTTGATTAAATTCCACTGCTTTTTACATTTAAACTAATTAATGCTTAATGAATCTGAATTTAGTCATTTTAAATTTGACTGAAAGTACAAATTGTAAACAATTTTATTTTATTTTATTCCCCTAAAAGAATTATTAAACGTTGGATTATTTAATGCTGACTTAGTATTTTTGTATAAAGATGACTCATATTTGTAATGTGCTTGCAAGGCATATTAGCAAATCCTTTAAATAATTGTATTAATATGAAGATATGCTGATCAAAAGAAAAATTGTACAAGTTCTGTAGATTTTTAAGCTGAATATTTTTCTTTGATATATATATAGTAGCTTTTTAAAAAGATGAAATGATGTTTTATTACTATGCTCATAAAAAGAGAACTTTTAGGTCAGAAAAAAAAATGTAGAAAGAAATTACTGTTCTTGTCCTCGTGGAAACTGTTAGCTTGTTCCAAGTGGTCAGTTTTTAGTATCATGTAATTGTATGTTAATTCTTTTGTACACTTAATCCAAGATTCTAACTATGACTGCCAATCTTTTGTGCAAAATGGATTTTGAAAGGAAAAATTCCAAGACAAATTTAAATACATTCTACTGATAACTGGGGGAATTTAATTTTTTTATGATCCAGCTTTGGTTCTTACCAGTTTTCATAAATACTGGAGAGAGAAATAAAACTAAAAATGAAAACAAAACAACAAAATCAAAGAAAACACCCCCAACAATATTAAACATGCAAATAATAACAAACTTAAATGCAAACTGCATAAATGCTACATGAATATTTTTCATAAATTAATTTCATGCAAATGAGAAAATAACTAATTATGAATTGCTGCAAATATTAGTCTAATGTTTTATCCAGTGTTGTGTATGTCCAGAATACTGTTAGCTCAGACATACCAGTTAGGATATCTGGGTGGCAGACCTGTTTCTACAATATAAATTTGTGTAAACTTGCTGGGTTTAAAACTGAAAACAAAAGGTCATGTTAAACAGTTACAACCTTTCAGTTTGTTTTACTATATAATTATACACATACACATGTATATCTTTTTAAAAATTAAGACATCAAACACCTGTTGCCAAACTAAAATATTTTAAATGGGTTTTGATAGTGACTATTTACTAAGTTGTGGTTTGATGTTTTTTAAGTTATTTGATTAACTACCATGTATATTTAAATAATAATCTAATAATGTTAAATATAAACAAAATAATAATAATACATAATAATGATGAGGTTTGATGCATTTTTTCTTCTTGACAATATAAGATTTTTTAAAAAAGTCTTATTATTATATTAAATTTAAAACTTTTACATTAAAGGCTACCAAACTGCAACCAAAATTATGTTTTCTACAAGTTTGTTTTATTCTTTTAATTAATTCTTAATTTCATTTTATATTTACCCTGAAAGAAAGACATTAGAAAAGCAGGGATATAAAAGCTCATACCATCCTTGATGGCTGAAAACTAAAACAGATATTTTTAAAAGAAAATCACATTTCAAACATCATAAGTAATTGGTTTCTGAAATATGACATTTCATAATACAAGGTGACTAAATGAAAAGCTCATGTAGATAAAAACAAACACTTACACGTGGTAAGATCTTGAAAATATAATTAATGATTTATTTTTGGACTATTTAAGTGAAATAATTACAATGAATACTTCATTTAACTGATCAAATGAAATGAAAACAAAATCTTGTTTTAATTTATAAACTTGTATTTAAATGATAAATTAATGTTAATATTTAAACATAAGTAACATAAAAGTGCTATGATGTGGATGTATTAAACAGAATCAAGTAAAACTAAATAAAAAGATATTCCTGTTTTTTTCTCTTTTCATGAAATATTATCTCAGTTATCTCTCAAGGTTATGTGTCACTGAAGATATAGTCAAGAAAATAATTTTCTAAATTCTGTCATTTAAGAGGGCACAGAGAAAATTAAATTAGTGTTTAATGTTACTAATTTTTTCAACTTTAAACAGCACATGTAAATAAAGGAAATGAAATAAAATACTTGTTATTTATAACCTATAAGCTGTTAATTAGATTGTGACATTATCTTCATATTTGTCTCATCTGATTCAAATACACTTCTAAAACCTGATAGTTTGTTTCACATTAAATCTACTTTTGTGAAGGTTCTTGTTTTACAAAGATAAAGTAAAAGATATGGATAATATAGAATTTTTTTTCATTCAAACATATTAACCAAACCTGAAATATAGAATAAAATGCATGGAAATTTATAAATCTCTGATTTTCCCTTTGTCTTTTAGTTAATGATTAATGAAAATATCATCTTGATGTGAAAGAAAATAGAAATAGTTACCATCTTCATGAGTTCTCTTCCAGGAACGCCTTTCAAGTTCTGCATCATCTGGTTGTATGACAGCACCAATTCGGAAAAAGCCATTGAAATTTTTCATCTTTCGAACACGTGCTGATGGATATACATTTGTCTGATCTAGAATGTAGTTACGTTTCTTTTTGCTGGCTGAGAAAAAATGAAATAAAACATTAATATATAAAAAGGAATTTGTCAGTAAAACAAGAATTTTCAAGTGCCAAATAAAGGCAATATAAAGAGAAATTTTTAAAAATATGTTTAGTACTATAGAATGTTTCATTAATATAGCTATATTATAGATTAAAAATAAAAAAGGATTTTCTTTCTGTGTTTAAAAGATTCTTTGCTGCTAAAGGAAAAATGATGCAGCTATGAACCAGAACGTGACCTCTAGTTGCCAGTAACAGGGAATTAATAAATTTTTCCAACAGCTATTTTTATTTACTAAAAGAGAACAATGTTACATTAGAAAATATATTTTCACCTATGACAAATAACTTGTTTAAACATTTGGTTGCTTTGTCAATGAGGTTTTCCCATCTGCCATGGTAGTTGCGTTTTCGTGGAAGTCCCATAACTCTCATTTTGTCTATCAAAGTGTCAGAGCCAATGATATTGTATCGCTTTTCAGGATGATTTTTCTGCATGTTCAAGGCCCAAGTTGTTTTACCTGAACCAGGCAGACCTATAATCATTATCATCTGGGAGAAGAAAATAAAGAAAGCATTAAAAATTATCTGCATTACAGATATCAATCCATCTTATGGAGTTTATAAAATATTATCAGATAAATGAAGGGTCGATCAAGAAAATGTTTTGAACAGTCACACACATTTTGTGGGACTAACAATCAACTGAACTATTTTTGTATTTCAGGCTCACTTGGTTTTTGCTTCTTTTTTTTTTATCCATCACAGATTATTTTCTGTATGACAGTTTTAACTGTGGATATAAATACAAAAGATAAAAACTGGACTGTACTTATTCACTGATCAATAATTATATATAAAAATCTTTACTTCACATTCAGAAAACTGGGCTGGTGACAGCTGTCCCCGTATTCGCTCAGTGGGTAGAATTTGTCCAATGTATTTAAAATCTCCTTCTGGAAGAAACCAAGGCTCTTCTTGGCCAAAGTTAACTTTGAACCTATAAAAATATACTATTTTTAATTAGTAATATTGATAGAATTGTTGAATAAAATATGATCACAATTCTTTTTAAACAAATAAAACTTATTTTCTTTTTCTATATCCCTTTGCAGAGCTCGAAACTTGTCTGAAATGTATGGTGGCCCAAGAAATATATTTAGGCCACTAAATTTTAATTTTGAAAACTTCAGTGTCCCAATTTCTTTTTGGTAGCCCAAACAAAAAATATTCATATTTCGGTTTTTAAGTGAAGGAAAATGTGTAGTTGATCACATAACTTTTGAAGTAAGATTAGTCATTTCGATAGGCTTCAAATTAATCAATCAATCAAACAAATTACTTCAAAGAGAAAACCCCCAGATATCAAGACACCTAGGCAGACCAAAGAAGCTAAGATGGCATTTAGCGAGACTCGTGGTTTTGTTTATCAGGACTACAGTTAACCACATGCAAATCAGAATATTTTACAGATAATTAAAAAAGTAAAAAATAGATAAATCACATAAAATAGTGATAGTAATAAAAGTAAATAATAACAGCATGCAAAAACAAACCTGCAGTTCTTTGTAAGGATATGAGGAAAGAGAGCCATGTCTTTATTTCCTACTGGGTAACCCTGAATTTGAGTTGCTATCCCCATTGACTTTCCATTCTTCATGTAAGAAATAGTAGCTGGCCTTGAATCCAAATCCAGCATGGCCCCAATGACATCATTTATGCCAAACCTCTGGCCATAGTTTATAAATTTGTTATTAGATGAGAATTTGCCTGTCCCTCCATAGCCATAAGACCAAGGTTCCTCTCCTATAAACAAAAAATACTTTGTTTATTCATTCAGAGAAATATATAAAACAAAAGTGCTTTATTAAATATATATTATATGTGTTTTAAAAAGTGTTATCTCTATGGACAGAAAGATGTTTAAAAATTATAAACATGTTAACACAGACAAATAATAATGAAGTAAATCCTAATTTTACCTGTAACAAAATGAAACAATGAATTTAAATAATCTTGCTACCAAATTATATATTTACGTTTTTAATCTTTAACAAGATTGGTAAAAATGTTAGAATCGAAATTAACTTCTGTTTATGTTAAAATATATCAAGAATTTTTTAATCTGTTTTATCTCCTGAACGTTTTATCATAAGTAACATGAACATGGGACAATTAAAGAAGAATCCATTAAAAAATGTATTCTAGAATGAAAAGATAAAATTCAGTACAAACCCAGCTGAAATGACGAGCTGTCAATAGACCAGCCAACTCGTAGGATATGTGGGTTTTCTTCATTGTGGTCAGTGCCAAAGTCTGTGGGGAGATGTTCAGTAACACGTACTTCATAAAATATCTGTAAATAAAACAGAATTAATAAATTGTAGATTTTAGAAACAAAACAATAAAAAGATTAATCAAACAGAACGAAAAATAAAGATACTACCTTTTGAAACTTGAGAAACAGCAACAGATATTAGACAGCAGTGAAAATACATTTTCTCTCGACCTCTCAATTTAACACATGCAAAGATACCCTATCAAAGGATACGTAATGTAGTAAAAATGTTTAAAGTCAAGTTTCTAAAATTGTCAAAGCTGTGGTTCTTACAAGCTTGTTGATCCATTAAACAAGTCATTATACATTTCAGAATTTATAAACAGTGGGGAGAAAAGACTACCGTGAAGTAAATAAAAGCCTAAATTTAAAGAATTAAAAACCAAACTCATGATATGTTTGTAAAAATGTTTAAAACGACAAAGGTAAAAGGTGTATTTCTTACCTTTCCTCTGCAAGCCCCATAGGTGCACCTTGCACCAGACCAGGTGAAACAAAAACCTGATGGCTTATTCAAAGGATATGCCCCACATCTGAAAAAAATAAAATAGAGAATTTTAAAATTTATATCAGTCTTATCTTTAGTTTACTAATTTATATAAAATTAATAACTCACATTACTAACTTATAGTTTATACACATTTAAATCTCAAGTGTTAATGCAGAAAAAGCAATATCACCATTTATATTTTTTTGTATTTATTCTTTATTTTTATTAATAACTGTAATCACAACCAGTAATAATATCCCTATCAGCATAAATAATTATGATTACACCCAGTACACCTTACAAATGTGTAAATATTTAAATCTTCCATGTGACAGATGAGGCAATATCAGCATTTTGTTTTTCCATTTATTGGTAAATATTTAATCTCAACTTTATTTTCATTTTGTTATTATTTTTGTTATTTGTTGTTTTTTTATTTACAATTAACTCTACCTATAATTATCTTATGGTATTTCATTAAAAGAAGTGCAGATAACATACCCATCAGCATCAATAATGAGATTCAGATCACAATTGTAATCATCCAGTATAAATCCTATTTCTTCAGAAGTAGATTCTTGCTGCTGCTGATGTTCTACCTGCTGGGGTGGCCACTGAAAGCCCATAGGGGCTAACCCAGGAAAACTGTAATCCAAGAAACTCAAATTAAAAAGAAGAAAATTAGGCTACATTATAAAGACAATATTTACCATAATTAACAATATAATTAAATAAAATAAAATAAATAAAAACTAATTTTAAAAGAAATAAAACTAAAATAATGAATTAATTAATATTCATGTTATTATTATAATTCTTTTAATTTAAAGAAAAATAAAATAAAAAATTATTATTTTTTGTAACAATATGTACATATTGTGTACACCAACAAAACATTTTTTGTTTTCTGCTAATATTACTAATTCAGTAATTGTGTTCCAAATTGTAATTTACACCTTAAGATGACAAATTTGGAAAGAGGCATATTAATTTATTAATTATAACAACAAAAAATGGATGATAACATCTTTATAATAATTATTAAAGCCAATCTGGTACAATACATTTCTAAAATAAACTTGTCATTTTATTATATATTTATATGACTATGGATGCTCTTCAAGTTACATATATATTTCAAAATAAAATTAAAACTGAGTAATGAATAACTGATCTGAAGTTCTACCTTTTCTTTTCTGCCTTATAAAAATAACACTACTAATACTAATAAAAATAAACAATATATATAGTTGTTATTCTGTCAGTTATGGCTTTCTTCAAGAACAATTAACATAAAATTTGTCAACAGTAGATACCTACTGTGATAAAAATTTGTTGCCAAACATGCAATGTTTAAATAATATTTTGTGATTTATAATCTGAACCAGCTGCTAGAGTTAAACTACAATGTACCACCACTAAAAAGGTATTAAAGTGTTACAACATGTAGACTAATGACAAAAGAATAGAGAATTAACAATACCAGTCCACTATTTCATTATTCTTGAACTGAACCTATGAATGCTTTAATTCTTATACTGTTATAGTGTAACATTTTCAGATGGTATGTTATTAGTTATGGACTGCTGGTAGAGATATAAATAAATTATGATTTCAAACAGAAATTATTTTCTCCATTATTTGTGCAAGAAACCAATTTGAACATAACACAGGTAATCTGTCAAATACAAATTTAAAATATGTTATTCATTTTCATATGTTCATTTATGTCTTTTTAATGCTGAAATAATTTTTTTTATATATATATATATTTTTTGTGCTTTTTTCAACTTCTACGAGTCAGGTTAAAATACTCTTAAGAGAAGTTTATCATTAAATGAGTTTAGGAAGTGCAATGTTTTTCCTAGTGGAGAACAGAAAGATTAGTGTTAGGATGAACATGTGAATCCACACCACAATTACTGTTTTTTAAAATATAAAATAAATTTGAAAAAGATGGAATTAGCATGCAGAAAGACAGTGTTTCAATAACTGACCTGGAAATATGAGACCACCTAATGAAAAAGAAACAGTATAAAAGATTTCTGGATTCTGACACACAGGATATGTTTTTGTTTTACATTTACTGATGATTTAAAATTTTATAATAATAATTATATTTTTAAAAAAAATGTATTTGTCTTTTTTGTATGAGTCTTCCTTTTTTCTGTTTTTCTTTTCTCATAGTTTTATTTATTTTTAATGTTAAATAATTCCATCTGGACACAAAGATCAAACTATTGACAGATAAATAAAGATATTTTTCTGTTCACTTACCTGTTCTGTCTTAGGTCTTGAAAAGGAGATGCACCCTCTGGAGCAGCAACCTGAAGCTTCCTATCTTGCTGTTGTTGCAATGCACCTAAAGCACTCATAGGAGTGCCTGGAGGAAGTGCAATCCCAGGCTGAGTTACTGAAGAAGGGCAATCACTCCAGGATGAGGGACAACTGAGGGTGGTATCATCTGCTGCAAAGCTGCCTGATGGGCATGAGCAGCCTGAAGACCTGGCGGCAATGGGATCCCTGGCATAGCCACCATGTAGTGCTGTGGTACCATCATTGGAACAAAACCAGGATACTGGTTCATGTTTGCAAGTTATTATTACTCTATTACTATTACTCTTTCATTATTTTTCAATCTGAAGTTAAATAGAAACAATATCAAACATACTAAAATATAGCATCATTATGTTATTTAAATGTTTATATAATTTATCTGGCATTAACATTTACAAGGAGCTGAAAAATTTGAAAATATAGATTGTTTTGATTTATACAAGTTTTTCTGAACACAGTCAAGTAAATTGAATCAACATATATTATTGTAACATATGCCTTTTTGTGACAGAATTTTAGTGCATACCTCCTCATTTAAAATTATTTATTTATTTTGTGGGAATATGCTACAAATGGGAAATTACTGAACTAACATTGAAATGTTAAAAACAATAAACAGTTATGCATTTTTCAGATATCATGAAAAACTTTATGCTATTTGAAGTATTTCAGTATTTGCTGTAAGACAAGCAGTAAAATATTTGTTTAATTAAAAACATAAGATGGCTTGTTTCTTCACTTATTTAAAATAATTTATTTATAATTATCATCTTTTTTTATATAGGTACCGGCAGGCACATTTTAGCTGACTTTAATTTCACATAATATGCAAAAAAAGAACACATAATGAAAGCTGTAGCAAAAAGAATGAAAACACACAAAAAATGATGACTATCTCCAGCGATTAAAAAGATATATGCAAATCGGTATGACAGTTATTTGGTTGTTTTTTAGTCCTATTTTGGCTAATTAGCAGAAATGGCTACTTTGGCCAACTGTAGTTTGAAAAGTAATTGACACAAAAGGCTGAAAATCAACAAGAGTGATGGTACCAACTTGCTAAGTGAGCTCCATTTTTTTCAGACCTGTATGTTTGTATGTGTGTTCACAATATCATGCTGAACATGCTAAAATCTTCAAAATGACACATGGCAGAATGAATAAAAGTTCAAATAGATACTGTGGTTTCAGGTTTTGTCTTCAGTTTTCACTCTGTTAAATAATTGGTAGTAATAAGTTAAGATACTGTGACATTTATATAAATGTTAATAAAAGGTCTGCAAGCATTTGATGTTTAACCATAATCCTTTGCAATACATAAACTCAGCTAATTCTTGGAGTCAACTCCAGAAAGGTGTTGCCGGTATTAATCAGGGACAATAACATATATGTAATCATGAGACTAGAGGCAATTAAAGACACAGGTGTTACAAGTCTAAATCTAAACATAAAAGAATTGTCTTAGCTTTGTACTTGTTGTGATTTGACAGCAAACAAAAGTTACCTATCATCTGACCATTGTTGAAATTTTCTCTGCTAGAGCTTATCAACAATGTTAATTTTAATTATTTCAGAACGCGTTTTCGCTACAATGTATACGCTAGAAGTAGGAACATTGAAGAAAAACAAACAGCCAACAAGTTATTAAAAATACAAACAACATATAAATATAATCATTTTAAACAGCACCAGATCTTTCTAGCTGCATCAATTTTGTTCTGTAATAAAATGTAACGTAATGGCAATTTTGCTAAGCATGTGCTATGTTCAAATGCGGAGCTTGTTTTCACCAAAGACGATACACCGCAGTGTCGCACATTGTTTGAAAGGTAATTGAATGATCTTTCATTTGATCTTTTATTTTCAGCCAGTTTTTTCAAAACTGGTTTGAAGGCACGAAAAAGTACATTTTTGGACACAACTTTTGATATAAGCCATTGCCAGCAACGACATGCACACTGTTAGAAAGATTTAACTTTGACCCTGCTAGCTGTGCTAAAAATATCATTGAAGGCATTTTGGCGAAAACAAGCCAGGCGTTTGTAGAGTGACCTATTTTAGGACTTTTTACTCCATGCTGTCAATTGCTGACCATGGGCGCCAAAGTGCATTTATCCCCACCGCGTTTAACACTCTCGTACAAAGAACTGATTTAACATACAACAAGAACAACAGCACCATTTAAAAGAGCACATAAATATCTTGAGTTACATGTATTTGTTTTTTATGAAGGGATTTGGAAGTGGAGGAAAATGGACAAAATCTTAACAGCTTCGACCAATTATATCGGCTAGGCTGCCGGTACCTACCGTGTATTTTAAAGAACAATTAATGTGCAAATATTATCCTGATTCATTGATTTATGTAGATAAATATTAAATGCAGCCAAAGAATAAAAAATGTTGAGACATTACAATTCAGCTGCTGCTTAGGTTTCACTTATATTGCAAGCGTTTCTACTTTCACAGAGATTCTGCCTGCTTTTGATTATCAATGAACTCATTTACAAAACGAATATGATTATGTATACATAGTTCACAACCATTCTATTCTCCCTACATGATACTAATAATCATAATAATAATAATATTAATAATTATTATACGTTACGAATGTCGTACAAGTTACAACACTCAACACTACAATGTGAATTTACAAAGGACATTTACTGATTACAGGAACATGATCATCACCATAAAATTTACGATTAGTCCTTTCTGTCGATCATAATTGATGTTATCCGTATACTTTTAAATAGTTAACACTTAATTTTTTATGAAAATAGTAACTACAAACACTGTATTTTTGCGAATGCAACATAATTTTGCAAAACATATACTTACTGACTACTTATACAAGTTCAATGATTCAAAATGGCGTCTTTAATTTTTTTAATTTTTTATTATTAGAGAAAGATATTCAAAGGACGAGAACTCTTCCATAATTTACATTTGTATTAAAACTCGAAGTATAACAAGCATGATCGAACTTATTTATATACCCAGAAATAAATTCTGTTTTATTTATATATCTTATTATTAATATATATATATATCTGATTTATTATTAATTTGCCTTTATTGGCATTATTTGTTTTTGTAAAATCAGCAATATCTTTTGTTGGAGTTATTTCACAAATGTTATCACATTTATTTCTTTTTGTTTTTACACTAAATAAAAATAAATCATGCACAATCTTTTTATTACTGAAGAAAAATATGTGAGTGGAAGAAAAGTTTGATTAGCTGTTTTGTTTCCTGTTATATTTACTAGGTCATATGCATAATTATTTATTTTATAGTTATCTTGCCACAAAAGATTTACTGGTACTAATTAAAACAAACAAAAAGTTTCACTGAAGACTAAATGACAGAAACACCAAATGCTTGAAATCTAATAAATGATGAAAAAATTAATTATTATGTTGACCAATGAGATGCTAAAACAAAATAAAAATAATGACAATAATTTAAAATTGTAACCTTTATTATGCAAAGTATCATGAACATTAGAAATTATAAAAAATATATTGTATAAAATATTCCACTCATCGTTTGTGAGTAATCATTTGATTAAGAAAGAAAGAAACAAGAAAATCTCGATGTTATCACAAGGTTTTCAGTACTTAAAAATGGAATATTAAAATGGCAGTGTTATTTCAAGTGATCATGGTATAACAATATAACATAATAATAAAAGGCTGGGTCCCAGAAATGATTAAAAGAATACCATGGAGATACATGTGTATGTGTATATAAAAGAAAGAAAAAAATGTATACTCAGGCTATTAGTTCATGCCAACACAAATTAATATATTAAATAATGTTATCAAATTATTTGTACAATAAAACAAGGCAGAATTTAGATTAAAATATTTTTATTAATATATAAATTCACAACATTAAAAAAAAGGATTTGTATGTTAACATAACAGAGAATTTAAATAATAAACTGTTTCTATTAACTGTCTTAAAGGTATCAAAAAAATCTTTTTATATCTATTATGCATTTAAAGAATTCAAATAAAATAACATATTTTATAAAATCAGAAGGAAAAAAGAATATGAATATGTTTTGCAAATGTAGAATCTAAATTACATATATCTATATCAAATTATAAAAATTAAATTTTTTTTGAATACAATAATGTATTATGCAAACTACTCAAAATAGTCTTTTTTGTTGTATGATATCACTTTAAAATATTAAGAGATTTATTTCATATAAAATAAACTGTAGAAAGTTGATTATGACCGTATTTTACCCTGGATATCTGCAATTAGTAGCACAAATACCCAATAATGGAGTTGTTATGATCGTAAAATTATAGATTTGACTGGATCTGTGTGCATCTCTATAAACAAACACAAACACACATACTCAGTCTATGCTGTAAAACAAAATGTACTGATTTATTGGTTAGATGCTGAAAGCAGATCTTACCTCTTCATAATCTCTTTGAAGGAAGAAAAAACAAACAAAAAAAAACATTGAAATTTGATTTTACTTTTTAAACAAAAACATTAATTAAATTCTTTCATCAAATGAAACAACAAAGTCATAAAATAAAATAAACATTTAGTTTCTGCAAAAATCAAAAACCTAATGCAATTTAAAAAAAATAATATTTTGTTTTTGTTTATACCATAGTTGTATAATAAACATCTGTATAAACAATGTTATATTTAAAAAAATATTTATTTTTCTACTGGATATAGTTATTACTCAGTGAAATGAAAATTAACAATAGCTTGTTTTATATTATGGTTACAGTAGTAATAAATGATTATTATTATTATTTTTTTTAACAGAATCAAGATGTCAAATCCACTAGGTTATTTGGAAATGTTGTGATGTACTAATGTATATCTGTATTTTTATATTCTGGCATGTTTTCAAAGAGCATTTAATTTAAAATGCTTTAAATGTAATATTGTTAACAAATGTCACCATTTGCACAAGAACTGGGAATAATTAACATGGATTGAATGAGATTTCACTTTTGTTAAGGCTGTTTTATTTTAATATTTTCAAAATCTTTGTTGGTATGAAAACATAATTAAACACAGTTTGTCCTCTTGTCCAACAGCAGATCTTTCTGGAATTAATATTGTAATGGGATCAAGTGTAAATTGCAGATTCAATCCACTGAAAATGAAAAAAATAAAAATAAAAATAAAACAATTACAAGTTTAACACATTTCATGTTAAAAAATAACAACATACATATAATAAAGAAATAAAAGTGTTACAAATTGAAATGTAAAATCGGAATTGTATAACAAATATGAAAAATATACACATATTCATACAATCCACACACATATGCATAATTATATTAATTTTATGAACATACATACATAATTATATCACATACATGAAATTTTAAAAACACATAAAATTACATACATACACTCAATGTGGGCAAGTGTTGCCTTGGGTTCAGTTAGAAATGACATGGCACCAAGGCAAACATTTCCTTCAAACTGGAAGCACTAAAACAACTGAGCTGTTATCAAGTAATCATGGTAGTTACTGAGATTATAGCTCAGTTTATGGCCAATAATTAATCAAAACCGTGTTTATTTGAATCACTCGTACCTAAAAGAAAACCACTCAGTAACTTTGGATATTTGGCATCTGCCAAGCTAATTTTCTGATCTTTAGCATTTTTTATTTATTTATTTATTTATTTAATTCTGTCTGCCATGACATTTCTTTTTACAAGTAAAGGCAAGTATGGAGGGCAACCATGGCAGCTGCAGTCAGTATGAAAGTACAATTTAAGACTGCATAGACACATAGACACATATAAGAAATAGCCAGCTACCTACATATTGTTTCATGTTTATTCACCAAAATAGTGAAAACATATACTTACAACCGTATATAAAATAAACCAAACAGAACACATACAAATATTTTTTTTCTTAGAAAGAAAATAAACCTTGAAATACACACCTTACTGAGGTCCATGGTAATATATCCACCTTTGTTATAATCTTTAAATTTTTCTGTGAATTAAAATAAAAAAGATGGAAAAAACAACATTTTGGCAGTTTTATTTATATCCTATTATGGAAATTTTCAATTTTACTATTCCACTAAATGATCAAATAACAAAGTTAGCATCTTATAACACACACACACACACCTGCATGCACATACGCACTCACACACACACACACACATGCACACATACACATATACACATTGATAAAGATATACTTACTATGCAGAGTCAGTACTTTGCACAAACTTTGGATAAAATCCTCCTCTTGAATTTTCCCATCTCGGCCTCCATATCTTCTTACTAAAGCTTTCCTGATGTCAACACTCAGTGAAAATCCTAAAGAAATTTTCTAAGTACTTTTAATAAGAAAACTAGAAGTAAACTCAAAATTATTATGATTGTATTTTCTATTGGTCTTCACATTTCTATTAAAGACTCCTGTATAAAGATGATTAATGTCAAAAGTAGAAATAAACATAAAAGTTCAAGAATTATTTTATTCTGAAGAACATTTTATAATATAACCAACTCCAAACTCACCAGTATTTCAGTTTATTTATGCTAAGAATTGCAGTCTGGAAAAATTATTGTTATATTCTGATATCTAGTTTGAAGAATTTAAAGGTTAGTCTCTGTCCTGTTCCGTACAAGATGCTGTTTATTGTTTCCTTGGAACTAATTAGTAGGGTTAATTCAGTGTCATTTGAAAGTACTTTTCAAAAATAGTTATACATATATATATATATAAAAACCCCAGCTACATAACCAGAACTAAAACATCCAGCATGGTGTTGGTGTATGATGTATCTGACAAAAAATAGCTGGTATATGAATGTTATCAAGCAAGCATTTTTTTAATTACCAAACAAATGTTTATAATTCATTAGAGTTTACTTACCAACTTTTTTGTAAAGTTCTCCAAGTTCGTATACATCCATGGAGTTTGTTTCATCAGTGTCAAATGAGGCAAATGCTTTCTTTAACAAGAAATAATAATAATAATAATAATAATAATAATAATAATAATAATAATAATAAACATAATATCTTTTTCTTTCTATGTATTATACATTTTTCAGTATTATTTACTGATAATATTTCAAATACTTGATCACTGCAAATTCAACTGAATAATTGTACAAAAAAAATAAATAAATATATATTGATATACATTTTCTTTTCGTCTTTTGTTTTTATCTTAAAACTATTAGTAGTTTTTGTGAAGTTTTTGCTTATTCTTTCAAGATTACTATTAATGTGAACATAAAGAATAATAAAGCTCTGGAAATGAAATGTTGTCTAATATGCACTCAGTTAATTACAAACAACCACCCTACAGTGTTTTTTTTAATAATTATACATTCATAAATGTCTGGTGTAAAACAACACCTCATAGTTAGAATTAACAAAACATTGTGTTTACTGTAGAACAACAACAACATATAATTTATATTAACAAAAGAAAGAAATGAATTAATATGAAGACCAAAGACTGACTACAGTTTATAAATCTGACATTTTAGTGATAAGAAAAACACACTATATCAAATAAAAATCAAGTAAAAGACATAAATGGTTAAGAAAAACTTTAGATATATATGTACGAGTCATGTCAGATATATACTGAAGGTATGTACTAACTTCATGGCATGATTTATTTTTAATAATACTAACTGAGACTGATATGTAGTAATTAGTTAGGTTATACAGATTAATTAGATTATATTGATTAGTTACGTTATATAGATACAAACACTTGCATTGCAGGTGTAAATTTTGCAACTTGGTAGAAAACATTTGTTTTTTTAATTGCCAATTGTTCTGTTTATAAAAGGTAACCATTCTGAATTTTGAATGTAACTATATCAGTAACCATTCATTTAAGTAACCAAATAAGTATTTGAATTATTATTTTTTTAAAGCCATATTGTTAATGCTTAACCTGTTTTTCATGCTATGTAAATGGAAATCACCAAATAATTAAAAAATTAATAAATTGAGAAGATTTTATTATTTATATACTTATATTTTGATTATGAACTCATATTTTACCGTGCCTGTTTAACTTACAGCACAAATGTTGATGAGCTCCCAACACTGTTGCACTTTTGGGAAGTCCAAAGTTCCTTCCATTTTAAACTAATTATGTTAAGGATTGCATTATAGAAAGTAGTATTATATTTTGACATCCAGTCTGGAGTTATTCATTTCACATGGTTGTTTCTTTGCAAGTTTATTATGTTTTAGCTAAGCAAAATTAACACCCTTAATAATATTTTAATTCATGGTATTGTCAAATTGGTTAAGATGTTATTTGTGGAACTTCTAAACTTAAAATGCTTTATTTTCTATATAAACAGAAAATTTACAGAAAATGTAATTAAATTTTAATACATTAACGATATTTTATAATGATATTTTAATTATAATTTTTCTGATTATTTAGTGTTTTTTGTTCAAAGATAAATGAAGAAAATAATAACTAGATAAATAATAATAAAAAATATTAAAAATTTTCTTGTTTGTACTGACTGATATACTCTGTCTTCACTTTAGTTTTCACACATGACCCTCTTTTTTTTTTAATAAAAAGTGGATAGGCAAAAATTTTAAATTGATTTTAAATACACTATATTTTCTGACTGAATTTCATTTAAAATATTCTGTCACTAAACACTATATTGTATGTATTTCAGAGAATAATTTATTAATTTAACAGGACAAATCATTTACATATTTTATTAATAAAAATACAATTGAGTTATTTTAATATGTAATTCTAAACATAAAACACATGAAAAATACCAAATCAAACCAAACAAAAAAGCAATCAAAGACAAACAAAAAAGTAAAAAACAAAACAACAACAAATCATGCTAAATACTGAAACTAAAGTATTTAGCAAATCAAACCAAACTGAGAAAAACAAACAAAATGCAAATGAAGAAAGCAAAAAAAAAGGATAATAAAAGAAAAAAAAGGAAAAAATAATAATAATAAAATAATGATAATAATAAAAAAAAAAAAAAAAAAATAAATAAATAAAAAATAAATAAAAATTAATAAAAAAAATAAGAAAAGAAAAAAAAGGAATATCCATTTAATTTTATTATTATTATTTTTTTAAAAAACATTCACTTGACTGGAAACTCACTCTAAACAATGAAATATCATCCAACACTTGTTTCACCCTCATAAAATCTAACAAACCTGTCACAGAACGCCACTCTTAGTTAAGGTAATAAACAACTGACAAGTATAAACACACTCAGTATGTCTTAAAAAGTCTTCATATTAGCATGCTACTGTTATTACACATATTTTAAAACAATCAGATGCTAACACAACATAACATAAATATCAGCACCTGTTATCTGATAATGATAATTTTTATATTACAAAAGTAAACAGCTATTATAATAAATAAAACAAAGCTGAACAAGGATTCCAGAGACATTTATGCTGGATATAACTTACAAGATAAGAACACTTTTAGGAAAAAAAAAAAAATCACAACTCTTCTTAATATATCCCTTGGATTTATTACAAGTTTCAAATCTAAGTTTAATTTTAATATTTAAATTGGAGATTTTAAATAAGATATCAGTCACAAACCAAAAGGATACATCTCTGAGTGCAACAAGACATCTGCACGTTTCCAGTGTGAAGCCTTCATTTGATCCACTTTCTGCAAATTTCAAAACAAATTTCTTAAAGATTGTTCACACATCAGAGAATATTTGTTTCCCCTGAATATTTGTTCCTCCCACTCTGATATTATTTTCAGGTTGTAGTTCTGTATTGTATTTGTGATAACTACTAGATACAGTGTGTGTCTATTGAAACTGACTAAATACCATTGCAAATAGAGATTCACAAAAGCAAATTTATAATTATAGAGAAATATCTGGGGTATATACTTTCTGGGAACTTGATCAATATTCCTATCTTGAAAATAGGGATATTCATTTTTTTTTTCTTTTGTTGAAATGAAAGTGAAAACATTCATCACTAAATTCACTGATAATTGTTTTCAAAGATTTTGCATTATGTCCCATTTTTGTAAATAAAGTGCTACAATAACACAGCTTCTGATATTTTTCGTCAAAATGTCAGGACCAAAATGTTAGAATATGAAGTGTCAAAATAAGTCCACTGATAAGACCCTTCAATTTGCTATACACCAATGATGATGATTAGGATTAATAAGAATCTGGTCTATGTGACTGAAGGAAAATACCCTAAGGATTACTAAAAAATGCTGGAAAAGAATACTTTGCAAGGCAGCAAATATGATTTTTTTTTTAACTATTTGAAATGTATAAAATAATGTATTGCAAGAGTGACATTTTTACTATTATTTTTTTGCAGTCATCTCAAAATGTGCATATAAAGCATCAGTAAAATTAATCTATCCAGTTGATCTTTGCATGTTTCTTTTCATCATTAACCACTGGTGACATCTAATAAACATTCTTTTTCATTCATGATATTTATTTCTAATGTCTAGTTATTTGTAAGTTATTGTATACCTTCATGTTTTAATTCACTGAGTATATGTCTCAGCCCCACAGCATCGACTCTTCCATCTGATCCACAATATTTTCCATACAATAATTCCAAACTGCTTTTAGTGAAGTCTGTATCTTCCTAAAAATATTGTATTCAGTTACTATCTCCTGAGGTAATTATTTGCTTACTAGGGAAAATATTTTGAGTTATAACAGCATGTCTTCTCTATAACATATGCTTTCATTAGTTCAGCATGATAATATTAGTCAAATCACATTAATATTTTTGCTATTGTCTGTAAAGAGAACAAATATAAAAGAAGAAAACAACTTAAAATACGTACATGAATAGGTCCTGTAGGAGTTTCCACTGGCCTGGATTATAAAAGAAAAACTATAATTAGATAGTTAATATAATTCTTGTCCAAATGACATGAGTGTTATTCAAATTATGTTACAGAATTAATACATGAATTACTGTAATCATTATAATCAGTGTTAAACAGATAATATAGGAATTAACAGAGCTGTTTTCTAAATGCCACTTATATTATTATGACTTTTATACTACATTCATTTGTTCAAAAACCCAAAACATCCTGGAATTAATCACTAAATTATAACATTAATAATAAGGATAACTATTTATATCATGATATATATATATTTTAATTTCATTTTATTTTTCAGACTAAACAAAGCCTTAAATGCTATTACGTGATTTTTGATGGTTCTTCTGACATAACTCGAAGATAAAACTCAGCTTCCATGGATGGTTTTAAAGTGCAGGGTACAACAATGTATATACCAGGATTCAATTCAAAATGCATTGTTCTCTCTCTGTACGGCCAGAAGATTCCTGATGTTTTCTCCAGGCGTGGCATAAAATCATAGAAATTATCACCAGATAAACGCTCAACATCCCTGCCTTCCTGTAGCTAGAAGATAAACAAATAAAACATTTTAGTTAGTGAGTCACAAATAATTATGATAATACTTGATAATGATATTGGAATTAAAAAAAAACAAAACCATTAAAAAAAAATAAAAGAAAAGAAGTCTATCCAAAAAATCACCCAAACAACATGGGTAAGTAATTATCAATTTATAAATTTATAAATAAATGACACTTTAAACTTTAAGTATGAAAATATTGTTGTGGGCTCTCTTATACAAAAGTATTGTTTATCAGATACTCTTAAATACATTTTTGACAAATTTAATGAAATGAAGACACTGAAAAAATTAAGAGAAAACAACTATAAATAACTATATTTATTGTCTATATTATTGCACTGTATTATTATTATTATTATTATTATTATTATTATTATTATTATTATTATTATTATTTTGTTGATGATGTTGTATTTGTTGTCCAGAAAATTATAGTTTTTAAAAATAAATAAGGTTTTTGCATAATAAAACATCTAATGTAAAAGATATAAAAATTACCCTGAACATGACAAATCCAATGACAACATCTGATTCATCTCTCACTCGTCTGTCTGAAACCTCCATCAGAGAGACAATCACGCTGATTGGCTTCTCAGATTTGTCTAGATGTACTTTATACTGAGGGTTTTTCCAGAACAGTTCTGGTCATAAGAAGATAAATAAATTCATTTAAATTTACCAAAATACAAACAAAGAAATTAGTAAAAAAATTAGTATAAAATTAGTATTATGTTATCAGAAATGTTGCTGTACATATACAGTAAAAATTAAACTTTATTTATGGCTCGTCTGAAGTGTGCTTTACATTTTAATTCTTTTCAACATTTTATTGTTTCTTTCCGTGATTTTTTATTATTATTATTATTATTATTATTATTATTATTATCACCTTTTACATCTTTTGTTTGAATGCAGGTTATACAAGTAACTTGAGTGTAAATACTCTTACAGTCATATCACTCTCAACAATAAAATAAGTTTTAAAAATTTTAATTTTCTTATTGTCAAATAAAGATACTGAATTATGTACTGAGAAATAATAACAATTAACAAAAATAAATTAAATGAAAAGAAACTTACTTGAAGTAAAACTCTTTAGAGGACCACCAGACGTTACCCCTCTTATCCATGAACCATGAAATTCCTGTATTAACCACTGTTTCTTTTTCTACATTTAAATATAATTTTAAAAAAGAAAAAAGTTACAGTTTATTTGCAGACCTGAAATCTTAAACATTTTCAACAAGTCAAGTGTTTAAATGGAATATTATTCAGGGGGTGGGAAGAGATTAAATATCTATTTATTTATTATCACAAAATATTTCTGTCCCTAATGGAATCTACCACAGTTTGAACTATGGATGTATTGTTATGAACAAAAATTAATGAATATCACGTTTAAGTAATTGTTTTGACTGTTATAAAGACAGTAAATGCTAGAACTGAATAAAAACAGAAATAAAAAAGTAATAAACCTGTTCACTAGCAATTTCAGAAGAAAGAGCATCAGGGCATAAATGACACATCTCAACCTGGTCAAAGTTTTCCTGAAAATCTTCCAGTTCCATCCTAAAATAACAAGAATAATAGTTTAATAAATTCGTTCAAGAAAAAAAATAAAGAAAAGTATCAAAGAAGAAGAAAAGAAAAAAGAAATCATATCAAAACAATATTGACTAGTTGGTAAATATATGACAGAGTTCAGTATTTGTTTAAAATGTAAACTGATATTACAACACTGTGTAAAAGGTGTCCAAACATTTTAATATTATGCATAAATTGCAAAATTAAAAGAAATTTTGAAAAATAAATTATAATGATGCAAGATTAAACTATTGCTTAAAGGGATTAATTCTAATATGTTTGACTCGTAATAACTATCTAAAACCAAAAAATCAAATAAAAATAATAATAATAATAATAAAAAAATAAATAAATAAATAAATAAAATCTCATTTAACATTTCTTACCAAAATTCTCCATTAGGAATGTTTGAATGATCTACTGCTACGCTGTCAGAATGACGAAGATGGCGCCATTCAGGAGATCTGGAATAATAATAATAATGATGACGATGACAACAATAACAACAAAGCATCATAAACAACAAAAGTAAAACAAATAGTAAAAATAATTTGTCAGCTCCATACACCTTTTTATTAACCAGCTTGAAGTAAAATAAACAAACATACAAACAAACAAACAAATAAACAAATAAATAATAAAAATAATAATAATAATAAATTAATAATAATAATAATAATAATAATAATAATAATAATAATAATAATAATAATAATAATTTGGTTATGATGACCATGATGCTGATAGTTACAAACAAAACTGAAAGTAGATAATGATATGTTTGTGCATGTTTGTTAACTCTATGTGCAAATTTACATAATTTGAATTGACCATACTTGTTACTTATGTGTGACTATGTGTACTTTGTCGGGAATATCTATATATGTTTGCTTTTATGTATGAGTGTAAAAATAAGTTTTTACAGGCATTATCAATTTATATGACTCTGTTACCACAATTATATTTACCCATCACTCCAAGCTCCATTCCATTCACCTTTACCCCAAGGATTTCTTAGACGTATAAGCATTTTTTTTTGGCCTCTTATATGCACCTGCACAATAAACAAGTAACAAAATATTATTTATATACTGAAATTCTATTACATATATATGTATATATTCAAAATTAATAATGCATATTAATTCACAAAACATTTTAAATTTGTCTTGTTTTCTCAACTTCTGTTTGATTTGCACATCAAAAAAGAGAAATAGATACTTTTTTTTTTTTTGCTTCATGTTATAGACTCTTAATTACAATTTGTTTTAAGAAACATCGTCACAGTAAAAATAAATGAAAAGAAATACAATATCAACACAGACCCACTCACACCTACACCAAAAAGAAAGAAAAAAAGAAAGAAAGAAAGAAAAATTGTTCAAACAGTATAAAGATAACAAAGATATAAACAAAAAAACAAATAATAATAATTAAAAAAAAAAAAAAAAAAAAAAGAAGTAAATTATATATATATATCTATCTTCAAACTTTTGACTATCCCCATCCTCCTTTTTTTTTTGATCTGCCCCTGAGTATCTACCTCTTTGATGTCGACGATACTGTATGCATGACCTTCGTACAGACCATTATGTCGTTGTGTCTCTCGTGATGTAGCTCCAGGTCTACTCTGTTTAATGAAATTAAAAATGAAAATGTTCAATTCTTTTTTTCTTTTAAAATTCAGTTGCTATTTATTATTATTATTATTATTATTATTATTATTATTATTATTATTATTATTATTACCATCATCATTATCATCATCATCATTAGTGGTAGTAGTAGCAGTAACATTGATAATAGAAGTAAATGCTGTAGTAGTAGCTGTTGTTGTATAAATTGAACTTTAACCTCAAAACCTGAAACCAGATTTTACTTTAAATAATATATATATATATATATATATATATAATCTGTAACAATGCCCCTGCTATTTGTTTGTGAAGAACAAATAGCAAAAATACATACAAAAATAGCTCCTCCCATCAGGGTATTCATCTTCTTACATGTCAACAGTGTACTTTGGAGTTTTTCTAAAGCCATTTCATTATTCAATTCGATAAATTCTGAAATACCCCCAGTCATATCAACAAGGGCCTGACTTATCCGCCCTCCATCGATGGCTTCGTAACATCCGTACAGTCTGTAGAAATTAAACATTTAAATAAAATCATATATCCGAAAGGTTGTAAGCAGAAAGATAAAGTAAGAAGAAGAAGAAAGAAACAACTATATCAAATTAAATACTGTGGTATCTTGACTTTCGAGTATCTCAATTTGTTCGTATATCAAATCAATTTTCCCAACTGAAATGAATTGAAATACCATTAATCTGTTCCAGCTCCACAAAAGCAACCCCAATTTTCTTTTTGTAATGTGTTTTTAAATAAGAAAAATATTTTTATAAATGACAAATATTGAAAATAAAAACAAAATAAAAGAGAATGTAAAGAAATAAATTGGTTTTGCAAAGTGTATTTATCTTGGAGATCAGACAAATTATTTAAATGTCTTTGGCTGGAGTAGACTTTATCGACTCCTTTAGCTTCAGTATGGTACATATCGTAGAAGTACTACCCTCATACTGCCTAGCCAAGTTGACTACTTGCACACCTTGCTGTCCTTTGCACTTACTTTCTTTGGATCCATGGCCAGAAAAAAGAAATTTGGCAAAATACTGCACAAAACTCAAGCACAACACAACAGAGATGCTTCCACAGCAAGGTAACTATGTGAAGTAAACGAGTGAGATGTGGGATGCTGGCTGGATGTTGTGCCAAGTAGCAGCAGTGTATCTGAAGCTTGCTCGTAACTCGGATTTTGGCTCACAACTCAAAGCAAAAATCGACCGGGCAACTGCTTGTAATTTGAAAAACACGTAAATTGGGGCACTTATAAGTTGAGGTACCACTGTATATTTTTGGTATTTCGAGAGAATCTAAACTGTTGTATATTTTGGTATAAATCTGTAACTGGAAATACTTTCAGACATGAAAATTATATTATAAAGAACATGACATAAAATATGCACTTTTTCTACTGTGAAATTATTCGAAATTTCATCCTTACTTTGCATATGCCTTTTCCAAAAGCGGGCACCAAAACTCATTTTTTTCTTTTCTGTTAGCTGTGTATATCAGCTCTCCATATCGTGTTGGCAACAAATCATCCACTATCACTTCTATCCACTTTCCATATTGCCAGAAACGAAATCTAAAGATGCCTAATAAAACAAACACACACACATAAATAATCAAATAAATGAACAATGAATGAATGAATAAAAATGATATCTATTATATTATGTGTGACTGTCATTTGGATTGATTTGAGGAAAACTTAGTTTGTTAATCTTCAAACCAGCCAAAAATAACAATATTAATTAACTGAACAAAACAAAAATGAAAAAAAATAACATTAATAATAATAATGATAACATTAATAATAATAATGATAATAATAATAATAATAATAATAATAATAATAATAATAATAATAATAATAATAATAATAATAATCCGTAATTGGTGCAGGAATAAATTTTCAAAATGTGGAACAAAAAGTTAAAAATACATATTATAAAAATAATTATGGTAATGTGACTTATGAGCCTCATTTAATATACATCTATATTTAAATCTTGTTTCTGAAAAAAACTAATAAAGTTACCTGGTGAGTGTTGGTGCACCCACTTCGTTATTTCTAGCTAACATGGGACTAAAACTTGAAAAACAAGTTTTGGCTAACAGTTCAGCTTTAAGAAGAAACAGGTCAAATCATTTTAAACATATAACAGATATTTCGAAATTTCAGTAATGTAAGAAGGTTGGTTGGAAATTACCCATACCTGTGTCAAACTACTGGTGCAAGAGGAGACACATACCTGCATAACTGCTGTCAAATTCTTGATTCAGAGGGACAACTCTCTCAAACAATTTCCAGTTACTTGCTGCCAGCGTGACTGCTCCAGCAACAAACCAACAGTTACCTGAATAAAACAAATGATACTGTGTGTTTTACACCATTAACAAAGAAGAGATATTATCTGTGCCTGTCTAAGATGTAACCGTAAAATATTTGCAATAGATCTCTTTGATCATTATTGGACTAACCATTTGTGATACAAAAAAATAACAATAGCCATAACAATTCAGATGAGATAACAAATGCTACAGAAACTGGTAATCATCTATTTTTATTTATTTATTTTACTTATATATTTATTTTTTTATTATTATTATTATTTTTCTCTGTCACAGTCATGAACTTAGTCGTATACCTGTTTTATTATGTAAGTCTACAAATAATGCAATATTGAAATGTGAAAAAAAGAAAATAAATAATAATAATAAAATAATTTAAAAAAAATAAATAAATAAAAAGAAAATAATAATAATAAAAATAAAGGGTAAGAAAATATTATTTCTGATATTTCAGAACCTGGTAAGATAAAACCTATCGTGGTCAGGCAAACAACTTGTTTTATTTTATTTTGAAATATCTCTAGGGTTGAACAAGTAAGTAATATCTGTCTGACTCTGTAGATGCGTTTGTATGTGTCTTAATTGATGTACTTTTGTTAAACAGTATTCTGTCCACAATTTGAAAGCACATTCAGTCACACTTTACACATGAAATGTCCCAGAAAGCACTCCAAGGCAAGCAGACAAGTATATATCTATGTATGTGTCTGTGTATGTACGTTTATGAATATATGTGTATGTATGTATATGTTTATGTATGTATGCATATGTTTATGGAGGTAGGTAGGTCGTGTATCCATACTGAATTTATTAAAACAAATTTTAAATTAGATGCATATTAATATGGCTATGTATATATTTTTTTGTTTTAATTACGTTAATTACTATTAAACAGATACCAAATGCGTTTTAATAATAGATACCCAGCTTCATCAATCACAGAAAAAAGGATACACAATGTCTAACTGCAGTAAACAAAACATAGGTTTATTATTATTATTTTCCGTTTTTGTGTGTGTGGTTTTTTCTTTTTGCTTTTTATTTTTTTAAATGTTAAAATTACATTTCTTATAAAAAACAGGCAATTTTCAAACATACAAAGCTTCTTTAATAGTATTTGTTTCACAGTAAATGTAACTTGCTTTTCTTCATCATGCAGTCGTTAAATATCTTGTCCTTTATCTAGCTTTTTGTTTCTATCATCAACATTAAATATACTGAAGAAAACAATACCGACTCTAATCTTAACAATCTTTCAGTATTAAAATACATTTTTGTAAAATAACGACGGACACATTTATGGGTACATTATAATGGATGGAAATCACAAAATTACCATCACTAGTAAGTTTCACTGTCTCCCTCACATATTTAGTGTTCTGTCTATATACTCATACATGCATCCCTGCGCGAAGAGTGTGAATGTTTTTGTTAACTGACACGAGAAAATGATACTAGTTTAATATCTAACCAGAGATAACTTGGTATGTTTCAGACCACATGTGAAATTTTTCTTTACCAAGTATTCACTAACAAAAAAATTAATTAATAATAAATAATAAATAATAACAACAACAACAACAATAATAATAAATAAATATAAAAATAAAAATAAAAAGATACCCCCCCAAAAAATTAATAATAAGAAACAAAAGTGTAAAGTATCAGTACAAATTCAAATTCCGTGGACACACATGATATATCAATCCCTATATATAAATTTTGTTCTTTAAGATAGTTGCTTAAGACGATTACATTTATTTGTTTGTTATCATCATCATCTTCATCACCATCTTCATAAAATCATTATCAGAATTACTGTTAGCATTTAAAATTCACTTGTCACATAAAATCAATATGTATTGCTTAAGTCCAAGAATCCAAGAATGTTGCCACTGTAATCTATAAAGCACTCAAGTAACTTCACATTACACTACATTACATGATTAGTTCTTGGCAAGAGCACCTTTGTACAGCAATATTTAAATCTGTGTGCCCAACAGTTCAAGGTTGGTTTTCAGACTGTAAATTACAACTTACCCAGTTCTCCTTGTTGCATATCATAATAACTTGCTCCACTAACAAGAAATCTGGCATTAGGGGTTATTTCCTGAAAGAAAGTTATTAGTGTGATTATTGTGTTAGAGAACAAGTGTGCTGACGTGTGTGTGTGTGCCTGTGTGTGTTTGTGTGAGAGTGTGTTTATATGTATGTCAAGGTGTTAAGACAAAAAATGAATTGCATGTAAATATGTTTTAAGTGATTGTGTGAGTGCCCAATTGTGTCTATGAATATTTGTGTTTCTTGTGTGTGTATGTTTGTATGTGTGTGTAGCTGTGTGTATATCTGTGTATTATTGTGTGTGTATGATGAATAAATGAATTCAGTGGTATGCATCTTTGTATTAAAATGCAAACTGTGTCCTGAAGCTGAATTTCTTCATTAATGGTCTATAGGGCAGAACATTTTTCAGTTTGGTTTTGATATTTTAACAATGTCCTGAAATTTTATTAAATGAATTTTGACTAGATATTTATCAAGGAGGAATATATCTATCTATCTATATATCTATCTATCTATCTATCTATCTATAAGCAATAATATAAATATAAATAAAAAAGAAATAAATTTAAATATTAATATAAGAAAGATTCCAGCATATATCATTTCAGGAAACTGATTATGTAATTGTGAGATGAAAATGTATTAAACTTTAGGTTATTCACAGGTTATGCATATAATTTGCTGCATAATTAAAAATAAAATAAAATAAGTGTGTTAGTGTATATATATATATATATATGTGCATATATATACAAACACACATATATATATAAGAAACGTGTAACATATATCTTTACCAAACAGATTTATTTCTTTTATATTCTTATTATGTAATAATAGATTTATGGATTTATATTTGTTGTTTTTCTTCCACCCCTCCCCCCCAAACCTCCCCACCTTAAGCTGTAACGCCATTCTAATATATATATATATATATACACACACACACACATACATATATACACACACACTCACACACATACACACATTTAAATAAAAATAAATAATATAAATAAAAAGGAAATAAAATGATACACAATAAAACATTTTTAAAAAATTAAAAAATATATTGATCTTCAACTTTATTCAGATTACAAAAAATAAAAATCCTTTCATATAATTATCATGCGCTTATTTAGCATTCTATTTCACAGCAGAAAGCTAAAACATTTTGAAGTTTATTAACAAAGGAAAAGTGAAATTTCACGCTTCAGTTCTTATCTAGGCAATACACTTTTAAAACGCATTTAAGGAGGAGAGAGAAAAGATATCAGACAACAAAAAAAAAAAATAAGAATTAAAATATAAGAACATGGTAATATAATGCGCTGGACTTGTTAATTGCTTCAAAAATTAACTCAGTGCAGTGCAAACAGAAATATGGTAATTTAGAAATAACTACAGAATTATTTATGAATTCGAAATGTTACAACAGTAATTATTTTATTTCGTGGCATTTATACAGTGAACAACAGACTACAAATAAATAAAGAAATAAATTCCACAAAACAAGATGGCTCTATGAGTCATATTTATTTATTTATTTATTTAATTATTTTACTATGCACTTCAGATCTGTGCCATTTAATCCGAGTTTAAGCAAACAACAGCAGGTGAGAGCTAAAAATATGCTGGGAAGCAAATCCTTTTTTTTATTTTTATTTTACACACTTGACTGAATTTAAATAAAACACTTTCATACGTGCACAAGGAATGCAACAAAACCATGTTACAAGATAAGTTATTTGATCGTAGTTTTGTGATTATATAATTCCGTGTATTTTGTGTTATAATATAGTCCATATCTTAATAACAGAACAGCTGTTACATCTGATTTTATTATGGATTCGTTGTCCAGATCTATGATTTGCTATTTTCAGAAATAGTCTGCTTTATTCAAGTTTATAGAATTTGTATTTCAGACCGGGCAGACGTTTATTTTTCCTTTTGTTTTTCCTTTTTTTTTTCTCTCTCTCTCTATTTTCTTTATGAAGAAACTCGTTTCATTATATTACTGAATATTCGTTACTGTTGTTGTTGTTGTTGTTGTTGTTGTTATTATTATTATTATTATTTGTTTTATTATAAGCAGCTGATATGTCAAAAATTTTAATTATTATTTTTTCTTCTCCACTTTAACTATAATTAGCATGCGGTCCTAATATAGTCAACAACTAATAGCTTACCCTGGGTCGTTTCCACGAGATACTCGGCGATCCGTCCCCGCTGAAATACAAGGCTCTGGAATCCGCTGGAAAATCGGGATCCTCGAATAATCTCTTCGATTTCAAAATCTTAGCTTTCCTAACCTTAAAATCCTCCATTCTCCTTCGAATCCTTTTCACCTGTTTGTTTTAGTTTTAAAAGAAAAAGCAAACGACTAATTCGTGCCGCGCGAAAATCAATAAGACCAGTGAAGCGTACGTTGTTCAGCATAAACAAGAAACGACACTACATACGCACTCATATGACTCCAATTATTTCGTTTATATCATTTCATTCGTTTATAGCATATTTCCGAAAAATACATAAAACAAAAACGTGTTCCTTTTTGCTTATCCTTTTTATAATCAAGTATCAACTGTTTTAAAGTTAGTATTAAAGCACGCGTCATCTAGACCTCGATCAACAGTGGATTTGTGACTCACTGTTTAAAGTATGTAGAGGACAAATGTCATTTTAACTTGAACGTTTGTTGATGTTTTAACGATATGGGCACAGTCAGTGGTCCCGTGTTTGAAACCGTAACGTGGAAACCCTGGATACTACCATCGTTAACTCCCAGTGACAAATAAATAAATCTGAATAAGATACTTAAACCGTTTATTGCATAACTGGCATGTATAAAGGGAAAAGACCTGACAATATATTACTACAACTACTACTACTACAATGACGACGATGACTACTCTGCTATTACTACTGTTGTTGCTGCTGCTGCTATTAAAACAACTACTACTACAACAAGTAGTACTAGAACTGCAACTATTATTACAACTACTTCTACTATTATTGCTACTACTACTTACTACCTATCTACCTAATTACCACCCAAAGTCAGAACCCAGTAAACGTATATTTGAGATGATAGAAATAGTTTCTGAAAATAATTATTCCATGTAACTTTTATTTAGTTAGTTATTTTTAATACTGAAAGAAGTGGAGAGAGTCTAGAGAGAAAGTGCAGTTTCACAATACTGATACTTCTAATCAAATGTTTATTAATCTAAGGCATTGGTAATAGTAAATTAAGATTACGCCTGAATGTTACCACATATATTATAATATATTTTAAATAATTGTAAGAATCTTAAAATCCATACAGAATTGTTCCTTGCAAACGAAAACGCCTTTATCATACAAATCTCTTTGTTCACCTCTGGTGTCAGCTTCACGTTTACCTACATTTTATAAAGCAGCGAGAACATCTCGTCATTTGTCGTACCGACTAGATGCAGCAAACGAATTTCGTTGACGTCACACGTGTTTGACGTCAAACCTAATATATGTACGTAAGAGGTGGTTTGTTGCTTATTGTAAATTGTTGATCTTGGACATGATTAATTGCAGGAATAAATTTCCTCGTTTCTTTTATTGGACTCCATTTCGTCCAACCACTTTCTTTCAGTTCAGTTAACAAAAACTATGGAATCTGTAGCAAATTTTGTATAACAATTACCATCGAAAACGAATAGCTCATATATTCCCTGGAATTCCTCTCATCATTATCTGTTAATAATAATAAATCATTATTTAATGCCTTAAACCACTGATAAACAAGCAAACAAATAAATAAATAGAAAAAAAAAAATGAAGGTAAGTCTTATATGTCTCGTTAGAAACTACTTAATATATTTTAAATATTATTACGATTATATATTCTCCAAATATGAACAGTCAGTCCAATTCGAGTTGGTGAAATGTATCTGTTAGTGAGAACGCGCCTTAATGTGACATATCAGCAAATCTCATTGCAAACAGTAAAAAGATCGGTGCTTTTATTCTCGGAGCATTGAATTCTATTTATAATTGTGCAGTTTGTTTGTTCTGCTGTATCGTGCAGTAGTATGCAATAACTATTATACATAGTGCATTTTATATTTGAGATACTTGACAATAATGAAAAATATTTATTTTAAATAGTGGCAATAAATAAAGAAATTAATTAAAATAAAATAATTAAATGTAAAGAAAATCAACAACTTAAAAACAAATAAAACAAGACAAAAAAATAAAAAAAAATAAAATAAAATAATAATAATAATAATAATAATAATAATAATAATAATAATAATAATATTTCCCCAAAATGTAACTGTAATTAGAGCGCCGAGAGCTGTCAGTATGTGTCACCTGACCATCAAGTGCTTGTAAAAGATCCAATACAGCTAATGGAAAATAATAATAATAATAATAATACACATTTTTCATTCAGGACCAATAAATTTGGATATTGGTATTTACATGATCTAAAATTTATGTTCAGTTTAAAAATTTAGTTCTTTACTTATTCCGTTAATTTTTTTTTTCTTCTATTTATCTATACATATACTCAGTTAATAATTTTTCTAGTATTTTTTATTTTTTGTTTTTATTAAATTTGCAATGATTTTAACTGTTATTTAAAAAAAAAAAAATTTTTTTATCTTTGTTCTCTAATAAAACAATGAACAAATGCATTTTGTTTTAGTTTATTTATTATTATTATTATTTTATTTGTCCTTTTTATTACTTTCTGTTTGGTTTTTATTTATTAATTAATTTGTAAGTATTACATTACTATTAGAATGACAGCATTCTCGAAGAGCCGAGCTAAAAAAACAACAAATAACTCCCCTACCACCCAAAATTCAATGATGTTCATTAAAATAATACAGAAATTTGTTTACAATAAAGGGAAGTTACTCTTTGGCAACAGTTCTTAAAAGTGTATCGATTACTTACCTTGCTTATATTGGTTCGGAACTATATATATATATATATATATTTTTTTTTTCCATTATAAAATGATCATGCTGTTATTTACACCACTTTAATTAAATCCAGGGCCTATGATAGGGGGGGGTCCAGCCGGTACTTTGTTCCGGTCCAAACAGCTAAGAAAGGTCCCACAGCATCCAATGCATGCATTAACTGACTGTTTGTTATATCATGTCATATATGATTATGGAAATAAAGCATTTATGAGATTTTACATGTAGATTTACAATTATGAGATTTTAAAATAGTATGTCAGTTTGCTAGTATTAAAACTGACATGACTAAAAACACACACACACACACACACAGAGAGAGAGAGAGAGAGAGAGAGAGAGAGAGAGAGAGAGAGAGAGAGAGAGAGAGAGAGAGAGAGAGAGAGATAATGGGGAGAGTATTTAAATTATTTAAAATTAAAATTAAAATTAAATATTTATTTGAATGTAAAATGTAGTCTATAAACCATATGTTTTAACAAAAAAATCAAATTTAAGTCGTTTGCGATTACATTTTATTTTGTCTGTGTCCAGTCAACATATAAATAATCTGAGCTAGGAATAACAGTTAAAAAACTTGGTATCCCCAGCTTATAAAATGTTACTGGTGACTGCATGTGCCACAAGTATCATGCTAGACATTTTCTACCAAGGAAACAAAATTAAAAAGAAATAGGTGTAATGTAAACAGGGAGAAGACATAATATAACGTTCAATTACAGTACATCTGAAGAAAAAAATAAAAATAAAAAACAAAATAAAACAATATTTAAAACTTTATTTATATAACTTCCGACATATTTCTTCATTAAATTTTGTTAATAGACTTTTATTTTATTTTATTTTATTATAATAATTATTATTATTATTATTATTTTATGTTTGGAATATATTCTCTTCGTTTCCACTTTCACACAGTCACGCACAAACACAAACAAATACAACGAGAAAACATGTAAATTTACATATACAAACTCATTAAAACAAACAAACAAACAGACAAACAAATAACAAATAAATAAATAAATACAAATCTTTGAAAAAGAAATGAGAAAAGAAAAGTAAAAACAAAACACAAAAACAATAACATTATCAATATCAAAAACAGTCATTATAAATAAATAAATAAATCGAGAAAAAAAGAAATAACAACCAATGATTTAAAACAACAAAAAAAAAAAAAAAAAAAAAAAAAAGACAAGCAAACCAAAGATAGAAAGGAAAGAAAAAGAAAATGTCAAAAACAACAAAAGAAAAACAAAATAAGACCCACAAAAGTATTCGCCAGACTCTTCCTCTAGCAATTAAATAAACTGAAATTTGCATAAAATAATAAATAATTCATATTTGTCTCATAACCTACGTCCTTAATACACAAACTGACTTCTACTAGAATATTATACATCCGGATTCTCTCATTGAAACAAAATGTCGCAGTCTATTCATTTTATTTTTTCCCGAAAAATTAGGAAAACCCAAGTGATTCATAGTCTAATGATTTAAACAGGCTGCAACGATCGTTTCCCGGAAATACAACTTATTTACTTATTTAGCTCAGACATCTCTCACTGAACGTTGAAAATCTTTGAAATAAAACCAGTTACAACTTAATTACGAGGTGATTATTATAAGCATAAGAAAAGACCGAATTACTATTATATTAAAATAACAATTCTTACCAGTTATGTGCGTATTTTAGTTTTTTCAGTTCACTTTTAAAATAAGTACATTTATATTTGAATATATATTTTGACTTAATATCCAAAAGTTGATTTAACGAATGCAATGTACAAGATAGAAACATTGTCGTTGTTAGAATTAATGAATAATTACTTGTTTAACGACACCACGAAACACATCAAACTGTCTGCTCTTAGCTGATACGTAGGTAGATTAAGTTTTAATTTTTAAAAATTTATATAATCATATAAAAGGAGAAACCTTTCTATATGCCTTCGCACAACTGCGAATACAGACAACATAGATTTCTAAAAATAGATCTTGTATGTCATGCTGTATGACTAGTTGAATTACTCCATGCAGAAAAAGAAGTGCACTGAAATCATCTTCACACACAAACAACTCAGAAACATTCTTAATACCCATTGTCACTAGACAGTGCTGATTCGGAGTATTTAAATAAGTCACTTGGAATTAAATTCAAAATGTATTTATTTATTCTTATTTTGTTTGTTTCACATATTTTAATTACTTAATTCGGAAGAATATTATTAACTTGTTCACTCGTGCTAAGTTTATGAATAGATACACGCATTTCCTATTATACATGTAAATTAAGTAACGCTTTAAAAAAAATTATCACTTTATCCATGATGTATTGCGTGTCGTGATTAATGAAATAAAATAAAAGACAATTAATTTAAATAGATTTTTTTTATATAAATATATCTTATGTGTCTATTTCTCATTTTCCCTCCTAACTCCCTGTCTAATTATCTATCTGTCGATCGATCCATCCACATATCTATCTTATCTTTCTGTCCGTCTGTCTGATTATCAGTCTTTCTGTATCTACTAGCTCGTTTTCAAACATATCTACTATTAATCGGGTTTTTTTCGTTCATAAAATTATGATACATTACCGTAAATACCTCATCAACAAAAACTGTCGAAATCAGACATTCACTGCAGCTGGAACTAAAGGTAGAGACACGAAAGAACTAACGAGCCAACCAAGCAAACAAGGAACAAACCAATCAACAAATAAATAAATAAAGATAATCAAAACTTATTACTGAAATATATCTCACAGTTCATTTATTGCAGTTATTGCCGGTAGGCAATAACTGCACGGTTCTGAAACGTTTAATAATAACAACTATGAATATTCACGACATTTCAGTAGACTGAGTGGGATCATATACCATAAAACAAAATGCTTTTGAATTTATATATTTAAAAACTTAAAGCATTTTAAATTAAGTTAAATAGAGATATCAAATACATGGATAAATATTTTAATTTTGATGTTGATGTTGATGATAATAATAATAATCATTATAATAATAATAATAACAATAATAATAATAATAATAATAATAATAATAATAATAATAAGAAGAAGAAGAAGAAGAAGAAGAAGAAGAAGAAGAAGAAGAAGAAGAAAATTAAAATAGTTTGAAACCAAACAATTCCTGTCACCTTCCATTTTATCTTTATAATTTGTAACATAAACACAGTCTAATTTAATTCTAACATTCAAATTAATTTGGTCACATATTCTTTCAGAAGTTTGTCAAGAGCGTCATCCAGCTTTGTGTTTTATTTTTGATTTATCTTTTTTAATAATTGTCTTTGTTATTTCCAAAAGTTTATTTTTTCTCTCCTTCAGTTCCGAGATCTCTTCAGTAAGATTTTTGTTCTCTTCTTCAAGGCTGTTGATTATCTGAAAGCAATATCGTAGTTAATGAGTAATTCATTATTTGTTAAAGAACAAGTCAACAATAACAGTTATTAGGCATCAAACATGTTATACAGTGATAATGTCTAAAAAGAAAACGTTGTTTCTTGACCAATGAGTGGGTAAACACTGAAATTATTTAATTTAACTGTAATCTAAAAATACTTTTGATTTTAATCAGAATATAATTTTAATGAAACAGACATGAACATTCAGTGGAATAAGATCCACCAAAAACCCTTATTTAAAAAAAATAAAAAAATAAAAAAATAAAAAATAAATAAAATAAAAACAACGAACAAAACAAACAAGCCAAAAATCCCAAACAACTAAAATTATGAATCTAGTTTTGGAAAATAATAAGCACTTATATATAAAATCCTTCCACCTGAGTGAGCTTTTCTTGTTTCTTGGCCTGATTCATTCTGCTACGCTTTGCTGATTCTTTGTTATTCTCTTTTCTCTTTTCAATTTTCGCTTTTTCTTCATCTGTTAGCTATAATGATAATTATAACAGCAATAATAACGACTACGACGATGATGTTGATGATGACAGTAATAGCATTTTGATACTTGTAAGCAAAGTATATTAATCGAACACTTTTCTGTTGTTACAAAATTCAACATTAAATTTTTTATTTGCACATTTAGTATATTTACACAGAGAAAAGCACATATACCAGACAGAGCTGTAACCTGGAGACTATTATGTAGATATATCTGTCTAAAGTTGACTACAACCGAAATCAGTAATATCTGTCTCTAAATATGTAAGTGAGTCTGTTTGCATGTGTCTGAATATGTATATAAATAAATATTACCTCTGATGGTGGTTTTGGAGTAAAATCAACTGTTGGTAATGGCTTGTTGTCATATTTCTTTTCAATGTTAGATCTCAGTTTCATTTTTACAACAGAATTTCTAGTTATGATATTTTTCGAAGGATCCTCGACTCCAGGAAACGCGAATACATCTGCGGTTTCGGACACTAATGTTTGCGATAGAGCGGACTCAGATAAGAAGCTGTCTTCTTGATTTTCATTGCAAAACGGAAACTCTTCTTTTAGCAATGTCTGAACCGTTTCGGGTATATTTCTTGCTTTGGGTGACAGGTCGGATACTTTATTTGAAGATTCACTGACAATGTCGGTTAAAACATACCCAGTATCGTCAGAATCCATATGGACATAATCATCTGTTTTTGTCGTCATATTAGAGTGTGACATAATAACAGAATTTAAGAAGTCTCCGTCACACATTTCATCGAGGACACATGTGTATATTTCCAATGTTTCAGAATTTATGTCACTTTGTTGTTTGTTCACTTCGTATTGACTCATTTGAGAAACTTCTTGTGATGGTATATCTTTGACCGTTCTTTCATATTTAGATTCATTTTTGGAAAATGTTGTGTCAAGATCAGCCTAAAAAATATGTACACCCAAAAAATATTTTATGGTTGCATACAGTAAGAAATAAAAAATAAACACAAAAACCCACTAAACAAACACAAACAAATGAACAAATGACAAAACTAAAAAAACTAAAACATTAAAAAAACAAACAAAAAAACTGAAGCAAACTCCCAGTAAAACAAAAGAACAACAAAAGCATCATCATCGTCATTATCATTATCAGCAACAACAAGCAATAAAAAATAAAATAAGTCTTTCCCCAGAAAAATAACATGTCATAAAAAGATGCTAATAGAAGTTTTATACCCGAAAATGTTAAGACATCTCAAAATATGTACATATGCATCAATATCTCCATCCAGACAGAGAAACAACAGCAATAAAAAAAATAATAATAATAATAATAATAATAATAATAATAATAATAATAAAATAAATAAAATATATTAAATAAAATTAATAATGGAAACTTACTTCATGTACTGATAGCGTTTTACTCGATGTCATGTCGGACAGTTAATTCTTCGAAAAGAACAGGTGATCTGACGTCTCATCAAATATTTTTTTAAACATATAAATTTGTAGTATTAACTATTAATCAAAATAAAATCAATTTTAAACAACTAAAATAATTAACTGAGAGAGAATTATTGATACGTTTTCAGTAGTGAAATGGTGGGAATTCCATATTCTGTGACTAAAATATCTATTTTTCGGAAATCCCCCGTCTAAAAATAGTTGTTTTTCCCGGTGGAGTCGTCGATCGCTAGACTAACACTTTAGAAGTATTTTGCTTGCTTCATACAGTCTGTAAAATGCAGTGCCAGTGATTATGCAAAATGAAACAGTTATTTAACAAAAGATAAAGCCCCATTATATTAAAACTGAGGAGATTTTGTATGATTGATGATTGTGTATATATACACATAGATATGTGTAGTCGTATATTGATTATTTATTGGTTATTATATTGTTGTTGAAGTTATATTATTATTTATTTATTTTATTAACTATTATTTGTGTGTGTATGTATATATGTATGTACACACACACACACACACACACACACACACACACACTTAATGGTGCCTTGACTTACGAGTTTAATTCGTTCCGTGACCGAGTTCGTAACTCAGTTTGCTCGTATATAAAATCAATTAATTGAAATAACATAAATCCGTTCCAGCCCCTCCCTAGAATTATAGCCTTTATCGACTCCTTCTGCTTCAGTATGGTACATATCGTAATAGTACTACGCTCATACTGCCTCGCTAAATCGACTACACGCACATCTCTGTCATGCAGAATATAACAAATGAAACACGTGGCTTAAAGCTGTTTGTTTGTTTTTAACACTGTCTGTGGGCCATTTCGTGTTCCAACTTGTGCACTATGACTGGTATATACTACCCTGTCTGTAGAATGGTACTACTAATCAAACATAATAATACCCCATGAAGTGGCAACAGCGGGTTTCCTCTCTCAATACAGTGTGGCCCTTAACCATATGTCCTTAAAACATTTCTTTCTTCTTTTTTTTTTCTGTTCAATGGCTGAGTGTTTAGATAATTCACATATAAATGCAATCTGTGTGTATTATTATCATTTGAAAACATGTCCATGTTTATAAATGTACTTTCTTTTTGAGAGTTGGGTCGTCCGCATAGTCAAATCGATTTTAACCATTTTTCTCGTTGTGTTTTCGGCTTCGGAAACGGTATACCTTTCAAATGCTGTACTAGTCATTTGATTTACATGTTCCCCAAGCACATCGTTTTATTATTGTGCTTATGATTAATGCCTTCTAACAAAGTAAGTATTAACGCTTGCTGAACAACTGAACAAAACAATGAACAACATAAAAACACCGTTTGTGGGACAATATGGCGCCAAAAATAAAGCATTATGGGTGTGTGAAAATAGTGCGCTTTGATTGCTTGAAGTTCCGAAGTGACTGACACATATGGAAACATGAATTAGTGAGCTTTAGCAAGCTCCCACACATTATTTACAGGTATTACAGTGGCGACATGAACTGTTTTCAAGTAATGAAGGTATGAAGACCCATCATAAAACAGAGACAAATGGATATGACTTAGTGAGCAAAAACCCTCCAAAATTCGGACAAAACGGTGTTCGAAAGTTGGAAAAAGCACGGAAAAAAAAACGAAAAAAAAAGAAGAAAACAGTTTTTTGTGTTTTTATCTGCATACAATTTCTGGCAAATCATTCCTTGTGTCCATTTTTACCAAAGAGACCACATATACACTTGAGAACCAATATATGAATAGAATAATAATAATAAGAAGAAAAAGAAACGTATTTAGATACATATATTTTTTTTATTATAAAAGTCAATAATGCAATATATGTACAAAGATCGTCAACTCCCCCGACAACAATAATATTTATGGAAATTTAAAATGCAAATTAATATAAAATATTTGTGAAAATGGTGTATACAAATTTCCTTTTTAAAATTATGATAAGAAATTATTTTAAAAGATTTAAAATTCATAGTTTGTTTCAATCACATAATTAATATTCATTGTGACATTATTATTATTTTTTTTCATTCGTGGTGCATTAATATCATAAGCTGTGTAATAGATAAAGGTTAAATTACAAATATCTACAAATATATTATCCGAAACTGAAAAACGCCAGTAAGACAACATATACCAATAAATTAAAAAAAAAAAAAAAATAAGAGTAAAAACTAAAAAAAATTAAATAACTGCAATTAAAGACATTATATTATGAGCTTTTTCAAAATTTCTATTTATAAAGGAACCACAATAATAAATCTGATAATGATGATGATGATAATAATAATAATAACAATAATAATAATATCTAGACCTTTATCTAAATTATGATTGTCAGGGACTATTTAAACATTTTTATTTTTTTGGTAATATTTTATAATAATTATACCTGTAGTGCTTATTTTTGTACTTTAGAAATTCAGTAAAATAAAGAATAGAGATATGCATAGTTGTACGTAAACTCCATTAAGTACATTACTGTTTTGTCACCGGTAAAAATGAATATTCAAAACTGTTCAGTATTTTCCGGAAAGTGTTGGTTCCCCAGTTGTTTCACGTTGTTCAAGAATCGGATAGTCTGCACTGGCTGTCTGGTTGGCCATTCCTTAATCGTGACTTTCGTTTTCGATATGTCATCCTTGTTCAACAACCTGGCTTAATAAAACCTGCAGCGCCTTTGTAATTTTTTCCTTTTTCAACTGTTTTTGCTTGTAACATTTACAGACGTGGCCATTCATAATCTGTGAACATTTCTCTTTGTTTGCCTCAAGCATTTTGATATGATTTTGAAGAAGCTCGTTTTCCCGTTCCAGGTCATTAACTCTCTTTAAAAAAAAAAAGAAGAAAAAAATGAAAAAAGATCATTAAACGTAAGGAGAAAACATTTTTAGTATTTCTAGCACTGAATATATTCTAACTTTTAGACAGAAGCTTGGTTAGATACGAGTTAATTATTCGTAAAGGCAATTACTTCCATATGCCGTTATCTATCAATGTCCGGTGCTCTCATTGTTTTAAAAAGTTTCTTATTAAATTTGATATTTTAAATTTAAAACTTAAAGGAAACACAGATACTGTGAGTTTTTCAAAAATGTCGAAGATGCAGTGATTAAAAGAACCATATATATAAAGCAAATAAAACTTATATATATAAAAAATAATCAATAAAAATAATAATAATAATAATAATAATAATAATAATAAAAAATTACCAACGATAACAACAACAACAATAAAAACAAAAACTAATAAAATACAAACAGCAAAAAATTAAACACTAACAAAAATAAAAATAATAATAATGAGAGAGAGAGTGTGAGAGAGAGAGATAATAATAATAATAATAATAATAATAATAATAATAATAATAATAATGATAATAATAAAACATCCAAAGACACCTACTGAATGTTCCTTCATAAAAATAGAGTAAAATACAGAATCAACCGTTCTAAACAGATAGGTAGGTCAGCTTACATTATCAGCACTACATAATCTTTAATAGTCACAGTTTACATCTCAGTTGAAAGGCTGGTTCAGATGAATAAACCAACCTTTTCTAGAATCATCAGACGATGTTTCTGGTTTTGTCTGCTTCTCGCTGCAGATTCACGATTCTTCTGTTTCCTCTGTTCAGCCTTTTCCTTCTCTTCTTGGGATGGCTATAAAAAAAAAAAAAAAAAAAAAAAATAATAATATGCTTGTTATTTTTAGTAGCAAGTAGAAAAAGCAATAATAATAATAATAATAATAATAATAATAATAATATGGATGTGTGTTTATACACATACATGTACACACACACACAGGCACAAATAAACTAAACGACTGAAATAAAAGATAAGAAAAAACATTAAAGCAACCATCTAAGCAAAACCCCACAGAATGGTTTCTGTGGCATTGCTTTCAGGAAACAGAATTTACCTCTTGAGCAGGTTTTGGAGTGAAGTCTACAGGCGGCAGGGGCTTGTTGCCATTCTTTTGTTTGATGGTGTTTCGGATCTTTTGCTTTACGAAATTTTCATCAGCATTCTTTTCAAAATTGGGCTGAGGAATGTCAGCTAGTTTAAAAATGTTCGGTTCATCATTTGTAAAATCGGAAGTCTCCTGGCTTTCCAGAGCCTTTACTATCTCAGGGATATTGGGTGTTTGTTTGACGAAGCCCGAGCAAGAATTCTTAGCATCAACACCTGAAACATTGATACCGTGAAGTTTTCCAATGCAGTGGAGATGGAATGATTAAAATATTTGTCAGAAACAGTGTCAGATTAAGATGCATGTTTTAGCTTCTCATAAAGCTAATTTAAATGATACACGCTATGTTAATCCAACATTGTTTCTTTAATTACCAAATGGCACATATGACCATCTGCGTTAGTGTAAAGATGTCAACTATCATCAACTTCTATTAACAAATTTTAGAGATGCCTTACCTGTATAACTACTACTGTTAAAGTTATTGTCCAGTGTAAGCAAGTCCTGAATGTCTGACATAACTCCATCAATCTGTTAAAAATGAATGTATATGTTTTTTGATTACACTAGCTATAAACGTTATGTAAAAAAAAATTATATAATGAAGAAATATATATAGTTTAAAAATATTAATTCAAACAGTCAAAACTATTCCATTTAAAAAATCTTGCACATACACACACACACGCACGCACGCACACATAAATATTCTCAAATATGCTTATCTATTTATGTATTAATAAGAACAAACCAGCAATCAGACAAAACAAACTTGCCTAAAAATCCAAACATATCTAACAACAAATCTAAACTCACAAAAAAAAACACCTGAAGAAAAGAAAAGAACAGAGAGAAGAAAATAATGCAATTAAAGAAAAAAAACCACATACACAAATGCACACAAACAATAAACAGTCTGTTTAAAATAAAAAAAAGGAAAAAGAAACTTTAAGTCGTACTTCAGCAGTTCTTCCTCCATTTTCCATATCCCATAAAAACGAATCGGGTTTCTGTATGCAGTTAATAAAATCCATATTGTCCAAACCCTCCATCTATTTCTGTTCCAGTCTCGATGTTGAACTTTAAATTATTACTTTGACTATATAGTAATATGTTCTACAATCTAGAATTAGTCCCACTAAATGCTAAATAAAACAGAGTTGAAATCAAGACTGCTTTACCAGAAAAATAGTGAAGACATAAAAACAACCAATCACAACGTCGTTTTAAAACAGAGATGCCGTGCGGCTATTTTTGGATTCACGAGTAATAGTCATGCAAAAGAAAAATAATAATAATAAAAAAATATAATAATGATAATAAGATGAAAAATTATACAATTTAAAAAACAATACATGAAAACAGTTGTAATAATTAAAATATTTAAAATGTTACTTAATTACAGGACACTTTAAGGATATAATACGCAGTTTATGTAAAAATAACTCTGACTGGAAAATCCCATTCCTGTATTTAAATTATGGTCGCATATCTACTAACTTTAATGCTGACAGTGTTATACATTAAAGTGCACACACATAGACGGCTTGCATCATCCATTCACAAATAGGTTTTATTTCATCATTGACTCGAAACAAGGAAATAATATCCATATTTTCCAGTGAGTCACCAAGTCGTGTGACTTTTGCTGTGAATAAATACATTTATTCTCGAATAAAGGAGAAAACAAATCTTAAGATCACCAGAGGGCTTTGTTAAAAATACATGGTTTATAAATATCCTTTATATATAACGTAGCAGATTAGTTGATATATATTGCAGACCTAACTGTACTATTTTTCCGTGGTTGTTTGAGTTTTATTTGTTACTTTTATTATTTTTTTATAAACTAACGAATAAAACTTATAGGCACAGAGAATAAGAGAAAGACATGGTGTTAGAGAAACATATTTTTTATAAGCAATAGTTTCACAGACAGATACAACAAATTTAATATAATTTAAACAAACAGACAGACACAGATAAAGACTGATTTTAAATTATTTTATATTTGAAGGTGGATTTTATTATTATTACTTTCAAATTTGTATGACAATTTTTCTGATAAGAGTTAGAACACAAAAAGGAAATAATCATTTACCAGAATCAGTTTTAGGCACAACTTCATTTTAGTATTTAAATTTCATGAATTTGTCAGAAGGCTATGAATCATAAATAGGTAATATGAAATAAAATCACTTCCTTCTTCTTTGTTCCGTTATGGTAAAAAATATCAGAATAGGAAGAAATAGGATATAGTAAATAAATAAACATATAATAATAATAATAATAAACAACAAAAATGAATATTTGTGCATATTTGGCCATTGCTATGCGCATAAATTGAGAAATGAAATTAAAATGAAGAACATCGGAACTTATTATTGAAAATATTTATTTATTCTCCTTGTTTTTTTTTTTTTTTCATTTTCTTCTTTCATTTCTTTTCTTTTCTTTATTTCTCTATATTTTTATTCTTTTTAAAGAGCCGTAATGAATGAAACAAATGTTTCGTAATTCTTTGTTCACAAATTGTAATTCATTATTATTTTTATTATTATTATTATTATTATTATTATTATTATTATTATTATTATTATTATTATTATCTTATTATTATTATTATTAAAGCTCCTGTATATTAACTGATGATAAACACAACAGGACATAATAAAAACATTGCGTCTCAAAAGGGATCTGCGGAAATAAATTGGTTACAGAACTGAGAAAAACCTATTACAAGTTTATACCATGGGAGGCAAGTAAGACAAACAAGCAGTTTCTGAGGTACGAGTTTTATCCCTTGCAATAGATCTTTAATAAAAAATAAAAAAGAACAAATAACAACGATTCAGTGTTTTATTTATTACAATTTTATGCATCTCGCTCAGTTGAAATCACATATACTCGTTGTACTGATGACTGGCAGAAACAACTTTTATATATTTTGTGAAAAATAAGCGTAATTATTACATCATTAAATATTGCTATCATTTTACTGATAGAACATAATAATATCTAATAAATATGATCTGTAAAAAAAGAAGAAAAATATTTACCTAATAATAACAATAATAATAATAATAATAATAATAATAATAATAATAATAATAATGAAATCAGAAAGATATAATTAAAAAGGAAACCCAAACAACCAAATAACATTCCATGCAAATGATATCATATTATAACAAGGGAATAATGAACTACTTTAAACAATAAATAAATAGATAAATAAATAAATAAACAAACAAATACTGTTAGATAAATTAATCTTAATCACCTGACCTGCCTATTCTTCAATGTCGAAAACTATTTTTGAACGTAAATACAAAATTATTATCATAGAACAAAGCCAAAAACAGTAGGGTATGCTCTCACCATCCTATTTGACGATGTCCTCATAAAAAACTGCTCATAATGAGAAAACTAATCAGTCCAGTTAATTAATTAATCTTAAGGTTAATTTTTTCATAAATATATATTAATTACTTTACTAGATGACTCAGTGACAAATGTAAAAAAAAAAAATAAAAATAATAATACTAATAAAAATAATAATAATAATAAAAAAAAAAAACATTAATAATAATAATAATAATAATAATAATAAATTAAAAATATTAAAAATAAATAGCACCTGGTGAATGCTTGTATTGTTAAGTTAATAAATACTGTATTGAACATGTGACTGTATTAGTTTGTTGAAGTTGCAAATAACCAACAGTGACGTTCTCAGATTTCATTATAATGCAAACATTTATGTCAATTAATCTAATAACCATTAATGTTGAAATATCTAAGATTAAAATTCTGATGATTTATCGATTCATTCAGCTGGTCATACATTATCGATCACATTTTGAAACACACAAAAGAACTAACAAGATAAGAGATCACACCCAGTTGTTGTGGGTGGGGGGTATTTTATTGCTGGTGGTTTTATCTTTTTCAGTTATAACAAAAACAGAAAGTTGAAACAAAAAAAAAGAATAAAGAAAGACAGATTTTGTTTTTAAACGCTCGGAAATAAACATATTAATGTACACTTATATATATTTTCTACTATTTATTTTAAACAAAAATTATGCACGTTACTATTTATTTCTAATTTCATTAAAAAATCACATTAAAAGGTATATGCGACTTCATTTACGATGTCACAACACAAATTTTATATTTTTGTTCTTTATGTAACAACTCATTTCATATTCAGTGCTACTCTGTTCAAAATGATGGCGCCTTGTGATCCATCTGGAAATTATGCTAGGGACCTTATGTAGAGAAAGACGTAGTATTTATTATTTATTTAGTAAATTGATAAACTTTGACTGAATGTATTTATCTTGTAAACGTCCTTTAAAACTACTTAATGGAAGTATTTACATAAAAGTAAACAAACAAACAAACAAACAAACAGACAAATAAATGAATGAATGAAAGAATAAATAAATAAATAAAAGAGAATACGTGTATTAAAATAAATAAATAGCTAAAATAAAGTAAAATTAAATAAAAATAAAATAAAATAAAATAAAATAAATAAATAAATAAATAAATAAATAAATAAATAAATACAAAGACGCCTACAAACAAAGTAATAAATTTCACAACCAAAAACAACAACACAAATAATTCTTCTCAGACTGACTATATTTGATAAAGAACATTTTATTGAAGAGCAAATTAACAATGAAATTCTGAAAAAAGTAGTATTCTATTCTTGATCTATAATATACTTATATAGATATATAGATAGATGATGATGATGATGAGAGAGAGAGAGAGAGAGAGAGAGAGAGAGAGAGAGAGAGAGAGAGAGAGAGAGAGAGAGAGAGAGAGAGAGAGAGAGAGAGAGAGAGAGAGAGAGAGAGAGAGAGAGAATAATAAATGGAACAGGAAATCTCAAATACTGAATTAATCAGCTGCATCAGGGAGCATAAACAAATATAAATCCAGGCTTTTAGTTTCATCTAAAACATTTCTATAATCTACAATTAATCTACGACAGGACTATCATTCTATGAAATTAAATAAAATAAAGTCACACACACACACGTGAGCGCGCGCGCGTGCACTCACACACACACACACACAAACACACACAGAGACACACACATACACAAACACACAGAAACACACGGGTTTGACCTCACTAATCCAGCAAGCTTCGGACAAGACAGGTGCCGAAGAAAAGGATTGTCCGAATCAGTGCAACTTAGGGAAAACTTAAATTCAGCATTGTTGGATCTCTTTATGACAAAATGCTAGGCCTTGTTGTTTTTTGTTTTGTTTATCACATTAACACCTTTTGTTGCAGGTGCGCTGGTGCTGCCATAGCTGGTCAAAGGAGACTTTGCAAAGTAATGACGGCCAGATTGAAATCAGCGATCTGAACTGTCGTTGTTGACGAACTAGTGAATGCTGGACTAGTCCAACCTGTATTTATAGCTTGAATTATATGTGGACCAGACATAAATAAAACTGAAGTCTATCATTCAAGTCGGCCATGTTTAACACGCACTCTCCATTTCAACACTGTCGTCGACACCAAAATAATATTTTCCATCCACCTTTCTATTGCCTTTTGGGGTAGCCCAGCTGGGATCAGCAGCTGGGACAACGGCACTTGTTCTTTTGTCAGTCTGGGGGACACCGGCCCCTTCGTCTGTAACAAGCATATTAGAATCTGCTGGCTCGATTATATCTCTTCCTCGTCGGCGCGTTACGCCATTAATCTGCCGCGTTGCATCAGGATTGTATTTCCAAACAGCTGTATCTTCATTAGACGATACTTCACTACAGAAAGTAGGTAAGTAAGTAAGTAAGTAAATAGTTATGAAAATGTTTGTGTTTGTATAGGTAGGCATATATATAGGTAGGTATATATATATATATATATATAAAGAATATATAATTATGGAAATTTAAATGTTTGGAATGCTTGAAGCGGTTTTTAATTTCTAAATATATGCCTACCTACACACACACACACACACACACACACATACCCATATATATATATAAAGATAGAAATAAAAATATAGAAAGGAAAAAAACTGTCTCGTCACCCCTCTATAAATAAAAATAAAAGCAAATACTATTTTCTAGCAGAAACGAAATGAGAAAACAAATCATTATTTACTTATTTATTTACTTTTATTTTATTATTATTATTATTATTATTATTATTATTATTATTATTATTACATGTATTATCATTATTATTTTTTTTTTAAGTGTTTTTCAAAAGCATTACTTACGCAAGTTGTTTTTGTAAGGCGTCGATTTTGACCAGTGCCAAGTCTAGTTCATGACGCACTTTCCAAAGCTGAGTTTCACACAAAGGATTTTTACATTTATATTTTTTGGCAAAGTCAATGGCATCCATCACAGACTGCTCGAATGTTAAAGATTTCCCCATACTCTGAAATGAACAAAACTTTATTTTATTTTCATAATACAGTTGTAATCATTGATTTTCAGCCAGGTGAGGAAATATTTTACCCAAAGCCAGTCAGCATCTCATACAAACTCAACGGAAACTGAATCATGTCACAGCTTTTGAACCTTGTTTTTCAAGCAGAATTCAGGGACTGTAAGTCTATAGGTGATAAAAGGAAGTAAAGTTCAAGAATCGATGAAATTTCATTTTCAAATAATACTAGAGTTTTCACCTCACTGGTGCATATCTTAGAATCAAAGAATGTATACATTTTGTTTTTGTTGTCAGAAATGAATTTCAAAAGTTCGATTTTTTGAATAAACGATTTTTGTTCTCTCCTATCTCTTTTCAGTACAGCCGTATGTATGTATACTCATGAAAGACAAGAAATAAAGTATTAGAGACTGATAGATATGACTAAAGATATATTTTATTTAAAATCATTGTATTTGCGTCCATCAACCAATCACCTTAAAAATATCTGTAGTGTTCAAAGTGTACGTGAAGAAGTTACATTTGAAAAGTAAACTATGACATATATTTTTTCGTTATGGTGTAAAACAAAGTAAATTCGGCAAATTATATATCTGAAATGTTTGTTTTTGTTTTTGTTATAACTTTGTAAAAGAGAAAAACATCAGCAATAACATACCCCCCCCCACAAGAACTGGGTGTGATCTCTTATCCTATCAGTCTTCAGAAGAATAGCTTTATACAATTAAATACCTGAAACTAGATATAAATGTGTTGCTTTATTCTTTACCCTTTCACTAACTGCAACTTGAACAAGATATGAATACCTACCAAACTAATTAAAGAACAACATCCCTTTTTGTCCCATTTTTTTAGACTTTTTCTCCCAAAACGAAAATACAGATGTTCCAAAATTAGGAGCAAGGCTCCTAAAACCATTCCACCACCAAGGAGAATGAAGGCACTAGTGAAATTTAATATTCCTAATGTATGACTTGATAAGCCTTTCTTTTTCTTCTTTTTACAGGCCCCTGCTAACCAGAATCGTTGAAGTTTTTCTATCGTACCTGAAAAAACAAAGTGATACACAACAGTTTGGTATTTCAAAGTACTCATAACAGAAGAAGTTGTAATATCGATTTTCAGTCGAACATGAAAAATGTACAACAAAACCTGCTGTAATAAACAATAAAAACTGTTCATTTATTCATAGAAGTAATCGAAATATTGCCACATACACACTGTCATCCATGATGTAAATTAAGTGACAGTATTTTGAAATTATATTCCTGTCTAATTTGGCTTTGTTTTATGTTTTCACAAAACACAAAATGAGAGAAGAAATTAAATATTTAGGAACCTAATATGCAAGTGTCCGTCTAAAAAATGCTTTACAAACATTAACGGCATAGTGAAGGCAGGATAACGCTATAAAGTGTTGTCTCACATGACTAAATCTTCAACGGAAATGATCTAAATTTTGACCTACCAATATCCTGCATTTCCAGCAAAACTACATTAATTTGTTCCAGCCAGGGAGATCCTTTTGGAAATCCTATTCCGTAACCATTCCTGGCATACCAGTCTCCAACAATAACCAGTTTGCACCCATCGTCTCGTCCTACATAGTACTCAAGCACTGAAGCATCATATATAAACGCCTGTAGTTCCCTGAATTGAATAAAACAGAACACATCGGAGAAATGTGTTGTTTAGCACAGCGACATGTAATAAATATTTGAGTATGTATATATGTATATAAAAGTTATATGTACGCTCAAGTATGTTCATTTATTTCATTTTATTCCTCATCTCATTCTTGTTCTTTTTTTCTCCAATCATTCATTTTGACATGGTGTTTGTTTTTTAAATATACGATAAACAAATTCATAAATAAAATAGATTTAGACATTAAAAGACAATTTTGTAAATGCATTATTGTATAACTGCCTTTATTATAAACACTTACTGATTCTTCAGTTTCTGGATGCCGATTTCTATGGTTGCTGGGTTATAATGCTTCATGTATTGGTGCATCTTGGGATGGTTGGCCATGATGCTGAGATCTGTGGTTCCATTCGGTATAGTAGCAAACTTGAACGGAGGTTTTGTTATTTGAGGATTTCGTAGCTGTGGTAAATTAATGAAACTTTAATGAAATTGCATACTTTAAACTATAAAATAAAACCGTTCACCGTATGAAAACTTACGTACTGACGTATGTACGAATGTATGTATGTATGCAGTGTATATTTATGTATATATGTATATAATGTATGTATGTATATATGTACGTACGTTTATATGTATATATATATATATGTATATGCACACATGTATGCTATATGGTACATGTTAAGTACTGATTTGATTAATATTCTTTTTCTACATGTAGCTCTCTTCTAGATTCCGTTCTCCAGGTGCAGCCTGGGTTCGACCCGCTACTCACCCTGTTATCATCAATTCCTATGAGATCGTAATACTCCTCTTTGGTGATCATAAAGGCGGCCAGGTTGGCAGTGTAACTGGCCAGGAAAACGAGAGCGAACAGAGCCCACAGATTGGCTAGGAAGCGACTGGATATTCCCTTAGGAGCATCTGTTGATACAGCAGCGCCAAACAGCATCGCCCATATCAGCCAGAACGAACGGAACAGTGAGAATTTATGTTCTGGTGGTGTAATACAAGAAAGAAACAGTTTATAACAATAGGCCTGTACAGTTCCTAGAAGTTGTGTCTATTCTTACAAAACAAAAACAAGAAACAGACCTTCACAATATGCCTACCTTTCGTGAATTTCGTCCACTGAATTATTTCGACAGTTACTACCAAGTAAAAGAGAAGCTTAGATGTGAATAGCTAGAGTGCTGAAGCTGGGTATCATGGTTATGCATAATTGAAAGACGCTTAAACTGTTTATGCAAACCGTTGCAAGAAAGCTTTTATATATGACAATATGTGAATATGTTGCTAGAAAACAGAAAAAGAAAAGTTTGTAAAATGTGCTCCATAAAAAACTTGATGGTTTAATATGTAAATATGTAGTTAAATATGTAGACATTTATATATATATATATATATATATATATATATATATATATATATATATATAGAGAGAGAGAGAGAGAGAGAGAGAGAGAGAGAGAGAGAGAGAGAGAGAGAGAGAGAGAGAGATTCTGCCGCAAGGTTAACATTTCACACTGTCATTTATATAAAATAAACATATGCACTTGTCTGTATAGATTATGTAACTCATTAGGTTGAAAGCTTTTACAATATTACTGACGCCGACACTAAATCAATTACTTAAACCAGTTTTGTTTGATTACCAACATCTAGACAACGTAGATTATTTTCTTCTATTAAAAGCTAAGATGCCGGCGCAGGGATTGCACGAACAGAGACGTGATAGAGGCGTTTGGTTCGAAACCTGAGAACAACCCGAAAGCTAGAGCTAAGGGACGATGATACCGTTGTAAGTCAGATTTTTAAAATTAATTTATCCAGTTAGGTTTTCTGGAAAACAAGCATTTGTATGAATTCTTGAACTTTTTTTTATATATCTGAAGTGAAATAAAATTTTTTTTATCTCTGTCACACAGAAATAAGCCATACAATGTAACAGGTATTTCTAAAACGTGGCTTGATATATGTATCTTCAAATATTAAAAAGTTTAGTTTTAAATTAACACTCCTATTGCATTAATCAGTTTGAAACTAAATGAAATAAAGAATGTGTTTGATTCAAACAATGCAGCTATTTTTTCAGTGTAATTTAATAAAACAGAGTTTTAATAAAGCCATTATGTCCAAAATAATTTTTTAATTTTGGCATTGAAATGTCATTATCCTCAGCGTAATAAATCTGGAGATGTTGTGTATATTTGCATTGTTTCAAAATAGCTGTCATGTTTTATGGTTCTCTGAAACTGATCAGGTCAACATGCAATTCATCTTTTCCATTTCGACAGCATTAGGTCCTCGTGTCACTGAAATATTTGTACTGGTTTGCAATGCAAAGACTTCAATAAATCAAACTGAAAATCTTTTAAAAATACAAGTTTTTTTTCTTCCTTATCGAATTATTTGAAGTGACGGAATGTTTGAAACTGAGACTGAGATCAGTCAGTCAGCAGGATTGACATGTTTGTGATAAAGTACACTCATTCAGACTAGAAAGTTATATTGATGTGTAAAAGTATTAAAGACAAACAAGTTCTGAGATCAAATCCACACACTGCTCCTATCTGAAGTGTTGGGGAGGTGTAAGACTAAATTCTCTTATCTCTACTGATATTTTTTAATTACTAAAACTTACTCTCATTTGCATACACACTTATGATAACTGTCTGCATGCTTAGGACAAAAGTACAAGAATCTTCAGTACAGGCAACACAGCTTCAAATGATTAAAACTAAAATTAATTATTATATGCCTGCCCATATTCCAATATAAAACGTTAAACCATGATAATGAAACAAGGATTATATACATAATATTAATATTAATATTTTAGTATATTATTAAGAAAATCATATTGTGGTTTAGAAAACAATATCTGAATAGCGCTAGTACGAATTGTAGGTGCTCCCACGTCATGCACTCAGTTCTAATTTTAGTAACGCGCTATCACGGGGTCAGTTTTCGGACAAACAATTCAACTCCGAAAGTGAAAACAGCTTACCATGTGCATTTATTAAACTTACTGAAAATGATATTCCTGGTGCCCCAAGTGCCAGACGATTATTTTGTTTGCAAAATTCTCACGATAAACGGCGAATTAAACTCATTTTCAGGATATATACTGATCATTAAAACTTTTTTTTTTTGCATGAAGTGTGGATTAGATCCAACGCAGAAAATAACAGCAATAATCAGAATGGAGTCACCTCACTGTGCCCGCATCTTTTGTTATATAGCAATAAAGGATAGCAGATGATGAAACAGTAAAGTTTATTTCCCAAATTACCAACAATGGACTTATAACATTTCACATTCCAACAAAATGAGAGACGGAATCAACATATTCTGTTGCAGATTTCTGCCCTGTTAAGAGGAGCATCTATTACTGGCGTTTTTCAAAGACAAGCTGCCAGATTGTAGCTTCAACAAAAGCCAGTTTTGAGTGGCATCCCTCAACGTGATTCATAGTACTGGCATCATTTTGTTTCGAAACTTTTCTGCCGGGAGATTCAGTCGGTGACATAGTCTGCAAACCTTAAAATTTGTGGATCCTCTAGGTCGGTTTAGATTCTGAGTAGGTGTTCACTGTAAATAATACGGACTATAGTGACTGTAGCTTTTCAGTGCGTCTTTATCTGCCTTTAGTATCATGATTATAAACTTGTATTGCCCCTAATTAATTCCTGTAACAGCTTTCTGGAGTGGGCTCAAAGCTTTAGATGATCATGGTTAGAGATCAAAATAATGCTTCTAGTCCTTTTACGTAACACACACACACACACACACACAAACATACATCACAAAATCTTTTTAACTTGTTGCCACTAAATATTTAAAATACTTAAGACTGAAAAATCACGGTATAAGTGTAAAGATAGTTATTCTGAGCTATTCAGAGATGAATGCGAATATAAATAATTTAAAATGCCTCGAGACACCCAGGGCAAGTGGGCTTTTATAAATTATACTACATCTTCATTTTTCAAATACCCAAGTCCTGTATCATCCCATACGTTACAAATGCTAAAGAATGGACTTGGCCAATCATCATACAATGATTTACCTCAGTTACCTCGCAAGGAAGTATGTCCCTGGTCAAGGCCGTACGGACTGAGCCATTCAAAGATGAAGATGGAAGTACCAGTGGCATGCACACTGAAAACCAGGATCAAACACCAGGACGGATAATCGTATGGTTCTGAAAATTTCAAAAAGAGACTAAAAATGCGGATATTTTGCTTTTCATTGCAAATTCCCGAAGAAAATAATGTTATTTAATTCATTTGTCTTTATCTTGGAGAAACTATTAATAGTTTGGTATGACAACCAAAGAAAAATTGTTTTGCGTGCTTACCAAGAAATGCTGTTGGGGAAATTACACCTTCTCTTAGTGCTACCATGATGGTGATTCCTGTTTCCAGGTAAGGGACGGAGAAATCAATGTGTTTAAACCTTTCTGGTGTGATTGTCAGGGCGGTTACTGCAATATCGGCTTCTTTTTTAATTAAAGCTCCCATGATACCGTTCCACTCCCCAGTTCTCTGAATTCACAAAACATGTCATGAACATTTAGGACATAAAAAAACTGAATCAAGTTTTAAAAAATCTATTTGTCTGTAAAAGAGATTCTGAATAACGTGTTGACATTTGAGAAATTATGTCGTATTGTACAATGTTTAATATAATATGTTATGGCGAAATGGTCCTTAAATATTTTATGCATTTTAATCTGATATATATAACTCAAAACATGTAGCAGCATTATTTGAAACGTAATCATAAGTATATTTATTCTAATTATTTAAAGTAAAAATATGAGTTAATTTTTCATAATAAGGGCTATTTTTACATAATGGAATCATTATTTCTGTAAATTATTTTTAACATTTTCACCCTTTATATAGTTTTGCACCCTTCACACCAGTAGAATAAATATATTTTTCTAGAATGATATATAAATTACAGAATACATTTTAATTGCTTTTATCCTCTCCGATTTTAATTACCAATTTGTTGTTTCTCTTTTTATAAAGATAAAGGGGTCATAAACCCACAGTCTAGTATCGAAATGGTGGGTTAATGAATCTCAGTGCTGTGGAATAAATTGGATACTATACCTTGTCCTCGTACCCCCACTGAGCATTGATTTCCTCATACAGATCGAAATCAAAATTCAGCTCATCACTAAACGTCTTCAACAAGTCAATGCTGAGTCCTGTACAGCAGATTTCTTTTGTCTTGTTGCTAAGACTGAACATAAATCAAGACTGTTATTTGTGAGGATGTTCGTCATATTAATATATTGTCCTGTAAATATAATATTTAGTGGCAAAGAGCATTAATAATTTGTATAAATAATAAAGAAGAGTTTTTATCTCTCTCTCTCTCTCTCTCTCTCTCTCTCTCTCTCTCTCTCTCTCTCTCTCTCTCTCTCTCTCTCTCTCTCTCTCTCAGTCTTATTATTTAATCCTGTTATGTTCTCAGTCTCCACAATATCTCTCCTCTTTTTTCTGTTCTTTTCTTTCATTATTAATCACTAAATTATTTCACATTTTATTTGATTACATCTTTATCCTTTACCGTTTTTTTTTTTCATCTCTCGGGTAGGCTCTGCAGGGTACTGAATTATGACCGCACAATCCAGTCTGTTGGTCGTGTTCTCTGAAGATTACATACGGATGTTCTTCCACAGTTACAACTTTGAGAAAATAGCGTTCAGGCTTTCCCTTTGGAGGATTTTTGGCTCCTGCTGACCACGTGATTCCTTTCATTGACAGACCTTTCCGTGTCCACGTTCCAACCTGCAGGGAAACCATAAAACACAGGTTTTGCAGGTAACAATTACACACGGAGAATTTGGCAGTTACAATTAGTGAGAAATTAAATCAGTAAACTAACTGGGAATATTAGTTTAAATGATATTTAAAAAACTTTATTATTACCTCTACTAAGATTAAGCAAAGCTGGTATCAAAACAAAGCATAAAATATTAAATGAAGGATACATATGCTTATACATATACTAATGTAATTATAGTTAAATTTCATTTGTTATATAAGGTTCTTGACAAACATTGTAAATATTTATATATAATAAGATAATCTATTTCGTGAAGGAATTCATGCTAAACATTTTTTTTTGAAAGAACTCTTATTTCTGCCAGTATATAAATTATAATACATATATTTCCCTGCAGCATTTAAAAGTTAAATAATATAATAGAATCTATTCGATGCTGAATCGAAAGGCTAGATATACAAATCATATGAGTTTTGATTAGAACAGTTAAAGCAAGATTTTATTTCCACTAACGATTCACAATTCCATATCTATAACAATAACTTTAATAAGACACGATAACTTAACCTGTGTTTTCATCAAATATGTTGTTAACAGGTTAATATTATCTGCTAAAATATTTGCTATGGACTTACAATTTTTATTAATTAAATAACTGACAGAGTTCATTAACTTAATCTTTTGATCACTTAGAGAATCTGGAAGTAACAGACAAACTATACTTATTTTCTATGTAGTTTTTTCTTCTTCAGAAAATCACTAAAGAAAGTAGCTACTTGAATTCCAGAGAAAAAGTTGTGTACTTTTTTTTTTTGGGGGGGGGGGAATACTCCATACTTCACTAATTAGAGCTTGAGAGAGTTTGGAGAAGTACTACTATTACGTGCTAATAATTATAATAGAACAACATATAGGTATGAACAACAACAACAATATCAACATAATAAGAATAATAATGTTAATGTCATTATTTCACCACTACAACTACTAATACTAATGACAATAACAACAAGAACGACAACTACAAAAATTATAACAATGACAGCAGTGGTGACACGATGATGTAGTGATAATTGTAGTAGTAGTAGCAGCAGTAGTAGTAGTATAGTCGGATGAGAAGAAATAAAAAGGAAACAGCAAGAAGAAGAATAAAAAGAGATATTAACATAAACTGATAGATTATTATATGGCCAAAACTAAGCATTCTTAGCTTCACTAATAACTTGTTTTTGCAGCATATAAAACAGAAAAGACATAACTGTTTACCCTGTGTGAGAAAAAAAAAAACCCAAACAAACAAACAAACAACAAAAGACAACAGCAACCCCCCCAAAACCCCCCCCCACAATACTTTGAAGTTTATTTGACAGTTTTCACTAACAGGCTTTTCCAGACAAAAACTTTATGACATCTTGTACCTGTTGTGCTGTTAGCCAAAAAGAAGCCTTAGAATTCAGTTTACGTTTGCTGTGTTAAAGAGTTAATTCTAGGTAATATTACGTTATGTTTAGTAATTTACCTCTACGTATTTCTTTCCAGTCGGAGATTTCTGGACGTTAATTATTTTAAGTTCTGTGTCTTTAAGGATACCATTCTTTGTGAATTCAGCCTTGCGTGGAATGGTCAACACCGTATTCTTTAAGTAACTGGAATAAATAGATAAAATATATTTTTTTATTATGTATATATTCCATTTTTTATTTCGTTAAAATTGCAATGCCAATTAAGAGTATCGTGTTTAGCCATACGTAAACATATTTACTTGTAAAGTACTTCACCATCCTTCCAGTAAAGAGTTGTTGAATTACACGAGAATTCAGTTTTTAGTTTCGTTTTCTGCAGTAATGCTGGATTGGACGCTATTCTGTTCAATGTCGATAACCACACATCTACCGCAGTTTCCACTGCCTCTCTCATAACACTTTTACCAACGTCGTATGAAATGACTGAAACAGGAACATAAAAGGAGTAATTAAATTTGATTTTACAGGAATAACAATTAAAAATATGATTATCGGAAAAAGGGATATAGTTTGGATAATCGATCGTTTTGGTAACGATCTCGCAGTATAGTTACGTATTAAGGTTATTAAATGCTGTTGCAGTGATCTTGTAACGACAGTATGAATAAAATAAATAAATAAATAAATAATAATTACAAACGTAATGAAGATTATCTTTGCGATAAGGAAAATATATATCAACCAGCTTTAATTCTAAATGAAACAGAAAGCAGCACAAAGAAACCGAAACATTATGAATAAAACAGCGTTTTAAAATACAGTGTTGCCTTGACTTACGAGTTTAATCTGTTCCGTGACCGAGCTCGTAACTCAGTTTGCATGTATATCAAATCAGTTTTCCAAACTGTAATTAATTGAAATACCATTAATCCGTTCCAACCCCCTAAAAACCACCCATATTTTTTGGTAACGTGTTTTTTTAACAAGAAAAAATATAAATTTATAAATGACAAATATAGTAAAAAAAATAAAATAAAAGAGAATGTAAAGAAATAAATTGGTTTTGTAAAGTGGTCAGGGTTAGGGTTTCTCCATCTTTTCATGGACAGAGGTCCACGTGATATAAACAAGTGAGACGCGTGATGATGGGCGGAAGTTGTGTTGTTCGTTGCGCCAACTATGCGGCGGCGTAGTTCAAGCTCGCTCGTAACTCGGATTTTGGCTCGCAACTAAAAGCAAATAATCGACCGGGCGACTGCTCGTAACTCGGAAAACTCGTAAGTTGGGCCACTCGTAAGTCGAGGTAGCACTGTATGTGTGTGTGTGTGTGTGTGTGTGTGTCCCAACACAATTAATAGTAATTTTAGTTTATTTAGTCTAAATATTAATTCTGAGATTCAGATAAACGTCTAAACAGACAAAAGCATACACACAGATTTTCAGAAACTCATAGAATTAACATACCAAACAATCCTAACGGAAAACCGCGGTAGGCGACGTTGCTAGATCCTCTTGTCATAGCAGCCGACGTCAGAATCCAAACGTATTCTTTAGTTGTTAACATCAACCTGGCAGCTTCGTCTAGTATATACTTAGATTCTAGACTAGAAAATAAAGGTAAACAGAAGAAAAGAAAATCAGACTGTGTTTTCATATCAAGTGTTACATCTCTGAGAGATTTGTATGTAACGACGAGCTAGACGTTTCTCACACTCACTTGCGAATGAAATAATTATTATCTGATTTTTTTTGGATCTGTAAAAAATAAATACTCTAAAACAAAAGATAAGTTTAATATTTTTTTCACGAATACTGAATCTCAATACTTCAAGCTGCTTTGTTTTTTTTGATTCATTATACGTTTACTTTCATAAAGTTTTTCATTATACGTTTACTTTCATAAGGTTGCCCAAGCACGTTACTACAGTTTATTTACAAATCGTTTATCGAGAAATAAGTATTTAATGTAAACACTTCAAGAAATTTCAAATGAAAAATTCTTAAAACTGATGAGTAATTGAAATTTAATTACCCAAACACCTGAAAAGATTTGGTTATAAAAAAAAAAGTACCAAAAATTAACTGATAATTGATAAGTGTTAACTGTAGTTCATTTTTACATTTTGTAATTTAAATGTTTAAATATCAAAAAAAAAGAAAAAAGTATACGGTTTGAAGGAATTTGGCTAACCCATACTGACATACAAAAAGACAAACATAAAACAACAATATTCTTAATGAAGAAAGAGTAAGAAACAAAAGAAAATAGTTTTTTTTTGTTGTTGTTGTTTTTGTACTACTACTACTAGTAATAATAATAATAATGTTGATGATAATAATAACGTACTTGCTAGAATGTAGTAATATTACTCTAGTGTGTGTTCCAACCAGCTTGGATAACTCTTTGTTTACCCTGGACTCGTTCCGTCCATCAGGAATAAAAATCTCTTGCAAAATTTTATATCTGAAATAAACGAAAAACATCTTAAAACATTCATGAATCTAAAATGATTATTAAAATATAATGCAATCTCATGAAAAATTAAGTGCTACAATTTTATGTCGAATTATTTAGCGTTAATAATCTATTTGCATAACTGCTGTAATATTTTTGAAGTCATTTTCTTTGAAATGTAATATGATTTTTATATTTTTCTTTTGGAGTGTTTCTTCTTAATGTTCATCAGAAGCTCAGTAGATCGCAGGATCAAACCTTCTGTCATTTTCTTTATGGTCCTTAATTATATGCCTACAGGCACATGTACTGACTGCATCTTTAAATAGGAAATGTCCTAGTATGGTCCGTAGTTTTCTCAAAGAGAAACAGTATCTATATGACAAGATTACATAGTTATTTGAACAAATAAATTAGTAGACAGGGCCCAGTCAATAGTATGTACGTATTACCTTAATGTAAGCATGGCTGAAAATGTCAGAATACATTTACAATTTACTCCATAATCGAGTTCCCAAAGAGACCAAATACACTGGTCAAAACACTTAAATATTTGTTTGAATAATAATAATAATAATAATAATAATAATAATAATAATAATAATAATAATAATAATAATAATGACAAATTAAGCAACAAAAATTAATCATCAATAAATAAAAAATACATAATTGAAATAGCAATAAAGAAAGAAACATCTACAAAACATGCAACAAAAACATCAACAATGACTTGAACCAGAATAAATAATAACTAAATTTAAAATCAGTAAATGAAAAAGTAATATTTAAAGAAATATCTACAAAAACTCTATAAAAAATAACATGAACAAAAAATCAAAAATCAAACGGACAAAAACTATTATGTAATTTTGTCTATTTTCCATTCTTAAAGGGAATTATTTTTTTATTATTTTTTTTTTTTTGTCTGGAAATATTTTACATTTTTCTATATTTGAATATTCCGTTACATTCACATCTCGGACTCAGCCGGGAATTCGTTTTTCAAAATGCAAATTAGTTTGATAAACCGGAAGTGATCTGTCGGTAATCAATGGCTACTGATCAAAGAAAGTTTGCAATTAGTCAACATTTCCTCAGGAAATAGTTCAACAGGTTTCTTATAACTACCGGACGTTGCTGAAAGAACATTCAAGTGCTTCATTCCAAAATGATGTATAATCCTCTATATTTCTTTATCTAATAATTCTTTTTTGAATAACATATGTGAAAACCACAGCACTAATATTTGTTTACGGAGTGACTGTAATTACTATCGTGATGATGACAGAAGCAATATTATCATCAACATAGCAAATGCTTTAGAACATTTGTTCATATGAACATAGACTGTGTAACATATTTGTTTTCATAACCAGCTAGAACGTCAACATGAGTAAACAACGAGTTACAAAATGTGTTATGAAACAATACTGTAATAACGATTTAAATTGGTGGTGGTCGTGAGCAGCTAGTATATGCTGGTTTTAAAACATGGGCGTGTGTGAGTTCATTCTTATTAAGAAAAGGTGTAGAACGTCTGAAGCTGATCAGTCGATTTTAATTTAAATGGAAAAGTTTTTATTTTTTCCCATATAAACATGATTCTTGTTTTGTTTTAAAGCTCTATCTTAATAATTATTTTACAATTCAGCGATCAGTATTTTAATTCTCAAAGAGAAATAATAAATAAATAAATAAATAATATATTATTATTATTATTATTATTATTATTATTATTAAGGAGTAAGAAATAAGCCAAGAAAACAATTATATCTCGAATATCATCTTATACATGTACAGCTTTTTATTTTATTTTATTTTTTTTTATTTTTTCCAGTGAATTTATTTTAATTTGTTTCCCACAGACTGAAACTTACTTAAATGTTTTGATCCCAGCAGCTGTGTAGGCGGATTGCCTTTGGCTTTCTCTTACAACTGCGCGAAGAGACCACAGGAAGTCTTGATAGCCAGGCGCTTGCGTCGTCACCACGGAAAAGTCGGACCAATTGTAATTCTCCAGCATCTTCAACATAGCGCGCGTCTGGTGTTGTAATGTTGGCGCAATCTGGAGGTTTCTGGAAGCGTTACCCTGTTTCAAATACAACATCAAAGAGAAGAGATAAGATCCAAATATAAATAAAAAATTGGACGATGTAAGGGAAGATCTATGCATTTTATGCTATGTAATAATCAACTGCCGTTTTTGTACTTCACGCATGAGTAATAATAAGAATTTTAAACACGGCGTGGGACTCATGGTGCTTGTAATTTGAAAGCTACTTTCATTTTTTTGGAAACAAATTGCTAGTTTGAGATCTTGAATCAAAGAAGGCGAAAGATGATAAAATTCAAATATTTCACACCCTGTTGTAATTGGTTTCTTCATGCATGGATAATTACAAAAATGAAATTTGGTGACTTAAAAGAACAACAGAAAAGTTTTTCGATATTTCAAAAACTATACGAGAAGATAAAAAAAACTACAAAAAAATCAAAACAAACAAAAATACCCCCCCGTATAAGAAATGGATTTCATTATATAGATGACGAGATAATGTAACTCATTATATAAAGTTTTTGATGCAATCTTATAACTTGCATAGTTTCTGAAAGTTGTTACATTTACATTGAATAAAATGCTAACTATTACTGGCGACATTATTTTTATTCGATGATTTATAACTTGCCAAGTTTTTATTTAAAATCAGTACAATTTTCTATTTTCTTTCGAATTCCTCACTTTTTATTTTGAGGTAGAATGTAGATATTCTCGAGAGAAGGTTGAAATAAACCTGTCAGTAGAGTCAAAAAGGGTTAATAACAAACCGGCCAAAAAGCGCCACTGGAGGAAAAGTATCAATGAACAGCATGAACGAATATTATGCTATGGTGTAAAGTAAGAAAAGAGATTGAAATGCACAAATCTATTAATGGGGGAAATGTTAAATTCTGTCTCGTACTTAACATCTTTATGGATGTTAACTGGAGCGAAGGACGCAAATGGATTAACGACTTTTGAAAGTAAACCACAGGAGGATGCGTTCTGACACAGCACGGCTCAGTTATCTTCATAAACTTACCATTGAAACGGAGGAATATTCGGAATCCCATAAAATCATTGGTAGACCAAGATAACGTGCCAGCTGGTTTATGTATTTGTTGGATGCCTTGCGATCAGACATGAAAAGCGGGTTGTTGATGTGAAACAGTGTAACAGTATTAGTGGAAAACGTAGTATCACAGAAAGCTTGCAGTATCTCTTGTGGGCTGTCATGGTGAAGAACGGTGAATTTCACACGGAAATCAAACGTACGTAGTAAGTTCCTGTGTCGTCGGAAGAGGCGCATCCTCGCCGTTGTCTGGAAGTTGAGATGGATCGTCCGGTTGAGATCTTGAACTATTGGGTGCCTGGGAACCAGCGCGTGCAGAGTAACAATCTGTTTCGGCACGCGCTTGATAAGGCACACGTTACAGCAGATGACCAAAAGGAAACAAATACATCTGAGCAGAATCTGAACAGACATTATTATATCTACTATATACTTTAAAACAGAAATTATCACAACACAATCATATTATTATATGTAAAATTCAGTAACATAGGGAATGATGAAAGACAGTCCTCTTTTAACACATATCTGTCGCGTCTCCTGTAGTCAGACAAACTCTCTTCTGACGTTATTTCTACATTCTATCAATTCATTTAGCAGCTCAGTGTAAGAGTTATGTAGTGTCATTGCGGAATTGAAACGTCAGTCTTATATATTTCTTTTAATGACCTCGTAACTGCCTTTTGGTGTTGAAATCGTATTTTTTATTTTTTATTTTTTATTTTTTGTCAGCTTCATCGAGTTACGTCTTAGTCTATCTGAAATAAAGAAAAACAGAAAAAAACATAAATATATTAAATTACAAAACTGAAGCATTTCTGAAATGATCAGATAGTGCGCATATCTTCCATAAATGCGTTTTACGTTAAAAGTTAAATAAAGTGATTTCCATTAATACATTTTAATTTAGAAGTTAAGTATTTATTGAAATAATTTGGTAATACACAGATTTCCATTAATATGTTTTACTTTAAAACGATAAATTGTATGTAGGATAAATATGCTGCATTAATACAGTACAATATAAAGTATTTAAAAATTATGGTAAATCTTCTATAACATAAAGTGGAAATAAAATAATTTTGAGGTAAGTAATAAGATATAATTTCGATGATACGTTGTTTTAAAAGAACGGAAGTAGTATAAGACGAGAAACAAATTTAAACATAAATATATTTAAAGTACCAAGTTTTCTACTCTGTATATGTTCTGTGAATTTAAACCATCACATATCACAGTGAGCTAAGTCAGCCATTCTGTAAACTTGTTATATGTCTTAAGTAAAGGTTCTAATTCATAACTCGGAAGAGACAACTCGTCACTTGGACAGTTCTTGGAACAAATTAGTTGAAATCTGGTTTCTTTCAAACATATCGTTTGTAACTGGTTATACAAATAAGTGTATGAAACAGAAAGTGAGTCAGTTTTTCTTTTTAATGTGTGTTTATAGCATGTATGACTGTATATATGTATGTATGTACTTGCATATGAGTACGTGGTTTGTCTAGCTTTCTGTGTGTGTGTTTGTGTTGTGTAATGGAATATTTTTAATTATTCTCATTCAACAGGAGCATTATAATTCAAACAATATTATTTCAAACTATTTGTTTATAAAATATTAGACATTGCCTGTATTAGCTATAAAAACAGCCGTAGTTGAGTCAATCATGATTATATTCCGCGATAAATAAAAGCTGAAGTTCCATAATAAATAAAAACTGGACTGCCTATCTCTTATATTAGATTTATGTTGTTGTTAAGAATGATATAGATTAAATTTACTGGTGCGATAAAATTCTGTACGGTATCGGGTTTATTATCCATCGTTTATTGCTCATTAGTGTGGTTATCTTTCGCGATTTTTCTTTCTCGCTTTCTCTTTCACCGACATTGTTTATTTCAGTTTTGCACAGTAATCACCAACACAGCCATATGCAGTCATACGTTATATGCATGTACATACACAAAAAGAACCTTTTGCTATTACAGTCAACATTTTTCTGCTGGGTTTTCAAAGATTGTGATATTTATTTTCATATTTAAAGTATGCTGCGTCTAATAAAATCCCTGATATTTCCTCTCATATGGTTATACAAGATATAGCTGTTCGACATGCAGTAACAAATGTTCTTTGTTCATTTCTCATTGTGTTACAGCTTCTGAACGTATATCAGTAATAATAATTCGCTTTCTGGTTCTCTCTCCCTCCCAATCGGAGAGGGTATACATTTTAATTTAGTATTAGAAAATACTGGTCGGATGAAACAATGTCAGAATAACAAAAACGTTTAGAAGTCATCTTCTCTATTGAATGTCTGCTGTGATTTTTTTGATTGATCAGTAATGTCCTTTCATTATCCGTTTCTTTTTCGATTCAATAACCTTCCAATAATATTCCGGATATGATTCCTTCGCAGCGACCAAAATAATCTAGACGTAATGAATTTTCTAAGAAAAACTTGATGGCATTTCGTGATATCATCTAGACAGACAGAGATGAAAAATCGTCTGTAATGGCTGAAATGTGGCTGGCGACTGATAATTACATACGTTATCACTTATTGTGGTCATACAACAGGTAATCATGCAAATATTACGTAATTATTTTTCACTGTAGAAGAGTAACACAGCGTTTTTTTAATTTTTGCAGATTTTGCTTATTAATTTTAACGGAATAGTAAAAATAATATTCATGCAACTGCAGGAACTGTCAAGTCCATATTTTCATTTTAAACTTTTCTTTAATAGTGTTATAAAACAAACGTTTTTGATTGAGATAAAGTCTTTTAATTAAGATTCGGAAAAAGAAATAATTGCCAAACTAAAGTATAGATAAACTTATGATGTAATGCAATATAATAAACATATATAAAATGTAAACATGATCAATGTCTGGAATAAATTATTTGTTTATACTAAGCTTGGTTTTTATTAATTTATCTTGCGATTATGAAAATTAGCATGCAATACTGAAAAATGACATTTCTTGCATTTTTTAAGTATCATACAAATACAAATTTTACTGACTTGATATCTGTTGAAATTCAGTGTTTTGGGGGGCCTATACATTCATCGTTCTTTCATATTTTTTTTTTTTTTTCAAATCAATCTTTTAACGAAACGTGCCTTGCAAACCTAAGAACCATTTCCTTTACTGATGTTTTCTAAACAGTGCCCGAACTCTATACTCTTCACATTCAATTAAAAATATTTTTTACTTTTCGATATTCACTGCTACACTGACACAAGAATGTGCATCATTCTTGAGAGCTTTATCACTCAAATGATTGTTTTGAATCACTGAAGAAATGCCATCTCATATAATTACTATATGTGTTTTAAATCACTTACGTAATTTTCTTACGAGACGTTTACGTCTTATGCCAGCTCCACTGTTCTGTACGATGACACCTGTAAGTTTCAGACTAAGTTGAACATAACGGTTCTATTTTCGGCTAAATTATAACATTAGATTAAAAAAAAAAAAAAACGAATAAACTTCTGGTAAAAAATGATCCCTTAATAAAAACACAAATATTAAAAATAAAAAATGGTATATAGGTAGAACATCACTAAGAAAGAAAAGAATAACTATAAGAGAATTTTGTAAACAGCCGCTCAAAACAATAAAAACAACAGTAAGAACAAATAATTAATAAAATATACATGCTTAGATTTATAGCCGCACGCAAACACACACATCCAATTATATATCAGTATACTAAGTTCACACATACTTATATTCATTTACATACATACGCGCGAGTGCACACACACATACACACACATATCATATATACATCATGCATATATACGCATATACATACATACATATGTATACATACAAAACAATAAAACATAAATGTGATACAAACCCACATTAAATAGTGAAATTAGGACTTCTACTCACTAGAATTCCACAAAAAGTAAATTCACAATAAACTATATCAAGCCACACACGATAATACGATTAAAAATGTATAAACAGATACATCATCAAGTCTATATCACACGACCAGGTGAACACGCTTTGTTAATATGTAAATAAAGATAAACTAAACTGCTGTTCCAGAGAATCAATACTTCAATATGTATTAAGAAAACAATAAAACCTGCCAGTGTACGGCTCTTACCATCTGTTCGTTATACTTAAACACATTCTTGTGTTGTTAGAAGCTAATACCAGATACACAATATTTATTAACAGTAATTTATATTAAACCTAACAGACTTATAAGTTATTTTCGTATGGAAATTCAATTACACTTACGTCCAGATAAAATGAATTGTAAAGAGTTAATTTATTTTTTCAGGAATTCAAATAAATCAGCCCAGATGTTGATACGAACATACATTGCTATAAGTGAACCGAGACCTAAACGTGTGTGTGCGTGTGTGTGTTTGTGTGTTAACTGTGTGTGTGTTTGTGTGTTAACTGTGTGTGTGTTTGTGTGTTAACTGTGTGTGTGTTTTAACTGTGTGTGTGTGTTAACTGTGTTTGTGTGTTAACTGTGTGTGTGTGTGTGGATGTTAACTGGAGCGAAGGTTCATGTGTGTGGGGATGTGTATGAACACTCCAGTACACACACATTGTTCTATAGTTCACTGCACTGGGTAACAATGAAGTGACAGCAGGTGTTTGAGTGTTTAACAGCCGTTATAAAGTATTATATTTTAATTTTTCTACGTTTTTTATACTTATTGTAGATGAGGTCAGGTGACAGACACCACAATACGTATTTAGAAAGACAATCTCTGCAGAGTGGTTTCGCTCTGATACAGTTGTACAAACATGAAATAATATATTGAAATACACTATATTTAAAAACCAAATGAATTACATCAATATGACATCAATCAATATTCCTCGACTGTCTCTTCTATTTGTATACCTGTCTGTCTGTCTGTATCAGTATTTGCTATTTGCTTATACATATACATCATGTTATCCTGCCGTTCATCTCACAGTCCACATATCTGTCTATGTGTTTCAGTCCATCGATCTACTTGTCTGACTGTTGCCTCTGTCGATAGCTGTGTACACGTACATATCCATAATTTCAAAAGGAACAACAAACAATAATATTTTGCTGTTTATTAATAAAATGAATACTGAATTTTAGAAAGAAGTTTTAAAAAAGAAGAAAAATAACAAAATAAAATAAAATAAAATAAAATAAATAAATAATCTTAAGAAAAAAGAAAACTCGAAGAAAATATAATTAAATCATGAAAAATATCTAAGGTAAGATGAAACCAGCTAAACTGTTTTATGAAACACAGATCATTTCAGTCATCGGAAGATAACGAAGTGTTCAGTCTCTCTGTCTTCCCATGAGCTTTTAGAATTCACTCCAATTTACTTTTGTTTGACAGAATTTCTGACTGTGGTTAGCATAATTGGACCCACGAGGATCTCATTTGCCATTCTAGATTAACAGAAGGAAACGAGAGAAAAAGATAGATAGATAGATAGATAGATACATAGATGAGAGAGAGAGAGAGAGAGAGAGAGAGAGAGAGAGAGAGAGAGAGAGAGAGAGAGAGAGAGAGAGAGAGAGAGAGAGAGAGAGAGAGAGAGAGAGAGAGGCGGTGTAGATACGAATACATGTAGTCATCAAACAATATTAATAGAGGTTTTTTTTCCTTTTTCTTTTCTTTTTCTTTTTTCTGTTTTTAGTGAAGAATATTCAGTTTCAAAGTCCAGAATGAGGGAAACACTAAAGTCACTTGTCAATTTTCTTGAGATTTTTGGAACATTGGCATTAATAGGCTCTGTAAATGGATTTTCAGAAAGAAAAAAAAAACGTATTATAAAATGATAATAAAAATTAAAATAAAACACAATGAAAGGAAGATAATTCCTCAAAGCAGATGGAAATTAATAAGGCCCGACAAAATATTATACAGCTTTAAGAATAGAGAAAAAACATAAACAAATCTTTAAAGAAACATTTTTTTGTTGCCTTTCGTGCCACACATATACATTCATACATAGAATAAACATAAATACACATACATACATTATAAAATACATACGTACATACTTACATACATACTTACATACATACTTACATACATACTTACATACATAGATACATACATACATGCATCCATATATACATCCATATATACATCCACACATATCCTGACATTTGTGAGGATATGATAAGAGTTTGTCCTGTTATACCAAATCGTTCGCTAATAATACTGTCAAAATGCAGAATGTAATCAGACAACTGAAATGCACACTCACACATTTTATAAAATACAGATTTAGAGATAAAAGTATGATGGAAACGAAATCCCTTAACCTAACTGAATGAAAGTTAACAATACAGCATTGAATTAATATTTTAATATATGAATATGTTTGGATATATCTAATTCATTCACATATATAATATGTCTCTCCTTTTGCTATACTTTTACTTACACTAAGTAAACTGGGAGAAGCAGTTTTAATTTTCTTTCAGTTATTATGCTGTATAACTTGTTGCTCATTATAACTGATAATCACTGTTTCTGTAACTAGCACACCTACTGATAATTTACTTGTGATCACTGATTGTAACCGATTATAAAAGCACATCATTTTAGGAAAGGTTATATTAAAATTTATTTGCATATTACTTAGGGCTAATGAATTATATACTTAATATTTTAATATAAAAATCACAAGTGCGCTGCTGTTACTTTAAAAATATACGGAGCTGTTAAAAATATTATTTAATTTGTCACTCAGTACGGCTTATTATCTTCCTTTGTCACATTCTATATATCAGCGCTGTCATTAGTGTTTTTGACGCTTTTGTTTTTACCATACTAATGATTATTAATCTTACGAAACCGTGATAAATATTGTCGTTCTGCAAAAGTTACGTATACATTATTACACTAAATCTGTTCTGTATCGACAACAGACAAAATTAAACTAAATTGGCTAAAAAAAAACTATCAAGATGAATGGTCATCTGTTACCAAGTCAGTGGTATAAATTTGGTAGAAATGGCGTGTATCTTGTGAATTGTTCACTCTAAAAGAGATTCTTTTACAACGATTTCATGAGTCCCATCAGATTCGCTGATTATCGCTTAGTAACCCGAATGAGATATGAATATTCAGATATCCGGCAGGCAAAATCGGTTGTGAATTCACTTCTTTAAAAAAAAAATCTTTCCTCCTCTTGCTGGCAGTATCACACGCAAATACGAGATCAATTCGTAACATAATAAAAATAAATGGGTCTCGCATGATAAATAAGAAAGTACAAAGTGACTAAAATAGATGTCAGTTGTAATTTGTCGTTTGTCATTTGTCATGACCCGATGGTTAACTCGAACAAATATTTGTAAACGCAACGACAAGACAACAGATAACAGACGGGGAGATACGAGTGAATAAGTTGTGAAAGGTTTTACTAAGAAAAAAAAGAGAATGATATGGCATAACGAAACTCCACTAGTTTAAAAGTAAAGCGGAAAAGAGATAAAAAGAAAGTGAAAACGTATATTTAAATAAATTTAAAATATAGTTAGGTAGGAAGGTAGATAGAGGCACATATGAAGAAAAAAGATAACGACTTAAATTCATAGAAAGAGATAGACGATAAAAAGACTGAGGATTAAGATAAAGTAACTTTATTAACTGCAGTTAAAAAAGGCAATAAATAAAAGAATTCTAAAAACTGAATTATACAGTTTTAATTTTTTGTTTTAATCCAATTTAATATTTTTAAATGACAAACATTAAAACACAAATAAAAAGAATTTTAATTAAGAGAAACCTTTTTTTCAAAATGCATATATATTCATTAATTGTATAGCTTTTATAGAGTAAATTGTTTTTCGTTAGAATGTTGGCAGTTTGTACACCAGTAAAATGCTAAACAACTGACCTGACATAGAAATAACGAACCCAACACTGACAAACCATTTGGGAAAATCGCCATACTTTTGTGATTAATGTCTGCAGACATTTCGGCATACACAAGTTGATTGTCTGGCTGACATTATCATCTGTTCAATGGCAAATATTTATGTATAGCAGTTCGTTATCAGATGTATACACAGTGGGTGATAACGTTTCTTACTCTGAATACATGACAGACATTATATCTTCGAATTTTTTCCGCCCCTCTAGGTTCCGCTATGTTACGTCCACACCCTCAGCACACCACTATACCAATACCCTAGCGAGTAAACAGCGAACACAACATTTTCTTGTTAACCAAATTTGACAAAATTCAATTATAACACATATAGTACCTAGATATCTTTCAGAAAGCAGATTGTTTTGTTCGTATATTTTATATTGTAGGTATATATGTCTATGTATGTTTGGTGTGCAGGTGAATGAGTGTCTATATAAACGCACACATACAAAATAATGTGCATAAAAACATGTATACATGTAGATATGTATATGTTGTGTGTGAATGAATATATTTGTGACAGAGATAATGACAGAGTTAGATAACAATAAAGAGGGGTGAGAGAAATAATAAATACTGTGAGGTGGAGAAAGAGAGAGTGATAATGATAAAACAAATAAATAAAAAGGAACAAACAGATGTTTATAATATTCAATGAATTAATTAAAACATTTCACCTTTGTAATCTAAAAATATTTTGTAGTCATTATAAACATTCACACGTGTAGATCAAGTATTGAGATTGTGTAAATATACCTCTTAATAAATGTTGCATACATGTCTGCAAATGTTTTTTTTTTCTTTTTATGTAAATTTCTACACTAAGAATGTTTGATATTAAACCTGTTATTAACTTGTGTATTTAACCACCTGCTCTACATGTGGTCATGATATGTAAATGCGACATTTTTATACAAAGAATTAAACTTAATTATAGCTAATTATACACAGTATGTCTATTACACATTACATCAGTCATTTGTATAATCGATGTTAGGATTATATGAGTCAGTTCTGAGAGAGAGAGAGAGAGAGAGAGAGAGAGAGAGAGAGAGAGAGAGAGAGAGAGAGAGAGAGAGAGAGAGAGAGAGAGAGAGAGAGAGAGAGAGAGAGAGAGAGAGAGAGAGAATATTGAAAGTAACCGAATCTATTCATACAAATAAATGCATATTTTAAAAGAAAAGAAAATATCCGATTATCTTCATATATATTTACTCAGTTTGTTTTTATGATTTAATACAGAAACAAATTAATGGTGACGCTTCGGTAAACCTAAACCTGAAAAAAAAAAAAAAAAAAATAATAATAATAATAATAATAAATAAACAAATAAAAAATTGTCTAATATACGAAAAAATCTCTTTATGGAGTTAAATGCTTTGGAATAAGCCATAAAATCATACACTGCCTCTCTTTAAGTACGCATCCCAAAAACATTAAGGGAAATTGTCGTCCTGAAAGTGTAAACGAAGACCCACTTAACGCTGCTGTCTGCGTCATGATACACAAATTACTGTGAGCATTATCTTGATTAAGAAATTAAGGTTACAAAGGACGTAATATATATTCCATAGTATACATTCAGTAGTTTATAAATATCGATTCATTAAATTCCATCAGTAATATCTGACATAAATGACTGATTCTGATAGCACGGTTTCGCCCACATGATAAAGAAATCAAGTTAAATATAAAATATATAGCTGATGCAAGTTACATTTGTTGTATGTTTTATTACTGATTATAAAGACATAATTATGTTTGTGTTACTTCTGTTGTAGTTATTAATATTTTATATTGACTTATTGGCGTATAGCCAGGTTTAAAGGTGGAAACAATTTAGCAGCCTTTATCCGCTGTACTCATAGAAAACATCTCCGGTTTACAGCTGAGAACTTCCTACTATTATTTAGTGTCAAGGTAAGTGAATGTTCATAATAAACCGGATATTCCACTCGATATTTTATGCGATCGCGCGTGCTTTAGGTGCGATATTTGACTCAGTTTTGTCAGCAGCAATTTAGCTTTTATCTTAGCAGTAGGTATCTGTGATTAAACACGTTAATACGGTCTTGTCAGCACAGCTGATAAATAACGACAATGGAGTTTTCAGTTCACGAGTGTCAAGTTGCATTTTATTTATTTTTACATTTAAAGAGAAGAAAAAATGTCTGTTTATTGAATTAAATCATGAAATAATTGGTGGATACATGAACAAATATATGTGATTAACTGTTATTTTTCAAAACAGTCTGATCTTCAAGAAAGAGAAACTCTTGCCTCACCCTGATATAAGTTGTTACGTAATGTTTATCTAATTACGTTTTCTCCACTTGACTGACACAGGTTAATTTAAGTTATAAGCAATGAGTCTAACTGTCGACATTTTTGTTCTGTTTGGAGGATAAATACATACTGATTAATAATTTTGAGGCATGTTAATGAACGGTGGTGTTGGTGGAAATAGTATTAGTAGAGGTAGCAGTGGTAGTTGTATTAATAACAGCAATAGCAGTGGCAGGAGCAGCAGTAGCAGTAGCAGTGACGTGATGGCGGTAGTGGTCATGTAGGAATTTAAGCTTGCTTTAGGTAGGTTAAAGAAAGATTAGAGAATAAAAATGCAGTGATGGTAGTAGTAATGAAAATAAATAATAAACATATTTTTAAAAAGAACTACTACATCCATATATTTTACTGTTAACGGAAATATGTGACTCGGTATCCAGTGATAACGTTAAAAAATAGAGTCACTGGTGCAATGTATACTAAGAAAAGTACATACAATAACATATGATAAATCACTTGAGAAAAACTAGTTGGAAGGTGATATTATAATATGTGGGCGTGTAAGAGATCGAACTTCACTACGCACACGTGTACCTTCAGACGCACTGTTATTTTAAAATTCAACCGCCGATTATTTTCGGTAATGTTGCAAAATCGATATTAAATCAATTAATCGAGATGTGTTTGAATTACTGATTATAATCGTTTCACCAGTCCGCCAGTCCATGTGACATGGAGTAATTCCTCGGAGGAAAGCAAATACAAGCAGGGTTCCAAACAAACCAGGTTCCGTTATGGCTATTAAGTCAAGTTGGTAATTCAGCTTTTTCATAACCAAAAAATGTTATGTGACATTTTGTCTGATTGGAATTTTGAAATTCTGATGAACCTGTCAATATTTAAGTCAACTTTTGAGCCAGAGATCAGACGCGTGTTATGGAAGCGATTTTCATTCAGATATGTAAGACAGAAGCTTTTTGCATTTTGACGTCAAATCCCCCGTTAGCAAATTACTTCAATGTTGTTAGAACGGAAAGTGATAAAAACAGTTAGCCAAAGTTTTCTTGTTTCTTTCTCATTTTTTCAGTGTCTGATCATAACGGTAAAAATAAAGAAATAATTAAAAAATCAAGCGTGACATCAGACTCTATCGATTATTATTATTATTATTATTATTATTATTATTATTATTACTATTATCATTATTATTGTTGTTGCTGTTGTTGTTGTTATTATCATTCAGTTATGTAATAGTAGTAGTAGAAGTTATAACAATATTAATAATAATAACAGCAATATATGGTAAGGGTATCAAATATTTAAAAATAGTTCAATAAATAATAATTAATATTATAATAATAATAATAAGAAGAAGACTAAAAGATAAATAAATAAATAAACAAGAAAGAAAAACAATCATGATAATTTCATTGAAAACCAAATAATAATTCGAATTAAAACACTACTCAAAACTAAAAACTAAAACAAAACAGAAGCATAAATGAAATATAATAAATTAACAAAGCAACAGCTATAATGTGTACATATATACCGAAACAAAACTATAAACGAATAATATCTTTAAAAAAAAAACACAAAAAAATAGAAAAATAAGAAAAAAGAAAAACCAACAACAACTAAACAAGTAAGGTAACTGGTTTTTTTTCCTTCTATTTATATATATATCCATGCATACAACAAAGATGGAAATGCTAAAGTAAGTAACAAATCAAGGATTACTCTTCCAGCACGACTTTTTCTCAGATATTCCACGTTTTTATCACTTTTCAAATAAAATCATTTTATGGCAACGGTTTTCCACTTAATGTTAAAAGCTAACGGTAACGAAGCGTTGCGGCTTTAAACGAGATACTTTAATTACTGAGTAGAGTTTTCTGATTTGCTTCCTCCTTCTCCTTTCAAGTTAAATAATATGCCCAGTTCCTTAACAAATTGATGGAGATATCTCAACATATTGCATAGCGACTCTGTTGTTTCTTAATAAAACAGACATTTTTCATTAATCAAATCATCAAATGGAGAAATAAACCTTAAAATGTCTCTTGGCAAATTTAGAGTTCTGTATAAAATCTCTTGGTTTACTTTAATGTTTAAAATTGCATTCATGACTTTAAACGGAGAAACTCGGCCAGACTGTGTGTACACTGTTTTAGAAAAAATATTGTGGAGCAAGACTTGCTAAAAAAAATAAAAAATAAAAAATAAAAAGAAAAGTAGTTTTTACATCATGTTAGGCTATTCCGTATAGTGCACACATTCATTTCGCCAATGTTTATATGTCACGAACTGAACCTTATAAAACTTATGCTCCAGAGAATAAAACAGGAATTAATTATAGAAGAGTGCATTTATGTTCAAGACAACTAAATCAAACTTAAAATATTTGTTGCTATCCATTTTTTATCTATACGCATCTATGTATATGTATGTATGTATGTATGTGTATGTATGTATGTATGTATGTATATTATTATGTATGTATATATGTATGTGTATGTATATATAAATAAGTATATATATGTATGTATGTATGTATGTACCTATGTATGTGTGTGTGTGTGTGTGTGTGTTTTGTTTATGGAAGAGCATTAATTGTGAATACATATATGCATAAAAAATATTTTTAATTATGCATGTGATCAAAATATACACTGAAGACAGACTAAATAAAATGCTGCTTGAATATTTTTATGTGTTTATAATGAAAATACCGAAAACAGTAATACTGATTACAAAATAATATGCATCATGCAAAACTATCCAGATACGTCATCGATAACGTAACGATTTAAAATGCAATGTGTAGACGTTTAAAAAGCAGAAAATACAGACAATACGTTGAAACAGATGTTCCTAACAGTATATACAAGCGAATACAAATAATGAAAAGTTTCCACTCCAAGTAATAACTATACAATAAAAATTTCCATTGGTCGACTTCCAGTGTGAAATGTTTTGTTCATAAGCTTTGAATCATTAGACGAAACAGATATATGATATTTAAAAAATTATTTCATGCAGAAAATTTGTACTTATACCTTATACCTTGACAGTGTATAAATTACTTAACAAATGCTTCCACCCCCGCATCCCCGAAATACATACACACAGAGAAAGAGCGAGAGAGATTCAACCACCAGTCCATCCATCTATATAACACATCTGAATAACATCTCTGTTATTTTAATTTGGTTCAGAAATGCTAGACAATGATATCTTCTTTTTTATTATTATTATTTTTTTTTTTATTCAGCAAAATCGTAACATGAAAACACTGTAGCCAGTGAAGCCAGCGCGACATTATTTTTGTGAAATATTCAAAATCTTCATTTAAAGGTGAATAAAACCAACAAAAAACCCTCCAAAAACCAAAGACAAAAAAAAAAAAAAAAAAAAACCCAAAACAAACAACAACAAAAAACCCAAAACAACAACAACCTGAAAATAAATCCATAAAAAATAATTGAAGAAAGGAAAAAGAATTACAGAAAAAAGTAATTGGATGTTCGAATCGCTGTATAATTAGTTTTCTAAAAATCTGTAATGGTAAACAATCTACAGGTAAACACAAGCTAGTATACTAGTATACCAACAAAGACACGTATATATGGTTAAAGACATTTACACAAAGGTTCATAAATGTATAAAAGTAGATATACATACAGATTACATATATGTATATGTATATGTATGTATGTATGTGTGCGTGCATGTGTATGTGTGTATACAAACAGATGTATATATATATATATATATATATATAACAAATGGACCTTTAATACAGACTTACTACACATTGTAAAATAAGTCAACAAAAATTGATTTTATAAATGGGAACAAAGACGTATTGTTTTAACAAGATCATTTTTGGAACTGTTTAAGGTGATAATACCGTTTATATAAAACTGTTTGATTTCACCAGATAGTCCCGCATTCAGAATAAAAAGTCAAATCTATTCCACTGTCATTCTGGAGAACGTTACCCTTTTCAGTAAATATCCTGTAGTTTGTCGCGAAACGATCTGTTATGTAAAGGCGAGGGAAAAGCCAAAAGTAAAACAGTATTACATCTGCATGTAATTAATTGCCTAATGTATTTCAACTGTAACGCTCTAACTGCAGTTTTCTCTTGTAATCAGTAAACTATTCAACTTCATGATTAGAAAATTAATTTAGAAAATGAACGGAACCACATCAAAGTGAAGAACTGAACCACATCAAAGTTAACTGCTCGGAAACATATGCTTTCGCAGTGTTACAAAATGATTCGATAAAGTAAATCGTCCGTTTGCACTTTAGCTATGCAAACATATACAGGTCCGGTTCATAAAAATATCTGCGCGCGGATAACCACATTTATTCAAAAGTTTTGTTACATCAAAATCAATCAAGATTCCTAAAAGATAATAACAACTTTCATTACAGACTTCTGCAAACGTTAATACAATAGGTAATACATTCTTAGGTTATATCTGCTTTAGACACACATATATACAAGCACAGGTGCGCATGAACTTTTCACACACATGTATATAGGTGCATATTTTGTCATCATCATAATTAAATGATTATAAACTGATATACATGCTTTCAAGATATTTTTGTAATATACTGACATTATTAATTCGCTTAATCAAGTCAACGAAAATTCAATTATGTATTTTAGAAAATCTTCCTTCTTTTTCTTCTCCAGAAAACACGTCTGTTTAAGAGCTTTTCTGTAGTCCTCGGCATGCCTTCTGTTTGATGTTTGTGTTAGTTCTCATCTCACGCTGTTGTACAACTAGTTTAGTCAGTTGTTATAAACATGATAGTAAGTGGTGTGCGTGTATGTTTGAAATAAACAGTCTATTTACTTCTTTGAAAGTCTTTATATATATATTTTGTTGCAGTTTACCTTTAATAATAGAAAATCACCATAAAATAACCAGAAACACCAGAAAATAAAAGAAAAGAAACAGAAACAGAAATAAATGTACAATTTTAGCAATAAACACTTAGGTTTTATAGCCAGTTCTCAGGATGACTGCCTCTCTTTTATAAAAGCTTTCTTTAGCTTCAAATAAACTGATATATTACGAGTCAGATCCATTAGTTAAATAAAGGAGATGTCTTTCTATAGGTATATCTATTTAGATATTTTTAAATTTTATAATGTTCAGGGTTATTTTCTCTTCGTTGTCTATAATGAATTACAACAGAAGAAAATAATTTTTCTGCTTTGTATTTCACATTCTTCTGTTTTATTACTATGAGAACAAACCAAAATGTGGTGACTATAACAAATTTAATGCAGCTCAGAAATTATTACGACGCTCCAGCTTTTTCGCATACCTGTAAGTAAACAAAATAGGGGACAAAGACGAACCCTCCACACAATGTCACACTATTTTGTTTGTGTAATGGCTTATTATACGGCTGTTTGTCTCCTCACAAGGCAGCGCAAAATATAATTATCGAGAAGACAAATGTAATGTGACAGATGTGCTTTTAAGCTTTGGTAGTCAGGGCGTGTTTCCCACAGAGCTCATTTTCAGTATTATTCATATCAGAAGTGTCGTTCCTCCATATTCATATAGTATACAAAATAACAAACATCGTTAGCGCGAGGCATTGTTATTTTATACAGAACCTTTATATCTACATTCCATCCAGATGTAGCTGGTATTAAAAACACAAATCAAGTTAAACAGTGCTGTGTCCGAATTTCACGCTACCCGCAGTGAACTTTTTACTCTGTTTTACTATTTATTTAAACTAACAAATACAAATTTTAATTCTTGACCATTTATTTTCGTCCTTATTAAAGTCTGATGTTTTCTGTTGTATTTATTTCTCTGATATAACTTATTTCGTGATCCTCTGTTGTTTCATTTCAGATTTGTCACAGAGTTTGTGGTGTCCTTTCCTCTCTGTGGGATGAGACTGAAAAAGAGTCCCTCATTATTTGTATATATCACTTAACAGCAGATTTTAAATATTCAGTTCAATGCTAAACAAAACATTTGTTTTTCTTCTAATGTAACGTAAACCAGATTTTGTATAATCACGTAAACATTTCGTTTGAGTAATTATTCTAGCTGCGATATGTAACAATTGTATCTACTTGTTTGCTTATCTCAGCTAACAAGTACCCCATGACGTTTCCTCGCAGGTCGTCCCTGATAGAATTCAAATTAATAATACTGTTTCAACATACACATTAGATGAAGTGGTTTAACACAATTTCTGGTATTTCTAAATATATCACCCCAATTCGTTACGTTCCCAAAACAGTTTGCAATTTTGTGAGTAAAAGAAGGACTGAACGTATTCTATTTATCATTAAGGGATCGTTATTAATGCATTTTTAACTTGTGTCTTGATACAACTGTGTACGTGTGTGTTACTGTGTGTTTGTGTAAGTATGTTGTGTAAATATAACAGACTAAAATGTCGCCTGAGATTAGGTTTCATCGCAAACTTTAGCTTTTCTGAGAAAAGCTGAATGTTTAGAGCTTGTTTCAATAACTTTTTAAAATAGATGACGTTAAGCATTTTTGAAGTACATTTAATAAATATTATTTTCCATATTTTTTATATCCATATGAGCATCTTTCTGCATATTAAGGACATAAATAAATAATTAGGTAAGAGATAACAGATAATTATGATCTCTTAAGAGTATAGAGCGATGATTAATGATTCAACTGAAATAGTTTATCGCAACAAATATTACTTAATATTATAATTAATATATCGTTTTGTACTACATTTACCTCAGTTTGTTTATATTTTTCTGGTCTTCTGTAGTGCTAGTTATCTAAAACTCGAATGCGAAAGATGTATCTTTTATTTATCTGTATATATATGCATATATGTGTGCCTCTTTGTATGTATCCATGCATGTATGTATATATATATGTGTGCGCGTATGATTTTATGTACGTGTGTGTATTTTTTGTATATATTCCTGTATGATTCTGTGACTGCATTGCTGAAAAATTTCTACAGCTGGTAAATTTCTATTTGATTCGTTTTCGTCCATGATAAATGTCAAAAAAATTCAAAAACATATCTCTAGTTTCGCTTTAATTTTCGAGAAAACTCTTCAAATAATATCAATCAATCTATAATCACACGTTCCTATCTCTTAGATCTTTTTACCTTATTGTTTCCTAATAGACAGGATTCTCTGAAGTAGAGAAAACATTTATCATCTAATACAATCAGTTCACACGTATCTACAAAAGAAATAATGCATCACTTGAAAGCAGAATGTAAATGTTTTTATTGTTACTTTCTTCTTTTATTTTCTGTCCTTATTTCACAAACCAGTTTTGGTTTTACTTCAGATAAGGCAAGAAATAATTTTCAGAAATATGGTATTAGTAATTTATTAGGTTAATGAGACTACATTTATGACAGAACTCATCCTGAATTCTGGAATCATTGTCTGAAAAGGAAATAAGCAAAAGAAGCGGATCATTTAACCGACGATGTGTTCAAAGGAAATTAACAAATTTTTATTAATAATACGACATAGGCAGTCGTGACGATTGCATTTTAAAATAAATATTTCTGATTACGTTGTGCTTTTTACATCATCATCTGAAGAATTAAGAACAAAGGTTATTTTTAATCCAGTAATGGAGTTTCTTTATGCAGTTCAAAGGTGAGATTTTCGGATCCTTTTACAAAGGTCTTGTTATTTTAAGCTGAGAGATGTTCAAGTGATGCTGACAAGATGACAATATCGCTGTCGCCATGTCTGCATTAGGCAACTTTGTGAATGTTTTGAGAAATGTTATCTAGCACCTAATAAGTACTTAGAGATGACGTTTTGAAGAATACATTTTACGTTAGTGATTTCTCAACAGAATAACTGTCTTAAATGTGTCGTGCCTTGTATTAGTCGTACGCAGGTGATTGTAATTAGCAAACTGTCTAACCTTATTCCTCAAACAATTATTATGATACTAAATGCCACACCAAACCGCACGAAGTGAAAATTACATAGTTCTAACCATCTCTATTGCACTGTTAATATAACAAAACCCTCCTGCTCCCCAATCAAAAATAATTAACACAAAACTAAACAGCAACAAACAAATGATATATATATGCAGAATAAAAAAATAAATAATAATAATAATAAAAAAAAGAAGATGAAGAAGAAGAAAAAAATAAAAAGAAGAAGAAGAAAGAACGAAAGACAGAAACAAAGAAACAAAAAGAAAAAGGAAAACAAAAATCTATAATTGACAACGTCTCTGTATCGTCTTTCCCAGCATTTAATTAACACTTTTATATCTAGTAGACTAAACTAATCCGCTAATAAAATAATAATCAAACGAACAGGCAATGCAATACACACAGCATCACCTTTAGACAGCCAGCGAGTGAGCTGTAAAGAAGTAATTAGTAGTCTTGTTTCTGTTGTTAAACCAGACGATTCACATCGTCAAAACAAACAGAAATGTAAAGGCAAAGAGCATACTTCCTGTTAATTGATAACGTACAGCAGCTACAACGTGGTACTGTTAAAACAGTTGCAAGTGTGAGTATGTTATTACTTACACGTGTCTTGCAAGTAGCATTTAAAGAAAAGCAACATATTTTTGAGTGAATCCTATGTAGCGTATATATGTATGTATGTATGTACGTACGTATATACGTATAATATGTATGTAGTACGTATGTAGTACGTATGCATTATTATTATTATTATTGCTATTATTATCTTTGGTAAATATATGAAAGCAAGCTGTTAATAAATTTAGTTGTTTGTAGGGATGTGTATGTGACTGAAATTAAATCATGGTGCATGGTTGCTTATACATACTTTCTCGACGCTATTTTGCGGATACTGTCAGTGTTTCAAGATTTGTTTTCTCAAAGACTGAAATATGGAAAATGCACATAAAAGAACTGTTGGTGATAGTTTATAACAGCAGTCAATTATTTTGCTCTCTCAAATATGGACTGTACACGAACTGTGTGTTTAACACTTAAGTGTATGAAAATGTGACAGGAGACGTTAAACAACAGTCATTCATTGAGGCGGAAAATTCTGTTTCATTCGTTTTTTCGTTTTCTGAAGCAATATTTTTATTTAAGTAAATTTTCTGGGATTAGTTTCGACAAAAATCTACAAAAAAGAAAGAAAAAGAAAAAAGAAGTAACAAAAACAAACAAACAAATAAAAAAAACCCACGAAACTAAATCAATAAATATTTCATTGCTATTCGTGGTCTAGTTTGGTCTGAATATATGTGAACGGATCCCGTGAGAACATATAACATGAGGCGATTTCAGTTTCAATATTTCTTGTCCTCTACGAATAAATTCTAATTGAACTATCAAATTACAAATATTCTACCTAAGTAAGGAAAAGTGAAGACGCTGCTAAGTACTGAATAATAATAATAATAATAATAATAATAATAATAATAATAATAATAATAATAAACGGATATCTTTAAGCAAGAAAATGATATCAAAATAAAGGGAGAAACAAATTTAATTAAAAATGATTAAATAAAAATAAATGAAAAAGGTCGACCTGGTCTGTTTGATACAATCGCGTGATATCACCGTATGTTTCCATTGTTAACTGAAAGACAACTGGGAAAACGAAAACGAAATAGGATTATAAATATATTTCACGACTGTCTGATTAACGTGATCTTATATAACATGAATCGGAAACCAATGTGTCTTCTGCAAACAGGTCTCCACAGTGATAAATAATTTTCTTTGGTGCCTGAGATTAATATAGAATTCAAATTCAAATCCGTTAATATCGAGAGGTTTTCAACGTTATTTCTACTTTGTCTCCATGGTTACATATATCATGTCTCTTTGGTGATGTCTATTCTTTGATTACATTACGAAATTTATACGATTTAGCTCATGAACAGTTCACATGCTATTCATGATATGATTCATACACAGTTCAACAAATACTCGCTTGTTTGTTATGTCAGGTTTTATTAAGTCAACAACTACGATGACGATAATATTAGCTGCAGCAATAGCTAAAACAACGATAACGATTATGATGACAATAATATTTAACATTTTTGTTTATATAAACTGATAAATGAAAACTATATTATTATTATTATTTTAAATAGCCAAATCAAGAAAAAATGTGGAGAGAATCAATAACAGCAACAAAAAAGGAAATATACAAGATATCCCTGAAAAACAGAACCTTCTAGGAAAACCAACAATAAAAATAATTTATAACTAAATTCGCGCAAAACATTAATAAACCACATTCCAAAATAATAACAGCAATAAAAAAGACAGACACAAAATAAATAAACAGTGCAGCCTAAAAATTACACTATATATATATATATATATATATATATATAAAAGAAATTGAAAACATAACCTTTCACCAATTTTTTTTTTAAATGCGCTTTTTCTTTTTTCTATTCTATTGTCATCGTCATTTTGAAAAAAAAAAATAGCATAATTATATTGTCGTCTAGGTTTTATTTTAACAATAATAATTGCCATACTTTCAAGACTTTGCTAAGGCAACTTATACAAGACGTTCTTGATCGACCTCTGTCTGCCTCTTCACTGTGTAAAACAGATTGAGGTTTGCATTAACAGTAATTACAGTTACGTGTGCGTCGTCTTGGAAAATAACTTCTCAGTACCTGGCTCAGTTGAAACCCAAATCCTTCATTAGTCTTGCAGAACCCGGTATAACAAGAATCTCAGTCCTATATTATACTCAGAGAGATCATTTCTTTAAAACAAAAAGAAAAAAAAAAGAAAAAAAGGAACTATCGTTAATTTAGACATTTTTGTTTATGCTATTTCAAAAAATTATTCACTCCTTACTGAGATAGATAAACCAAATTAATCTGTGTTTATTGCCAGCACTGTAGTCTTCGCTGTTTGGACCAGATGCTGCCATCCATTAGAGACAATGTTAGGCGATGTTATCTCCACATACATTAAACGTTTCACGCATTAAATGAAGTTTCATCTCCTGTCTTACTGTACTTTAACAACATATCTTAATTTCTGAGTCGCCGATTGCTCTGCTGAAACTCATATGATCAAATAGTCTGAATTGGAGTTTATATTTATATCTTGTTGCAAAGATTTGATATTTTGTTATTTTATTCAGAAGGTTTGTGAAATTTTAAGCTGGTACATTTTATACATAATCATAAATAAAACTATACTTATGGTTGTTGCTTTGACATTTGCTGTTTATTTGAATAAAGTTAAAATAAATAAATAATGTTCTGCCATGACAATGTTAATTATTTTCTATGTTAAACAGATTTATTAGTTACTGACGTTAGACAACCCCACACACACACACAAACATATAAAACATAATCGTTTAAAATAACGAAACGAATTTATGAAAACTCTGACATGCATAAAACTGAATTTGCTTTTGAATGTGATCTTTTCCAAACTGCAATAGCTGTGTTAAGGGCTAATCAAGCGAATGTCGCAAGCGAACAGCCACAGAGAGCCGAGGCTTTTCAAATCCAGATAAAAATCTTTGACTCTCTTAATTTAAGGCAATCGATCACCAGCATTTATTTTAGTGCAAATTACAATTTTCGGAAACACCTCAGGTTTCCTGCTACAAATCAGAAAATAAAGGTTATGGGGATATTTTCACATATATAAACTTTAATATTTAATGGACCACGTAAGAAATTTAGCATATTCTCGTTTGTAGATTTAGAAATCAGAACATTAATTATTTTATTCCAACTTTTTATTTTTTATTCTTTTTATTTTTTTATTTTACAGTTCGACTTTGATGTTTAATCAACTGCGTCAAATATTAACTAACTTTTTGGCTGTGATCAATACCGTTGACTCTTTAGACTAAAGAATTTGCCAAAAGTACGGTTAAGCATGAAATTTCCTTGACACGCAGGAAACAACAGGTAGGATGCATGCTGCTTATCGCATCAGATTACTGGAAAAAACTGACGAAGGTTTAGGGATGTTTTAGAAATGATAGCAAGGCATAAAGCTAATTATACTTTGGTAAAATAATAGAATTGTTGAACCCATCAATAAAGTGTGTCCATAAAAACAATTTAAAAAGTCTTGACTGGCAAATAATTTTATAAGGCTCTGTATTAATATATATATCTTAAAAATAAATCCATTTCATTCAGTTCTTAACAGTGACACAAGAAGTAAACAATGTGTTCCATCTGAGAGGATTTGTTCACTTACCTTTGGTTATATTATAGAATATTTACACGATAAATTGTTTAATTTCTTTGTGATTTATGGGTGTGTGTATGTGTAAATATATATGTATGTATGTATATATATATGTATGTATGTATGTATATATGTATGTATGTATGTATGTATGTATGTATGTATGTATGTATGTATGTATGTATGTATGTATGTATGTATGTATGTATGTATGTATGTATGCATGTATATGAATATATGTATGTAAATAATTATTACGGCAGAAAATTAGTCATTACTTTGCTTAAATTATATAATTATATGCACCTGCACATAGGAACACTGTTATTTTCTGGTAAAACATATATGATGTGTTTACTCTTATAGGGTCTATTTATTTTAATTTGTTTTAAGTATCACTTACCTTTTTCTTTTTGATGTAAGTCTCTCATACTTTTATATGATGATGTTCACGAAATAATAAGATGGCACTTTTTAGAAGAGTGGAGACAGCCAAATCGTTACATTATTTTTACGAATCGTTTTTGCATTTAAGCAATTATTACAAACACTTTGAAGTAATCTTACCATGACTTACCACGTTGATGACTGATATTGTATTCCACGAACTCTGACATGAAACCGAAAGCACACGTGTAAGTAATCATTCCGTTGTTAACTCTAAGGTATGAAATACATAAACGAAAGTGTTCTGAAGATGCCATTGTTGTAAGTGAGACAGCCTATTGCTGCGTGCTATCTGGAAATGTTTCAGAAAACCAAGTACTTTCCAGTAAATATTTGTTTTCTCGTGTATTACCAGAGATGATTATAGATTTGAGAAAACAGATGAGGCGAAATAAAAAGAAACAAAACAACAACAACAAAATAAACACCAAAAACAAAAAACAAACAAAATAAAAATAAGAAAGAAATAAGCCTTGGTGGGGAGCTAATGACGCAAAGCATCCAAAATTGAAACATCAAGTCGCGCACTGGGACTTCGGACATATTTCTTTTCAGAATAAAAGTTCTTCAGTCATGCTGCATGTACTGCATGAATTAATGATACTATTCACCATTATGATTTCAAAAGCTAACAAAGCCGGTGCCTTACATTTCGTTATATAACCATTCGGAGTATAAAAACTATTTCGTACGATATTAAATGCTTTCTTCTTTTTTTTCTTCATTTTTTTTTTCTCGTTAGAAGATGACATTCAGTGTCTTCCATTATTACTTTAATGTAACAAAGTCATAATTAAATAATATGCACCAAATGTGGTATGTGATCCATTTTGTAAGATAATAATACAGTAACATTTCAGAAGAAATGGAAATAAATTTGAAAGAGTAGAGAAAAAGAAAATACAGAAGATTGGCCTATACATTTTCTAAGAGGAAAAAATTGCTGAAAAAAAATATTTCTACTTTCCTATGGTGTTCAGTAATTTCCATCAACGTTGATAAAGCAATTTGACCTACTTATGTGAAACCACCAAAAAGTTCAGTAATTTCAAAGAAGAGTGCCATCTAGCTATCCATACTGAAAGTTGATGTCAGAAGTAATTTGTCCACAATACCGTTCAAAATCTACCGTACAGTTTTGTGATATGGGTTAACGGATTGTCTTGCGATCTCGAAAACAAAACAAAGAGCTTCAATCACACGTTTTTGCTTTCGGGATCCGCATCGTTTATCAACGCTGATGGGGAAGTTAGTAGTAGAATAATTGGCCGCTCAGCGATATGTCACAGGGTCGATCCTAAGTTGAGGTCTACTTTATAAAATGTAAAGCAATTTGCTAATGAGCAGTCCTCTCTAAACTGCAATCAATAAAGAGATATACAGGACTGGCTCAGATGTTAATGAAGGGTGATCTATTAATAATACAAATGTTAAGTTATTTCATGAATATTCAGAATCTTACTTCACCGTTTCAGAAAGAAACGACATTCTGCTAATGAAAAAATCTGTTATAACTGTTGTTTTAATGCATTTCAGTTGTGTTTTAGGTATTTAAAATAAAAGGATTCAGGTATTTATTTCAGAATATTTATTATATAATAATAGTAATATAATAAAAAGGTTTCAATTCAGTACATTCAAAACTGAATGTATGAAGGTAAACTGAAACTTTCCTACGTGCACACGAGTGGACGTAATACAATATTACTTAACATTTTTAAATCGTTGTGAATAAAAATAACCTAATCCTAAACACCAAAAATGACAGATTTAAAAAATATATATATTTTTTAGGGACTGATAAATAGTTGATGAAGTAGCAGCTCGGTATTTAGAAAATATAAGATAACGTTGGGCTGAAATGCTTATACAAGCACCTTCATCTCTCTATATTGTATGAATAAATACACAAACAAACAAAACAAACAAACAAACAAACAAACAATGATGGAATTATACCAAAAAAAAAAGAACTAACTAAAAAAAAATAAAACATTAGTACTCGTTACTTATAGCATAAGATTTTAATTATCAAAGGATTTTTGTTCTTACAGAACAAGCGAACCTTAACGATGCAACATGGGCGAATATTTACATCATATAGGTAGAAAAATGTGCATTTTGATGTAACAGATAATTGCAAAACAAGAAAAACAAAAGACAAACACTTTATTACAGCAGTCGGAGAGAACATTAGTGAAAAAAGAAACATTTGAGAATAAATCAATGTAGCAGATAAAAAAATGACAATGTTTTCCAGTACAAATGTATAAACAAAACTAGGGATAAGTTTTGCCACAGAAACAAAACTTTGACAACACAAATAATACATAAGTGTCAAAAATGAAAGTGAAAAAAAAAAAGATTTTCACGGTTTTCTCTTTACCGCTTTTTGAATTTACCCAGCTTGTTTTTGTCTCACATGCATGTGACTATAATCGTATTAAATACATAAAATGCTTAATTAAAACATGTCATCTGTCTAACACATTCATCATTTCCATATTTCTAGAGGTGGTTCAGTTTCTGTAGCTTTATTTATTACTTACTGGATATCAACGTCTTAGTAACGAAATATTCACCTAAGAATAAATTTAAAAATATTAGACAGGGCTTAGAAAGACCTACTCCTGTAGAATTCAAATACAAAATAAAATAAAAGATAGAAATTGTCATTAGCAAATTGCAATTAGCATATAGCAAAATAGATTAAAAAAAAAAATCGTTAAAAAAAAATTACAAATCTAAAAAATATCAGAATTAGCCGAATGTTACAATCGGTTAATTACAAATTTCATCACACAAACGAACAATAAAATAGAAAATACTTTAAACACAAACCCTAAAGAAAAGAAAGAAAAGAAAAGAAACGCATGAAATAATAATAATAATAATAATAATAATAATAATAATAATAATAATAATAATAATAAAATAAATAAATAAATAAATAAATAGAAAGTAATAATTAAAAATGTGTTTTCAAGCATAAAACCAAACTAAATTCGTTAAGTATTAACATAAGGTTAACTTCAAAAACACTTAACAAACAATGTGTAGCTGGAAAAGCCATTGAGATAATAAATCATTAAAGTATCAGAGGTTATCTGCATGAAGTTGTCTGTAAACAAACTGTAAATGTTGTGCACATTCCAAATTGGTAAACATCAGAGAAATGTTATAAACATAATACATTGCTATTTTTTTTCGAACAACTGCAAGCCAAGACAGATATTAAAATGAACTAATGAAATATTTTCATGGAAAACTAAAATTTATAACATTAACATGCAGCTAATCTCACTGATTGCTGAACAGCACATCAACAGTACAGCATATTAACTGTAATTTTAAAAAAACAACAACAACAAAAACAAAAATATATATATTTTTAAATAAAATAAATAATACTGTCTAAGATTAATTTCCATTAACTATTAAGTGAGCGCTGTTATTATAATATTATTAGTAGTAGTGCATTAATGCCAAAACCGAATCAAGATTATCGAATATTCACTGCCACTGGCTAATGAAATATTGCATTGACGCTAATGCACATCACTTGAACTTAACGGAATACCAAAAGCCGAGACAAAAGATTTATTCCAAATGGTTACTTATATTAACAGTAACGAAATACGTATGCAATGATCATGTCATTGAGGATATCAAACATGTACTCATCAGAACAAGTGAGAATCACAAGTCCATTTACCTTCACCGAAGTACATAATCAGCTCTGAATTACACAAAGACACGCTTAATCTCGCCTCTTTTCTCATATTACGCAATGGGAGAACTTTTCTCTCTTTAATATTGTTCTCAATTGATCTTCTTTAACGTTCCATCATAGCACGTGATAAAATTCTGCTTTTTTTTTTTTTCTCCATGGATCCGTGAAGAACATTGCTAAGACTTTAAAATGCTTGACGACAAAAAAAACCTCTGCTGATTTTCTTCGTCTATTTTTACAAAATCAAAACGACTGTTATGGCAGATAAAAAATACATTTATGCATAGAACAAATTCCATGAGATTTTGTCTTAAAAAACGAGATCCTTTTCGACTTGCAATGTGTTGTGGAACGTAGAGAGTTTATTGAAGATTTTCGATTTTGTTATTTTATGTGGAGTTTAGCTATTTATGTACATGTTTATATAAGAACGTTCAAAAGCACATACTTTCATTCACACACACAAGTACAAGCACACACACATACACACATACATGCATACAGACAGAGATACATACAGACATACAGCCATGCCTACGTGCATATATAATTCTCAAAATGCTCATAAACACCCATGCTGCATGTACAAGCATACACCTACTCATATATATAATTTTGCAAACAGTTTAAGTTAAACTATGCGTTTGGAATATTTATCTCTAACCAACAAGATTCATTTCTGTATATTTATGTAGATCTTCTCGGGAGACTGTGTTTTGTACAAGGATACGAATTCTACATTAATAGGTTTACAGCTCAGAGTCATGATATACCGCTTTATTACATGCAGCAGAAGCAGGTCGCATACTTCATACTGGAGCAAGAATAACTGTTTATTTCAAAAATACTGCCTGCTTGTTACAACTTAAAAGCACTGGCGCCTGAAGATACAAAAATTCTGCACACAAGACAAAATTAAAGACAACATAACAGATTTAGGAACTGCAAAAAGAAAAAAGTTTATCTTTTGACAAAGTAATGTTTAAAGAGCGTTATTTTTTATAAAGTAAACCACTTAGTTCAACATTCACACAGTACACTAACCTATTTAATTTCCTATAGAATGATATTAATATAACCATATCTCAACATATTTTAATAAGTAAGGTTATTAGGTTTCAAAAATAATGATAAGAATCCACGGCCGCAGTTCCATGGGTTAGTCTAAAGGTTTGCAGCAGGGTATTTTACATAGATAAACACACGTCAGTCTTCAACACTGGTTGTAACAGTAACAGAAAAATATCATAAATTTGTTCATATAAAAACATTTCATAGAAAAATTAAAATGAAAAGAATGTTTTAAATTTTTTAAATAAAAATTATATTAGTGTGGCTACTTCCGTCGGAAACCTTATATTCGATTACTGCACGTTTTTACTGCTTGCTTTTTTTTGGGGGGTGGGGGGACTATATTATTACTGGGAAAATAATTATCTGTAGCTGATCCATAATTTCAGAAATAAGGGGACACTACAATTATTTTTAATTGAAGCGAGTTTCATTAGAAACAACATAGAGAACGCTTTCAAAATAAAGGGGGTGGGGAAGCCAAATACACCCATCTGATCCCATGTTAGTTTGTACTGACTACGACAAGAAGGGGAATTAAGGAATCCATGATAATATCTTACTGCGCACTGCTACGTAATAATCATTTTAACACGGAACACAAGCTGTTTTTTATTCATTACCGTCAATTATAAAAATATTAAACTGACTCTGCTTTAAAAAAATAAAACAAAATAAAAACAAAAATAAAAATAGTATTATACACTATGGAGCAGATTATATGGGACATTTGGGATGTTTGGTTGAAGACTAATGGCTTCCAGGATGGATCCTTTTCAATACATTTATTTGGCTACTTCTGTTAACAGTTAATTTTGATCGTGGGTTTTAACACGATCAAATGGTATTTATAACCGAAGGTATAGCATTACGACATACATATGTATGCACATACAACGGACTAACAAGAAGAAATGCTGCAGAAGCTAGCTGATAAACATGCAAAAAAGAATTGATGATGAAAAGAAGAAAGACAAAGGTGATAATGAACGTTGCATATCACCATTTAGACAGCAAAAACTGATCTAGAGGAAGAATAGCAAGAAAATGGAGGGATGAACAAGATAAATACTGGAGAAAAGTCTAGCAAACAGTAGCGCAAGACAAGAAGATGTGGAAACAAAATACTGAGATTTTCTATCAGGAACAGAGATGATGATGATGATTACAACCACGAGTACCCATCTACTTTCCTCTATACTGGCTGGTGCAACTAAGATACTTAAAATACCCATGGAATTGTGATAGTAACTTTCCCTTCTTTTGTTATTATTATCCATGAACATTAATAATAATTAAATCCATTAAATTGTTAAACGTATGTCTGTTCATTATTTTTAACTTAATTATAAATCAGGTACAGATAGGCAGATTCAGATTTATGAGAATAAACAACAGCACAAGTATGTAGATAAATAGATAAATAAATAAATAAATAACTTAGTCATAATAACTGAAAATAAATCTCTTCGTTATGCTAAAGATCTTAATCGGAAATTAAAATCCTGAGATATTAAAACTAATTGATTATCAACGAGTCAGGTATTTAGCCAATCAAACAGCTGCTATGAACTACACTAATGCCATCATTTCAATTTATTTTCTCGTTAATTAAAAGCCCAAAAGACTGACTTTCCTTACACAGCACATTGCTATATTTGTTATATAGTTCACTAGTAATATCAAGCTAGTAGAGTCGTTTGATCTAAGTTCTGTAAGAAACGATACAACTACCTAATGGACCTTTCATGTTAACTGTTACGGTCGGATTACAAAATATGTGAATGGCATTGAATTTCGACCGGTCAGGCTTCACAGATCTGCTCTGACCACTACGTTTCGCCCCACTGGCTCAGGACAAAACTGTTATATCAGGCATAATTAATACTAACGACACATCAGACAAAACAAATACATCATATATTAATCAGTGCAAGTAGATAATATACATTTAAATGTTTATGTAATAACTATTAAGAAAAGCACTAGGAAATTCAGTGTAAAAGATATATTTTAACTGACAAACAAATATTACTTGAACATCTGTTACAGCGTTGTAAGGCAGCTGCTTAAAAATATCTGTGAAACGATTAACACATTAAATGTGTATGTGTATGTGTGTGTGTGTGTGTGTGTGTTGACGTTGTTTTCTTTATTTTTTATTTTTTGTTGTTTAGTTTTTTACAGTGAAAAGGAAAGGCAAAAACGAGAAAATAAGAACAAAACACCTAGACAAACATGATGTCGGTATGCTAGTTAGCAGAAAAGAAATATTTATTTGCATCTTCTCATATACTGAAAAGACAAACTGCTGCTTTAATAAATCCGTTTTGGGAAATTATCATCCACATTTTTTTCAGTGGGAATGTGCAAATAACTGTTTTTTTGCCGCTAATCGACAATATTCAGGATAGCGGATATCTGTATCATATTACAATTACACACATATATACTGTAAAAATATAAGTCACATCCAACATTACTGGAAATATTCATTCCATATACCTATGGATCTGATTATAGTGTATTTGGAACGAATTTTTGGAAAACACTAATAACAGCAATATTAAAGGAAGGAATATCATCAGAAAAGTTGTCGTAACACACTTCTTATTATTTACTGTGCTACTTTAATTAGATTAAAAAGAAAGAGGGAAGTACTTAGAAATATGAGTAGTCTCTCTCTCTCTCTCTCTCTCTCTCTCTCTCTCTCTCTCTCTCTCTCTCTCTCTCTCTCATTCTCTCTCTCTCTCTCACACACATACGCACACACACACACTCACATACACCTACTGACAAATATACAAATACACAAACACGCACACACGTATACGAATACCCTCTAATTTCTTATCTATTTGGTTAGATATATATATATGTATATATATAAATATACATATATATGCATAACACTCATAAGACTCACAACGCTCATACATTCATTTTAACAACATCGAGTATAATTAAATATTTTAGGATAGTCGGTAGTATAATTATACAAACACTTTCGGCTAGAACCAATTCTAAACTTCGCAAACTTTTTCTACAGGTTTGTATTTTTCTTTCAGTTCATAACAATGTAGATCAGTTATATATTTAAAAATAATCACGGAAAGGCGCATAAGAAATATAATTACCAGACAAAAACCTGTGTCAGTACGAAACTGATATAGATGACAAGTATTAAATACGAAGAACAGATGGTAAAACAAACACTTACCCCATCAAACAACGGCAGTAATCACACGATAAAATCCCAAACACACAGAACGGTAATGCGCTTCTAAGACACAAAAGCTCTCAAGCTGATGTGAAACTCTCGATCGAACTCAGTCAGTCTACTGTGTTTATAGTCAACAGCGGCCTTCGTTTGTGAGTCGCTAGCCACAGTTTGCAAATAACAGTTCTACAATCGTCGATGGTGGCTGGCTACCAGGAAGAACTGCTAACAAGAAACAAGACTGGCTGGTAGTGCGAATAACAAGATGTCATAGATTAGCGCCTGCAACTGTCGCAGTACTCAATCTTTGCATGCAATACACTGGCCAGTCGTAATAGTGAAAACAAAATATATAAGTCAAAATATTCTTTTAAGTATTTGAATTCCCTTTTCTTGAGGTAGGGCTATAATAATAATAATAATAATAATAATAATAATAATAATAATAATAATAATAATAATAATAATAATAATAATGGTGATGATGATGATGATATACCGTATTATATACCTGAGTTTGACTGAAACATGAAGGATCAAATAAACGCCTCTCCAAAACTCTAGTCGTTAATTTAACAGAGCCTGTCAATAGGAAATAGTTCCATGACTTTATTGAAAACAGGAACAAATTCTGTCATTAAGATAAAAACTGTTGGATAAATAAACGATTAAAAAGACTTTTGATGATTGTCATTATAGAGTGTTTGATTAATGCAGTAGCTTGGAAAGATGCAAAGTTGTTTTTCAATTAGTTTGGAATTTTACAAACAGAAGCAACAAAAACTTTATTCATAGTTCTTTTTTTTTTTTTTTTTTTTTTTTTTTTAATCAAATTAAACGCCGAGGGAAAACAAATATTCTTGTAATGGATACAAGTAAAATCGCTTTAGGTCATTTAAAAGAAAATATTCGAAGATTTTTTTTTTAAGTTATCTTATTGACAGTTTCGTGAAAATGTTATTTGTACAGAATTATACTTTGAACCGTTATTTTAACCGACTTTGAAAATTTTTGATATTACGATTTTTAAAGTGATAAGAAACGTCTATATATTATATACGTCTATTTAATATGATGAATAATTTACTCGTAAATACAGAAAGGAATTAAGCATTTGAAAAGAATGTATTTTGATATGCAGTAAATAAAGTAAATTAAATTAAGATGCTATCTACAGGAGCCAATAAAATAAAATAAAATAAAATAAAATAAAATAAATCCAATTCACTGCATTATAAAACAATAATAATAAGAATAAGAATAATAAACTAAAATAAACTAAATCTACCACGAAATATAATAAAAACCATGTGTTTTATTATAAATTATACGACCGAACTAAAGAACGCGCAGTGAAGTTAATAATAAATAAACTAGTGTTATTTATTAACTTCATATTAATGTAGATGATGAGCATAGTATTGACACAGCAGCTGTCGTCTAAACAAAGCACGATAAAACTGTATTCATTATTATCATTTAAAGAATTTATTACTAGGTTTTGTTTTGGATTCTTATCGATTCTTCACAATATTTAACAGTTCTATTATTCGGAAATGACATTGAGGAAATAATTTTGTTGTAATAAAGTTTCCGATGTGTTGACAGCTCAGCGCTGTTTCATTTAATGAGAGTTTTGTTTGAAATGAAAATGACAGGGGGGAAAAATATAAAAAGAAAAATAAAGAAGAAAGGAAACAAGGAAAGAATAAGAAAAACAATCGGTCAGACCAGTCTTCGAATTATTCATCAGTATAAAACTGGAAGAAATAATTTTCTTTGACCCCCATCTAACAACTGTGACAAAGAGAAATACAAAAGAAAGAAAGAGAGAAAGAGATATATAGAAATACAGAATATTTGGCCAACAGTGACGACAACAAGAGCAATTATAATGATGATGATGATGATGGTGATGATGATTAAAATAATAGTCCACAATTGCATCACTAAACAGAACACACAAACTAATGTTTTATTTAACCTAACTGCAAAGAACAAATAATCCAGACGTACATAAAAATAACTGGTACCGAAAAGGTGATCGAATTTTGCACAAGAAACATCTGGACTGAGAAAATAAGCCTGTGGTAAAAAGGGTTATTTCTGAACATTTTCAAAACAGAGTGTTTTGTAAGTTAATAGATTATATCTGTTTCGTCTGACGTGAGATGTATTTATTTATTTAACAAGCCAGTCAAGAATAGCGAATCAATTTATGCCACCAGAAATTCGAAAACAAGAAATATAAGTTGTTTATTTATGTTCCCAGTACTTTGTTTGTAAATTTGTTTAAAATGACTTCATGTTTATTTGCCTTCTCGCTACGCTATTTTAAATACGTTTTAAAAAGACATACTTTATGAACCCGTATGCTGTTTGTAAATTGGTTCTAAAATTACTTAGTTTATTTTCTTGTAATCTATTTGTAAACAGGTTTTAAGACATTTACCCAGAATGACTAATCAGCTGATTGCTGAAAGCTTTGAAAGGATTTCTGTTTTTAATCAGAATTACAATGTTTTGCGCTGACTGTAACACTAGTCCATTACCGAGATTAACAGAAACATTTCATAATATTAGTACTATTAAATGGATTTTAAAATATTATTTACAAACATCGACGCTGGATTCGTTTGTTCCACTTTCTCCAGTTATCTCATGAACTGCAGCTACCTGTAATATAACACGATTTATTTTACTTTTTTTTTTTTTATGTTACTGAATAATTTGCTAATTAGTGATATACTGACGGTTCAAGACGATCACTGTAACATTTGATTAAACAAAAAATAAAACGTATTTTAAAATACATTTTACGTTTAAATCGATAGCTTCAAAATAAATCACAATAGTAACAAACATCATTTACAGTTACTTATGAACTTTCAAGCAACTGAAAAACAGTTAATCTCACAAACGTATGAAACATTGTTAAAACATTAAATATAAAGAAAATAAGTTGAAACAAAGACACAGGAAGACAAACAATTTGAACTGGTAACCGGTAACGAAATGGAATTCCAAAACCTGTTTAAATAACTTTGAAAATCTAACAAGAACTGGAAAATAATTCCATTGCTATTTGTAACTGATATACATTGCTCAACGGAATTCTGAATTCTAAAATAAAAAATAACAGTGAAATATAATGAAATAAACGAGAAGAAATTCAAAATATTTATGGAAAAGTCGAAACTAAATTATTTGCCGTTCTTTTGTGAAAAGCAATACATCTATTCTATTTGATCAAAACTGTTCTCCTCCCTAAGTTTGAAGGTTACTTTCTCCCAAATATACTTATACTATTTCTTTTTATTTTCCTTTTTATTTTTTCTTTCTTTCTTTCTTTCTTCTTCTTCTTGATTCCTGAAGAAACAATAATGATATCCCAGATAATATGATAAGGAAGAATTATTGTCTTTAATACAACTTCATGTTAACTAACTCTTCAACGATCGTACTTCGCTTTCAGTAAAACGTAAAAAGAGACGTGCCAAGAATCACACTCGTAAAGCACCTGTGCATTACAAAATACACTTCCGCAGCTAATTACAGGAACAGTTTGGCAGTTCATTGTGTTTGAAAAGTTAGTTTGCTACATGAAAATATTAAACTTACAAACACAACGGCTTGGCAAGCCAGTTTCTGCCAACAATAATTAGATAATATATTGTTACGTTTTGGCCTGGAGTCCAAGAATTCATAAATACATTAGTAAATGTAGGACTAACATTCAAATCTGCTACAGAAGTAATTTAGCTTTCTGCTTTATTTGTATAAAAATCTGCTTTTGTTATTTTTAATCATTATTTGATATGAATAAATTACCATACACCCTTAAATGCATAAACTGGCTAAATATATTTGATTATTCTTTAATACTTCACTTAAAACAAATCATTGATAATAATGATGGTATAATATAATACAAATACCATATTAATCCGGATGGAACAGTATTTCTGGTAAGATAACTGTGGAAAAAGGTTAAAATTTCTTATTAATACAATGACAGTTTTAGAAAATATATTATGCCGCATCTAGTTTTTTTTCAAAAGAATATAATTTATAAAGGAGTTGGGCAAGAGATGTAGCACAAAACACTAATAGAATTTCAAAGTGTCAAACTTAATTCTCTGCATACATTTACACACTTGTGAGTACATTAAGCAGACAAATCAACACTTAGCCAAAGTGTGTTTAAAGCAGTGCAGTACTAATAAAGTTAAGATAGTTTGTAACATTTACACTACTTGAGACACGTCAGAAATAGTATGAGATGGAACTCAAGATTCGGAACCTTAAAAATGTTATCAGAGTACAAAAAGTAGGTCATTACTGTTTGAATATTTTGAATAAAGAAAAAGAAAAATTAGAAGAAAAAGAAGAAGAAGAAAAAAGATGATAAATACCAACACCATGATAAACATTAACGATAATGTTAACATAACGTATAAATAACAACATAACGTATACATAACAACATAACGTATAAATTACAACATAACGTATAAATAACAGTGATATTAATCATCAAAGTGTCGCTCTGAGTTAAAAGAAGATTTGCGAGGATGATGCTAATTTGCTTAATTTCTTCCTTTCATATTTCCTGCACCAGCTAGGAAAGAGAAGGCAAATGATTTTTACTTTACCTAAATATTGATATTCAACAGCCGGTGAACGAACATTAATCCATGTGACATGTTGCTCTTTCAATGCGGACATTAATGAATTAATTTTAACTTCAAAAAGAAGTATTGCAAATATAACAAATATAATGTAAAGAAAAATGAGATTCTGTGAATATATAAATAGTATATAGATTCATCACAATTTTAATATTTCATTTGTGTATAAATCGTTATTTAATTTAACTATACTTCTTCATATTTGTGATTTATATAAGGAATAATGTTAACTGATTTTTTTAAATGACAACATTTTTAACATTTATTTTCAAATATTTTCCAATGTTTTGAAATTTTCTTATATTTTAAACATTTATAACAGAGTAAAAATAGAATGCATGAAAACAACTACAAATTACTTATCTTAGGAGGAAAATAAAACGGCATTTTTATGACAATAAGCGAATTATTGCAGATAATGTACAGTGAAATGGACTAGTGTTATGAAAACAGGCGAAAGCAAAACAAGCAAGTCTGTTAACAGACATGCAGGATAATTTACCTTGTTGCAGGTAATTAATGAAATCGCTACTATTATTATTTGGATTATTTAGTAATCATCAGTTTTATGGCTGAGAAAAACAATTGCCAGTAAAAGAATAAACAGGAAATAGGGTCTGAGTTAGATAAAATGAAACCAAATCAAATCAAAGCAAATAAAGGAAAATAAAATAAAATAAATGGACGAAGTTTCACTGAATTTCAAGTTTACACTAATTTAGACCAGTTTTATTGTCTCCCATTACAATGAAACAGTTATAACACACAGAATGGTGCACAGTTTCATCATCTTTACCTCAGCCATAATGGCTATTTTCCTGGAATACACACCACACACATAAAACAACATTTATTCTAAAATCACCATAAATATTTAAAACTTACTTATTTAACAAAGGTTATCAATTTATCCATGCAGTACATACCTTAAAATAAATAAGTCATTAATATCAGTAAGATAATATAATTTCTTCAAATTACACACAATATCAACTGCTTAATTTTAGATATAGAAAAATTCCGTTGTTTAATATAGCCATATGCAAACCTTAATAATATTAATAAAAATAATCACTGGATTCAGTCTCTCTCGTTTGATGCATTATTAACGGAAAACTCATCGTAATGCAATACATGTATATACTGCTAGTAAAGATCGCTTTTTAAATATATGTACATATTTCTTAGTTAGCAGATGAGTTTATGTATGAGTGCCTTTAGTTATTTTTAGTTAGTTGTTGTTGTACTCGTATGAAAAAGAGAAATCGGAATACAAACGTGTGTTTATATATATTTAGATTTCTTGTGTTCTTCATATACTCTCACTGACGCACACTCAATATGAATGTATGTATGTATGTATGTATGTATGCATGTATGTATGCATGTATATGTGTATGATGTATGTATGTATGTATGTGCATCGTATACATGTACTTATAATTTTTTGTATTATGTATTCTGGGAGAAAATGAGAGAGGATACACATAGACACAGAGAGAGAGAGAGAGAGAGAGAGAGAGAGAGAGAGAGAGAGAGAGAGAGAGAGAGAGAGAGAGAGAGAGAGAGAGAGAGAGAGAGAGAGAGAGAAACTGTAAGTGTGTGCATAGTAACAAGTACAAACATAATTTAAAACAAAGGCATAAATGAACGCCAGATCATCTGTTCGCACCTGAAGATAACTACAAAACAACAAAACACCTCAGACAAAAAGTGCCATAACTATTTATCATAATATAACATTGTAAATCTCAGCTGTCAGTTTAGATGTTCCCTGTACGATGAGAATTTTCTCGTTTAGGCTTCAACACGTTTCTGTGACAGGTCTTCAGATGGGCTGACTTGCAAGGATATGTTCTGATTGTGAGAAGAAGAAGAAAAAATCCCGCATTCAGCGAGACTAAGAGCACCTCATTCAATCTATTGCTGACCTTCACGAAATTATTCAGATTAATCTTTTCCTATACAATGATTGAAATCTACTGAGCGTTTCATGAAAATGGTCTACAGAGCAGAACAAACCTGCAGCTTGGCGGAAGAGGGCAGGCCCTGCGGCTGTGTGTTCACTCTGTCCCAATTCCCCGTTTCCAGTTTCATGACTTCATATTTGACATGGTGTGGCATATTCTGTAGTAAAGTGCATTTCTTTCTGATGTTTTGTTTGTTTGGTATACAGAGCATAGAATAAAACAGAAGACAATATCGTGAATGATTTGTCAGAACATAAAAAAAATATCAAATTCACACAACAACTACAACAACAACAATAATAATAACTGATGATGATGATAATTATGTATTCTGAAGGGGTTTTAAATATTTAGATTTAGGGTAACAAAACTGAATAAAAAATTTAGTCATCAAAAAAAAAAAAAAAATATATATATATATATACACACACACACACAAGAAAAAAAAAACACTAAAATATAATTTAATTAAAAATTTGAAAAATAATTTTTAAATTGATTTCGAATCGATTCCAGCTTAGTCAAAAAAACAAGAAAAAAAACCAAAAAACAACAACAAACAAAGAAAACAAGAAAAAAAAACAAGAAAAAAAAAACAACCTAAGAGTTCTTCTCCAAGTAGTCAGAAAGCGAAAATTTTCGGATTTTTACCAGTCCAGTAATTGACAGCTATATTTAATTACATGTTTTTTTGTTATTTTTTAAATGTATCTTTGATCACTTCACAGAGCTAAATATGTGGATTAAGTGACAGACTTTACAGCTACTTCCAGCCACAGCGCTCTTCCCTAAGGCAGTCATATGAACAATGATGCCAGTGAGACAATGAATATAAAAAATTTATTTAATTTGTTCACTGCGGATGTGGGTTTTTTCTCATAAGCTGTGTATCTGCAGAATATAAATTTCCTTTTTTTTACCTTCTTCATCATTTATATACTATAAAATCTAAATGTATTATTAACCAAATAATAAATTATTTTACAAAGCAATGAAATATGAACATTTTGAACATTTCTATGCTGGGAACCTTAAAAATCATAAGAAACTTACCTATGTTTTTCCATACAGTGAATTTAAAATATTTAAGGATCTTGCCTATATATACTTTTGAGTGGGTTTATTCTCATTTGGTCGAATTCCCAACTGCTCGAACCTTAAAACAACAACAGATATGGTTTAATAGTTTTACTGATATGCATGTCATTTCAATGAACTGTTCCAGATTAGTTACAATCCGTTTATTATAGTCTTTAGAAAAATTAAATGTGAAGGTCTGCATCAAAAATGTTTATTATAAGGTTAGATAAGATGATGTTTCTTTAACTATAACAAAATTATTTTTGCATTTCAGAGTTAATACTCACACAAAACAAAACGACACTTGACAAAGATTCTGGATGATATAGATAATAATAAGAATATGTTATAAAAAGATGATTACTGGGCACTAAAAGTTAATAATAATTTAAAAACACAAAAACACACTATAAAAACCCCTAAACTGTTAAAATGTTTTTAGATGATTCATTAATTCAAATCACTGCACACTCGAAAAGTGACAAATGTCGCCCAGTTCATTAACTTCACAGGTAAAAAGGTCGAGTTTACATAACAGCAAAATTATATAAATAAAAATTAATTAGTTTATTAATTACAAATATTTCATGTCTCAGATTTAAGAAGATTAATTCATTATTTAGATTAATGTTTGGTCTTTTTAATATTAATTTTACTAAAGCGTTTTGTGAATGTCAGCTGAATTCGAAATATCACATTATTATGATTTCTATATCTGAGTAAAAAATCAGTAACGTTATTTACGCATAACGTAAATATGGTAACACGTATTTTTTATTTTGATATTTATTTTGTTGCTTTAAAGAGAGCGAAGACACTATAATAATAATAATAATAATAATAATAATAATAATAATAATAATAATAATAATAGAAGTAATAGTAGTAGTAGTAATAAAATATTCAGAAAAGCAAAATAAAAGAGAACAAAAAACAAACAAAAGAAACAAAAAACATTTATATCAAACAGTTGTTATGAAAGAGATAGTCCAGACTTTAAAGTTCATGTGGATATAACTGAGAAGTAGATATTCCAAGTGATCCAGTGATAGATACATCTTGAGATTCAAAGCGCCAGACAGACATCGCAGCTTAGTTCTTTGTAAATTTTGAACTGAATGCAAATACTAACCGTGTAATTGAAGAAAATGTGCCTAAAATATAAATTTTTTTACAACATCGATAAGTTAAAAAGTAATTTTATGACACTAACTAGCTTGTCAAAACATTGATTGTTAACTTAACTCTTATGTAAATATATATGATATAAAAAAAAGAAAGAAAAAAAAAAAAAAAACTGTTTTGAATTCGTCTTTCGAATGTTTTCAGCAAGATTCGAAAACACCATTAATATCATGAGATTTGTACTCTTCATGCGTTTCATCCAGTATCAGCGACCTGATTTATTATTATTAACTATTCTACTATTAATAAAATAGTGACTTATAAACGTAAAAATAATCTTCACATCTAATTATTATTATATATATCTTTGTAGCATTTAAAGAAAGTATTTTGAAGCTTTAATGAATGAATGAATATTTGTTTACAATAAATCCATAAATATAATGTTAACATTAATTAGATATGAAATATATTCCTATTTTCTTTGTATAATGGTATGCGGCAGAAATCAGTTCTCTTATAGCTTCGTTTTTGTAATAGTATAAGCATATGCCACTATTGTTGGAGTACTGATCGTAAAAACAAATATCGAAGTAAGCAATAGGCTGGAAAAGTAATCTGCTGACAGCTTATATGATCACAGTAATCTTACTAGCTTATCTCTGGATTCACGTCGTTCTCACTAGACTTTAACATTAATGGATAAATCACTTATTATATGATACTTCAAGTAAATAAACAAATATAAATCTGTAAATTATTTTAAAATAGTAACTGTATCTCTTATTTAATTACTTGTTAATTAGTACCTCTGACAAACAAACAGTAACGATGGTGAACATTCTACAAAAAAAAAGTTGTAACCTCTTCACAGCGATAATAAAACATTTAGCCGGTAATTATTCTGACAATGAAATAGTTACTTTCAGCGAGTAATTAATTACTTATTAATTAGATATTTAAATAAACAATTTAAAGATCAGAACATAATTAAGCTGTATGTAATACGTTCAATAAAACTTTAATTTTTCGAATCTTTTAGAAAAAAATGTTCTGTCGTACTTCTCTCTCTGTCCTCAACAACAAAAATAACAATAATAAATAAATAAATAAATTAAGAACACCATAAAAATAATAATATTATAAAAGAGAAAATGATTCCATCGTTTTCAATAGTAAGGGAATGGTTTGAAAAAAAATAATAATACTGTCAGCTAATATTCTCTACATCTTTTTACCAATTCCCACTCTATTTACTAGGGTGAAGACAATGTGTCAGAGTTTCCCATTTACAGATTATTCGACTAATACCTGAAAGACACTGGCTTAGATACCTCGTTACAGTAAATGTCTACGTTTACAAAACAAGCAACATTTTAAAGGACAGGTTGACTAATTTTACACGCAATTCCATTATCATGACATTCTGTTAAATAAATTCCCGACAAAGAAAAAAAAGTATCGAAACTGTTTAATGTCTTACCGTTTAGTTCATATTTTTTTAATCCACTTTTTTCTTTTACTTTTTTGCTTTGAATGTGATGATTTGACAGTAAGACTAGCTTAAGTCACGTTAGTGTCGCAGCATCTACGTTATTTAGGTCACAGAGACGTTTTGGTAATGGCTGAAGCTTTTGACAAAAATCCTAATGCTTTTAACCCAAAGTCAAGCAACTGCACGATAAAACCAGCCTACACACAACTTAGCAAATCGAATTTGTTCTCGTCAATTACTGCCGGCTTGCGTAACGATCAATTCATATTACGTTTTTATTTTCATATCCAGCTTTATTAAACATGTTGAAATAATCATTCAACTGAAAAAAAAAATGTATTTAATTGTGATGAAAATTGCTTTTGCAGCTGTTCTCTTCAAAGAACGGAGCTCGCGTTTACTTCTGTTAGAGTATGCGTGTGTACGCGTCTTTTCATAATGCTGATTGCAATTTGCATGATCAAAAGACATCAGCTGAAAATTGGTGTTGAAATAGTCATTATATAATTCAATGGTAGCTGCTATAATTATGGTAATTTTAAAATTGGAGAAAATTGACTGCAGTTTTATATAATGTGAGTGAACAAATTTGGAAGGAGAAAGCATAGACATACAGAATTGCAAACAACATAACAAAAGTAATAGTATTTTAGACAGAAACAAAGAACAGTTTTAAATGAAAATAACAAAAAATAAGTTCTGCTTTTTCACACTATTACTACAGCATCTTGAGGAAAATTTGTTCAGAGAGAGAGAGATTAATATTTATTTTATTTTAAAATTTGTAGCACATCTACTGAGTGACAAGTTAACTGTCTTCTGCAGGATGATAAAAACATGTTTACATAAATACAGAACTCCGGGAAACCACACACGTTTCGTCACACTCAAACTGAGAAGAAGTAATTGCAGACAAACACATTGTACTGTCGTAAAAGTATTCTACACGCATCAGGTAAGAGAAAGAACATGACTTTATGTACAGAAATTTTAGGATCAATACAACGACAGAAGAAGCAATAACAGAAAGTGTTGTATTTGTTATCATGACTAGAAATATACTAATAATAAAAACTACCCATCCGATATAAGTATGTAAAAGGAGGAAAAAGTGAAAGAGAGAGAGAGAGAAAGACAGAGAGATAGAGAGAGATAGAGAGAGATATATAGAGATAGATATATAGAGAGACAAAGAGACAGAGAGAGACATAAAGAGAGACACACAGAGAGATATAGAGAAAGACAGAGAAATATAGAGACAGACTGAGAGATTATAGAGACCGAGATTGAGAGAGAGAGAAAGAGAGCGAGAGAGAGACAGAGAGAGACAGAGAGACAGAGAAAGAGAGAGACATAAAAAGAGACACAGAGATATATAGAGAAAGAGAGAGACAGAGACAGAGATATATAGAGACAGACGAGAGAGAGAAAGAAAAGGACAGATATATTATAGAGACAGAGATTGAGAGAGAGAAAGAGAGAGAGACAGAGAGATATAGAGAAAGAGAGAGGCAGAGAGAGACTGAGACAGACAGAGACAGAGGGATATAGAGACAGACTGAGAGAGAAAGACAGGGACAGAGAGATTATAGAGACAGAGATTGAGAGAGACAGAGAGAGAGAGAGAGAGAGAGAGAGAGAGAGAGAGAGAGAGAGAGAGAGAGAGAGAGAGAGAGAGAGAGAGAGAGAGAGAGAGAGAGAGAGAGAGAGAGAGAGAGAGAGAGAGAGAGAGAGAGAGAGAGTCTCGCGCATATGCAAATATTCACTGGAAGAAAGTTTTCGAAGGCTGTAAAACACATTTTCCAGTGTTGTCTGGAGTAATAAGAAATAATTAAACTATTCATGCAATACACAGAGTGGCTGCTATTTGTTTCGAATAAGACTGCTTGTGCACTTGCATGTAATGCTGTGCGAATTCAAAATAGTTGTGATTTTATGCACTGCTGAAATATGTACAAAATAGTCCATAACTTAAATGTTAAAGATATTTTTGTAAACATCTTTTAAAAATGCATGTCCTAAATTTATTTATTTGAAAGTAATATGAAACAAATTTTTTCAAAAATAAATCGCGCATGTACGCATGCGTACTTACACACATGTACCTAACAGTAACACTAACTTAAAAATCTTGTTGAGATCAAAATACGTTTTTAAGTCTATATCTATGTATATGTAAGTCTTTGTGTGCGTATTTAATTAATGAGATATCTATTTTACCTTTAAAATAAAAAATAAAAATCCTGTAAATATATTTCAAAGACAGAAACAAGAATTATCAAGTAAAGAAACAAAACAAATAGCAACATATATATAGATGATTCCAAAAGTGGAAAAATATTTTTAAGTCGAACTGAGTTAAGCCGTGGAAATCTGGTTAAATCTGTTCGTTCGATCACATATCTGCCTAACTGAAAGCATGGTATCTTAATTCAGTCATTTGAAAATAGCAGGAAATAACTGTATATTAAACAAGGCAATCATATAAATATTCTGAAAAAATAGATATGATTCTTAGTCCCACTTTATCTACTCTCTCTCTCTCTCTCTCTCTCTCTCTCTCTCTCTCTCTCTCTCTCTCTCTCTCTCTCTCTCTCTCTCTCTCTCTCTCTCTCATATTTCAGGACGATTGCAATTACTTTAGTATGACTTGAATAGTATACTAATGATATGAACTACCGTCGGCAGGCATTTTCAAAAGAAAAAAACAAACAAACAAAAAAAGAAAAAGAAAGAAAAAAGAAGAAGAAAGAATGAATTACTGAAGCCACCAACATGTGTTTCAAATAACTGACATATATTTGGAGTAGATGTCTGGAAACATACCTCAGACAATGTTTTCCTAGGCATTAGTGTTAAGTTGTGAGCCGACAGCGAACTAAATCAAATACACTTCTCAGCTCAATTCCAGAAACATAAACGTCAGCAACAAAACTGTTACTGCATATTCCCTATAGTCGAACAGGTTTTCTCTTTGATCGTTCCACATGGAATATATATATATATATATATATAGATAGATCCGTACGCATTTGCTTTGGATCAGTTTTTGTTTTGGTCTTTTTGTGAATGTATGTATGTATGTATGTATGTGTGTGTATGTGTATGTGTATGCGTATGTGTATGTGTATGTGTATTGTATATGTATGTATGTTTGTGTATGTATATGTGTGTGCATATATAATACATTCATACACAAACACAACAGATATACCGTGTTCCTGCCAAGTGCAAGTATATAATATATATGTAAGACAGTAACAGAAGGATAGGCAGATAGATACGTGATATGTATACACAAACATACATACGTACATGGGCATATACACACACACACACATATATATATGTATATACCCATGTACGTATGTATGTTTGTGTATACATATCACGTATCTATCTGCCTATCCTTCTGTTACTGTCTTACATATATATATTATATACTTGCACTTGGCAGGAACACGATGTATGTGTATATATATATATGTAATTGAAATAATTGCATATTCTGATATCAAAATATTTATAATTTCAGAGAACATTTATTTTCACTTTTTACTTAAATAATTTCCATTGTATATCTCATACTTAAAATGCTTACAAAATATCTTACATTTATCAGAACTGAAGCAATTTGTTTTTAAAATGCCACCAATAGTCTTTTATTAAAAAGAAATTTAGTCAAGTTTAATGATTACCGAAAGGAAATATTATTATTTGTTTCTTTCAGAAATATCATAAATGTGTCTACCGAAATCTTGTGTTGAATGAAGTTAAATGGATTTGTTTTTCTTAATGTCATTAATAGTCATTTATTAAATGAAGTTAAATTTATTTACATTATCTGTTTCTTTCAAACTCTCATTGAAACGCCTTCATAATACCTTATGTTAAACAGAAATAATTCGTATTAGCTTGTGTCAAAATGAAATTAATAGCTTAAACAATATATTATGTTAAACAGAAATGAAGTGAAATTTGATTACACTGCATACTGTTATTTACTTTGGCATGGAGGGGAAATGAATAGTTGTAGATAATTAACGACAGGTGATGCTTGGCACGTTGTGGTCTCTGTATTTACTCATCAGTAGTTCCGCTTGGTTCCTTTCACAATTCTGAAGAAATATTTCCTTTCTCTAATTGAGTAATCACTTGAAAAAACACGTCTTGTTGAAAATTCTATCAGGTTCTTGCAGGATTTTTGTAAATTAAAAAGTGAAAGATAAACGTAAGACGGAGTAGTATAATAAATAGTGATTTCGTCTGAAATAATCTCTAATTTCGTTTTTATTTTATTTTATGTTAGATGGATACACACACACATGCATACACATACATGCGATATACATAATACATTCTAAATACATACATACATACATTCATATATACATACCTTTACACTCATAATTCATACATGCCTACATAAACACACATACATTCATTTATGAGAATTTCACACACGTATTCATTCTCCTGAAATTTTTTATAAAGTAAATATATTATAGTCAATATCAAATGGAGAACAAAAAAAAAAAAATAATAATAATAATAATAATCTTTTGATTGAAGACATTGTTGATGAATATTCTGAAAAATGTGACAAAACAAAACGATGAATGTGACTGGCTAATCTCGGATAAATTACATTATCTAAAATCGTTTCTTAGCTCTTGACGTCATCGGAAGTGATATTTTCGCTTGAATGTAAAATAGTAGGCAGGAAACAAGAGCTGGTTGATAGGTCTGTCAACTACAATAGAGACGCCGCCGCTTTTGGCCTGGTCCATAAGGTCATTGTGAATATCGCCCTGGCACTTGGCGAGCATCTTATTTTGTATGTCACATCGAGTAATGTAAATACATCGCAGATGGATGAGCCGTTTTACTCATCGATGACGCAGATAATTAGTTGCTGCGCCGTCATGTCTGGAATGGGTTAAGAAAAAATGCACGTACTCTGTGACGGTATTATTGTATTTCTCAGTCATCGGAATTAATCGGAGATCGTGTTCAAGCGATATCAAGACGAATGGCCAATAAGTGAACATGTAGCCCGGGCACGAAGATGGATGTATGCTGTCAACACCAAGCAGAAAAGCATATTTTTCTGTCAATAACCGTTTAACAAAATTCGAGCCCGCGAGGTGTTCAGTTCAGAAATCTATTGAAATCCTACGCATTTCTGAGATACTTTTAAACACTGTAGATTTCTGAGATATATTGAAATACTTTGGATTTCAGAGATCTGCTAAAATGCTGTGATGTCGGAGATGCTTTGAATGGTCTAGATTTGAGAAATGTAATGAAATGCTCTGCATTTCAGAGATAAAAAGAAATGCCGAAGATTTCAAAATGGTGAATTTTGACGATTATTTTACTTGTTTGGCAGGATTATTCTGTAATTAATAACATGCATTATGTTATCTGAAATCTAAGGCGGGGGAACATGAAGTATATGAAATTAAAATAAAAATAATAATAATAAAGAAGAGAAAAGAACATAAAACGCCGACCATACGTAAGTGAAAACACACAAAGCGGGAGCTGCGAGAAGAACTGATCCTCCTCAGACTTTGACGCTCTGAGTACCTGTGAACTAGACCAGTTCCCCTCCATACTTTAAGAACAATTACTGTTACTTTAATATATAAAACATTTTTTTGTCTTAAAGAAAAATAAGATGAATATTTCTTTTCAGGAGTTAAATACTAAATAAAATATTTAGATATGATAGAAAAAACAACTTAAATGGCGATAGAGCGGTTTTAATAAAGCTCATGCCAGCACTAGATCCAGCCTAAATTGTGTTATTACTCTGTATTTACTAGAATTATTTGACGTCCTATAATATAAAAATCTGTGATGCTCGGAATTAAACTGTTAAAGAGAACAAAATTTTGTCTGGCATGAAAAGAAAATTAACTTAGAAGATTGCAGTCGATTTTATTTTATGATCATTTTATATAAAGCAATTCGTTTTTTTTTTTTGTTTTTTTTTTACCTGAAAATATTTTAATTAAAGTTATAAATTTTGTGATTATTTCGGAGAGGAATAAATAAAAAGAGATACAAATATATTCACGATGCAACCTTTTCATAATAACAGTTCGTTGATCACAATACTAAAGCTGATTAATTGTTTAAAATATTTTAAAAAGAACTATAATACTTTTCATTACTGGCTGAAATGAAAGTAAAAGGGGAAAGACATGAAAAAAGAAGGAAACAAAGAGAAAAAGAAAAGAAAAACAATTACAGACAATAAATGTAAAGAATTTAATGAAATAAGAGTGAGAGAGCTATTCTGAGATGAATACGAACTGGTCGATTAAATCCCCCCAAAATTAACTGTTTCTCAGTATTTCACTTTGCTCTAACGATTAATTCAGATTAATAAAGTTTATGGTAACAGAGTGTGATGCCTTCATTACAGTGGATTGTAGCTCAGTGGTTAGAACGTACAACTGAGACGTTGTATTTGGCAGAATCTACTCTCTTCACTGCCTGCTCCGTTTGACCTATTTTCCTCTGCATTTATTTACTGCACAAAAATGCATGCTTAACCTAAGTCATATTTAAAATAAAAAACAAGACATTCGTTACATACACAGCACGTTTTCGTATGTTTTAAAATTATAAACATCTTCTGTTTAATGTTTCAAGTTATATCCACTTAGAAATTAGAAGAGAAAGATATATGTAGAAAAAAAGGAGGTAGAAACACAAATATATATATTTATACAGAATAAGAGAAATCAGAATTTTCAGAGAGAGAGAGAGAGAGAGAGAGAGAGAGAGAGAGAGAGAGAGAGAGAGAGAGAGAGAGAGAGAGAGAGAGAGAGAGAGAGAGAGAGAGAGAGAGGTCACAAGGACAAATTTTGTTGTTAAAAAGCCATTCATTACACAGATCAGTTATCCCTTATAGGAATAAAACAATAACATATAAATTAAATTTGATATACAATTCCGTAATTATACTTTGTAATGCTGTGAGAAAAATATGATGATGATGATGATGATATAAGTAATAGTAGTAAGATAATAGTAGTAAGTTAGTAGTAATAGTAGTGGTAGTAATAATAAGCTGCAGCAGTTTCAGTAAAAAAGGAAGAAAGAAAAAATATTAAAAGCAAAGAACTAACTAATCTTTAGTTTATTTCTAAAGTTTTCCAATTTCCGATAAAGTTAACTTGTATAAAATCATAATTTTTACGCTTGACATCTAAAAACTGCCAAAACTGAAATATGTTGAAGAAAATATTTTTAATTTCGAGTTGGAGAAAAATAACAAAAGTAAAATATTCTAAACTTTGGCTGGACGAATGAATATAACGGTTATGAAAATATAGCCTTTTTGAACATATTCATTAATCAAAATTGACACATTTTTAGATCAATGTAACAGTAATTTAATAGTTTAAATAAACAGACAAATTTTGTCGTTTTCAACAGCAGCCTGAAAATTACATTTTCGAATTTAGTAATCAGAGCCACGCATATTCGCAGGTGAAGACTGAATGAGCCCCCCTTCTTAAAGTAAATTGCATTTTGACACATTGCATAATACTAAATCGGCAGTTCATAAAAAATGTTATTTTTTTTTAATGTTCTTAATATAATATTATTCAAGATTTTATATTTAATACAAAATTTAAACCTTATTGTATTATGCATGAATGGTAAAAAACAACATCATCAGTCTGAAAACAAATACACAAGTCTTGGATATATAAACAGTTATTTTTACAGCGATAGGGAATCTATAGACCGTCCTCCACAACACAGACGGTGGTCGTAAGAGATTAAACCTTCTAAATCCGTTCCTGGTATTTTGACGAAGCATTTCCTATAAGATTACCAACTATGCTTGACATGAACATTTGTAAATTAGCTGTCGCATTATTATACTTTATGAAATATTTTTCTTTTCTTTCTTTTTTTAAACTATGAAGCATTGTATACTGATTATCTTATAGGTAGCTCAGTAAGTTTCCTTCTGGTAATTATAACTCTTAGATAATGTGTTTGTGCTTACTCGTTTATATGTCCTTGAGGCAATAATAAAAGATTTAAAGCACAAATAAATAAATAAATAAATAAATACATAAATAAATAAATAAATAAATAAATAAATAAATAAATAAATAAATAAATAAATAAAAAGATTTTAAAACTTTTATTACATAAAAGTTATTAAAGTTTTAGGACTGAATGTTACAACGTTAATAAAACAGAAATATTCACGTATTTTCATAATATCAGAACACAAAAATAAAAAGAAAGAAAATAAAACTGAATTTTTCTTGACTAGATTAAATCAGCAGAATAAGAAATTTTTATATGTAATAAATATCGGTATATTACGTGCTATTTCTTTTTACTGTTTATGTATTTATTAATATTTTTTTTACAGAAGCTGTCTTTTGGGAACGAACCGGGTTCCTCTCGCGCTTAATGCCATCACATTATCTAGGATAACAAGTAAAGAATAAAATACGTAAGTTACAAAATGTTTCATAAAGATAATTTTAACCTTGCCAACTCGTGTAAAAAAAGTAATGGCTTGACTTTCAAGAGGAGATTAGGGCATAATTCACGAAAATTAGATTTCAGAAATCAGTCTCTTGCGCCACATTACGTGAGACTAGGCGGAGAACAAATTGGTTGGAGAGGTTTGAAAGCTGGGTAACTCGATTCGCTGAGGCGTGTAGTAAAGACCCCAAAGATCAGTCGATTAATGGGATTTTAGATTCAACAGTGAAATGGAAGCACGAGGATATCTTTATACATCCAAGAGAAGCGAGCATTTTGCAAGTAATACGTAATTTTAAAAAGTACATAAATGCCGTAGTTAATGTCAAGAAGAGACAGTTTAAGTATTGCAAATTAAGCCAATGTCTGCGGAGTTGGAAAAAGTATTAACCATTTTTATATTTTGATATTTCTAGCAGTCTGCCTCTTTTTAAATTCTCTAACCAGTTCTTATGCATCTGCGTTTTTCCATGCACGGAAATAATGAAAAAAGACAACAACAGAATAAAACAAATTCCAAATTAGAATACTTTTAAGCGGTTGAAGTACAATAAAAACAAATAGATGTTTTAAATATATGTCATACTAATTAGTTCTCTTCTGTTTTATGAGGTCTATATTTGTTCTTCGATGTGTGTGCTTCTATTTCCTCGACTCTCTTCAATAATGAAACTGTATAATTTTCCAGTTCTATGATGGCTGTAGTAAAAGCTATCCAGTGCTCTTGAAATAAATATCCAAACTTGAAGCATATTAATTTCTACCTTATATACAATAATATTTGTTAATATACACACAAACACACACATACATACATATATAGATACACACACACACACACACACACACACACACATATATATATATATATATATATATATATATATATTGGTAGTCTACAGGGTTATTACGTTACTAAATCGCGTAGCCCTTACTGAAAATTGTTAATTAATTATAATTACAATCTGTACACGATAAAACAAAATAAAAATGATAATAGACAGTCAAACATTGAATATAGCTCTAAATATTAATTAACTATTGAGTAAATATTTATTAAAAACAAGTGTTATCAACGGGTATACTTTATTATTAATTCTTTATGTAATGAAGAAATCGAATAAAACTGGAGCTCAACCAAACCGAATTGAAAGTAGCCGAATGGTGTAGAACGCTAAAATATAAATAAATAATAATAGTGCATTGACTCCTTTTCAGTGATTTCTATAAATATATTTAGAGTTCTTGTTATTTTCCTTATCAAACGATTTATTAAATAGAAAACTAAAATTTTGGCGAATGACAATCGATTTCAATAATTTAAAAAACCCAGTCTGTTTGCTTAGCAATGTTCCATCATTTTATGCGTCGATCTCATCGGAAACAAACACAAATTTGATTCAGCATTTATTCCAGTTGTGATATTTCGCACATAATTATGGATTTCTGTAAATGTATCTTACATATTCACAAACAAAAGAAATGAATATCAAACAAGAATGATTCTTTTTCAAATTAATATATTATCTTTACATTTTAAACTGTACTTTTGAGATAACATATCGTGCCTGCATTAAATATGGTCTCACATATATAATTTCATTTCACATTAGATTATGTGTTTATGTCGTATCAGTTAATCACAAATTATTTAGTAAAATTTGCTTTCTTCTGTATCGTCGTCTTTCGTCCAAACGTTTTATCTTTGCAAGTCCTTTTCTGTTTTATTTATACATGTATTTCTTTATATTCTAAGGTATGTTTCAGAAGGTAAAGCCGAGATGTAAATACAAAACTTATGATATATGAACTAAGAATTTATAATACTCCAGATACATCGCCACTTGTAGGAGTACCACTGGAATATCAAAATGCAACAGGTACTTGATATTATTATTATTATTTTTTTTTTTTTTTGAAATTTCGTGCTGATCAACCCCTCTGCAACCTTAACCAAAGAGTCCTCAAACGGTCACGTCGCAACAATATACTGACTGTTTGCGATCTAAGTTCTATTCTTACACGACTTGAAGTAAAATGAATAACGTCATTCAAATTTTACTCGTCTTCGAGATATCGGATGCTGACATTAATGTTTAATACCATATTCGGATTAATTCTTTAAGGTAGCCAAAATGTGAAAATACAGCTTATCAAACAAAATTCAATAAAGTTTTAATTATTAATAGTTACTGATCACCCAACCGAAGCAGAACTGCTTAAAAGAATCATTTCTTTTATTTGTACTTTGATATAGTATTTATTACTTTTATTTAGCTATAGGAAATTTTATTTGACATTAAACGAGTTATGTCATAGTTAGTACATTGGATCTGTCTTTAAACTATTTTGGTTAGTATACTGTAATTAAAGTAGGCTCCAAAGAATAGTTAACTGAAGTAAAACTGGCAACATCATGATTACCCGAGCAGATGATTCTGTAGTTATTTATTCTCGGCAAAATGGTTCACCTCGGGCATTGCATTAACACGCTTCCTATGTTTAGTACCAACCTCGGATTAATGTCAAAAATTGTTAAAGATGACAGACATCTTATGGAGTAGTTCAAATTAGTGTCACGGTCTGGTCTATTGTAAACATTTGTTTTTCGTAAATAAAACCATCTATCAGTACTCAGCACACTGGAATTATATCGGGTAGAAACATTAAAACTATTTCGTTTCTGTAAACAGACGTTTTAAGAGGTAAAAAAGACACTGATAATTTGAATCGATATTTCATTTTAAAATAAGCAGGCGATATATGTATGAAATATATTCCAAGAATAAATAAATAATTTCATTTCGCCCCTTTTCAATAACCATGCTGTTTAAAACAGTACGTTGTTTTGTTTTAGAAATGAAATCAAGAGGTTAAGGTAATTTGAGAAAAGGTATGCTGTTTATTAAGAATGCAAAGATAACTGGACTAAACACAGAAACAAAAAGTAAGAGAAATTAACATTATTATTTTTAAATCACGAACCTGTAAAAGTTCTTCAGATTTATATCAGTTATAAAACTAGAAAACTTATATTTCTTGCAAAATACTAAAACTATTTTTTAAAGAGAGATGACTGACATTTCTTTTTTCTACTAAAGTAACCCTCCAACCCCCCCCCAAAAAACAAATAGAGAAAAAAACGCACTACAACAACAACATCAAAATACAGGTGTTTACTATGTTATTTAAGAAAACAAACTTGTAAAATTCCACAGCCTGCACATAAGATGTTTAACAGCAATTTCTATATTTAGGAGGATCGCGACAGAGAGCTTGTTAAATCATCCCTCTGCGCTGTACGTTTTACTAAACTACATGTTACGTTTTTCTTCAACACATGACAGTGTGCAAGGATTTTAAACAGAGATCCCCATTAAAATTAAGGGGGAAAGAACCGTTTTAGTGGAAATAGTTTTAGCGTAAAAATTTAACGAAGATGCAGAAGACAATAGTTAAATAGCGCTGTAAGATTAATATCAGGACGTGCTTCATAAATTTAACTAAGATGTATTTTTTTTTTTTTTCAATGCATTTTTCTATGCATATTTCATTTGATGCTAGTACAAGAAAGATAACAGAAAATATCGCACGTCATATTAGGTTTGTCAAATGAACAGTTCTGTCTTTTTAACGACTATGGTAGCGGCTAACGTGTTTATCTTTCTTTCTTTTTTAAATCAAAAGAGGTAAGTAGGAAGGTTGTAATTTGTTTTAGGGCTTGCTTCAAAATGAACACAAAACTGAATAACTGCTGGTAAAAGACATGTGTTCACCAAACTCGGTTTCCCGCCTCGGTTTCAGCCACGTAAAGTCAAATGTATGGAAGTTCTTATTTTATTTATTTATTTATTTTCTTTCTTGTATTTGAAACAGTAATAGTAAAAAACAATATTATGACCAGTCATAAATATTTAGCTGTAAGCTGTACCAGATTAACCAGAGTTTATTAATACAGCGGTGAAGTGTTACTGAAGTATGATTAATGACGAAATAGAACATAATGCGTATTCAGATGTTTCGAGTGATCAGTGACCTCATTGCCCTGAAATACGTGAATGTTTGTGTCACTGATGCCATTGAATATTTAGTTCAGCGTACCATTACTATATTATGATTTACTGTGTCATGAATAAAAAAGATAAAAAATTACAGTCATATGATGTCATTTAACAGTAATTTTTTTTTTTTAAATTCTGTTATTATTTTTTGTCCTCTACCAATATAAACGAGTTTATGCTTTAATTTATTTTATTTTTATTATTTAAATAATAATATTATTTTTGTAATATTACCGCTTAATATGTGTTTATGCTTATGGGCAGGTATGTAACGCACCGATCATACAAAATGTAGTTACCATAATACATCTAGAGTGAATACTTAGAAACTATTTTGATGGACAGCTGTAAAATAGCGTAATTATTGTCTAGACTGACGTTACTTCAATGTTCACCGAATCGTCGTCTCTCGACTTCACGCCATCGTTGACTTAAAAGATCATTTCATGCAAGTCTTGGCCAACTGTCGTGAGCTAGAATCCATGCAGTCAATGTACATCATCGTGCGAATTTGAGGAGCAATTTCCGTGAATATCTAGTCATTGTGCTGCTTTCCGGCATTAATTCTTAACACACGTTCCAGAAGAAGAATACATTAACAGCAGGAGACTTTGGTAATGTCATAGCAAATTACATAAACATCTTCAGTTCACTCTCAATGCTTCATTTATCGCACTCGATAAGTCATTTTTGATCGGGACAATAGATTCATTAAGAAAACTGAATATTTGCAGATTTAATCAGACGGGTTTGCCTCATTTAGCTGTAGTGCAATTGTTTAATGGCGGAGCTGTATCCCAGGGTAGGCAGTTCCTTTCGGTGAAGATGTCGTTATACTGTTTGATTAGGTTTTTTCAAATGCCTGCAGTTTGCAGTTCAGATAACTGTGCTGTATTAATCAAGACATGTAATAAATAGGTGTGATAAATAAAATAAATACGAAAGTATATATAAATAAATAACTAAATGAAATATTAATTCAAAGATTATTTTTAAAAATATATAATTAAATAAAATGTTGAAATTCATATTGATGGAAAATAATCTGTAGATATCTGGAGTTTCATCAACAAATAAACAATTACATTTTGCACACACACACACACACTAGCTTGCTACTTTATTTACCAGTTGGCTTTGTTATTTACAAATAATAAAATAAGTAGACTGGTTTAATAAAAAAAGAAAACAAAAGAAAATAAACATGTTGGAAGTAAACAAAGATGCATTTTAACAACATTTTAATATTAAATATATAACAATAGCTTTATATAGCATGATGTCAAAGATAATTATACAGGGCATTTTGATTGCTTGGAAGCAAAACATCACAGCCTATAAGAAAAGACAAAAGAAAACAATTGCATAGAAGAGTATGCATTTTGCATCCATAAATCCTAATCCTATCAATATTTTGATATTTCTTCAAATGCATAGGATCCTGCTATTACAAATAAATCAGTGATAAAAGGCATTAAAATCAACAGACTGAAGAAAATCATAAGTAATTCCACTGTGCGATTCCACACGAGTATAATATAGATTGACAGATATTGTGTCTGGCTGTTATTATGTCAGCTAGCAATAGTGGCGTCATGAAAGCTTTCTCTAACAACTGCATGCTATTACATAACTGAATTTGCTTTCTTGGCAAATATTGCCATACTCATCTCTGCGCACTTATTGTTACACTGGTGAAAATTTGTGTTGTACAAACTCGCTAGACTTGAGCGCATCAGCATTTTATATGGCTATGTTTGAGAGTGTCTGTGTGTATCTATATATGTATGTATTATGTTTGTATGTAGGTAGACAGATAGTCAGATAGATGGGTGTGGATATATATATATATATATAGCTATGCACCGGCACGAGGAGGTTTATATCCATAGGTACATCTATGTGTATTGTATTGGTTTGCAGAACGTGAAGTGTCGGAGTGGATTAGTTTTGTTATAATACTGTACATTTTTTTATCGTTATCTTTTTCTTCTGTTTCTGTTTCTACTGACAACTAAAAATGATTTATATCATGTTTTACTAAAAAGTGGACACGGAACGATGTTTATCTGCCCACTGCAAATATTTTAGTGGTTACACTGGAGTTTAGGATGTTCTCATTAATTTGTCAGTCATTCATTCTTCTTTCTTCATTAAAGTTATTCGGCCATGGTTTATCTTGACCTATCCCTATTAGCGACTAATGTTTAAGCTCACATGTCTGAAATCCAATATTCAAATAGCCAGACGTTTCAATTGGATTTATAGTCCAAAACAATTTTTCCTTGGCTAAGAAAAAAAAATATATATATGTTTTTTTCCATCTTTTTTTTATGATTTAAGGTTCTGACAATTGGAACAACTCTCAGGTGTACTTTGTTGTGGTCATAAGCCAAAAGTAATATTATTCTTGTGTATTTTTTCTAAATTAATTCACAGCTGTAGATTGCCCAGACGTCAATGAAACAAGTAATCTGGAAAGGGCAACAGTAGAAGGTCCCCGGTCTCTTCTTCCGTTTTGTGTTCATATTGATTTAGACTAATAAATTACAGACTGGCGTCTGGGCATTCTATAAATTTCTGTAACATAATATCGACAGCAATTTGTGCCTGAACCAACAAAAACCTTAAACACTGTCAGCTAAAGAAACCCTTTCTTTTTCGATAAAGATTTTTTGGAAAGCCTATCAAAATTATGGCGGCACGACATTGGAACACTTTGTTTCTAGACCCACGGAAATAATTTACGATTAAAGCGAAAGTTACGAAAATCAGATTGAACTCTTCTTCAGAAATATTTGTCACTTATTTTAACTCCGATTTGACAAAACGGCAGACAGTCGTTTACTACACGATTTCGCTGTAGGGAACCAGAACGTGCTTATCGTTGTAATTTCTGTTTGTTATTGTAAGTCTTCAGTGAACGTTTATTTTTTTTTCTCTCTCTCTTTCGCCTCAAGTGATATTCGACTTCTAGTTAAGGATGTTTTGAAGTAGCAAATCGCAATGAGATGAAATTCGCAGGCAGTCGGTATAACGGGGAGAGGTCAATACTAGGTGTTTTGTTTTTACATTAGCTGTAATTTTGTCTCTAGCTGTTCGGCAGACGAAGAAGCTGAGATATATAAAGCCCGGAAGGATTGATTTCTTTAGGAATTAAGAAAATGTTTGTTTAACGATAGCTCAGTACTCGCCCTTTATGCATCACCTATTATATGTCAGAAGTAATCATCGTCAATAGGTGATCAATAGTTCTGCGAGTTTATTTTACTTACATTAAAAGCTACTCCTACTACTTAGTACATTTTCTTATTTAACAGACTTTATCCATTACAAATTATTTGCAAAGATAAACTTTGAAGGAAAAATAATATATATGGTTTGTGTCTTTATTTAACTATGCACTTGACATATTTCACTTGCAGACAACTGGTTAAGAAACACAAAGATGACAACTGCCATTTGATGGTCTACTCTCTCCGAATAGCAATAATTGGTCTTTAAATGTACCATGCCATAGACAGGATAATTTATAGCAGAACAGGAGAGAATAACTAAGTAAATCGTGAACAACTCATTAATTTGTCTTCTGTTGCTTTTTGCTTTTTTCAAAATGGCTAGCTAGAGGTATAAGTTTTATTTCTATAAAAAAGATTAACCTACATCTAATTAACTTTGACTGTCTTACACTAGTGATTTTTTGCCCCTAATGAAATGATTAATTTACATAATAGCAAACTAAAAGTAAAATAAATTTAAATTGGAATCAGACTCAAATGTATTATGTCAGTAAATCTATTAAGAATGAATAGTGAATCATCTAAAAATAATTACATAGTTAATTTATATTCCTGTCATCATATTATTTATTCCAAATATAAAAGAATATCAAGTAATATATGGTATCCCAAAAAACAATATATCATACAGCTTTGGGAATTTAACTTTACGTTTGAATAAAGGCTAACATTTGAATTATCATCTAGATTGTACAGTGTTTTATGCTCATACCAGACTATTTATTTCATGCAAAAGGGAGAGAGGAATGAGTGAAAAATGATTGAATGCTTAATAAAAACATTAAGATTCATCAGTTCATTTATTATATAATGATGAAATCAAAAATGAAATCCAGTATTATGCTATTCATATCGATCAGTATCAAGAAGTTTTACGTAAGAACCGTCTGCTAGGCAGGGAAGGGTATATTATTGTCTTCGACTATCCTGTCATGGGGCACTGTCTGGAATAGGAAACTGCCAAACTGAAGCATTGGAGAAGACTGATTGTGCCGCCAGTCATGTCAATGGACTTCACTGGGTTTCCTATTTCGAATATGGTATCTGAATTTTCAGCAGTCATATTGATTTGATCTAACCAATTTTGCAAAACCATTTAACTAACTGTAAGAAAATGTTATATATATCTGTATTATAATGACGGTAATACAATAACAATAATACTATTAATGCTACTACTACTACCACTACTACTATTAATAATAATAATAATAATAATAATAATAATAATAATAATAATAATAATAATAATAAAGAAAATAGGAGCCTGTAATCCTAAAAAATGTGGAAAATACCAAAAACATAAAAGAAAAAATGTAAATAACATTCGTCCGAAAAAGTAATAAATTACGAATCACTGACTTCTGCGTAACAGTTCATTATCATATTCTTATTGACGCGCCGCTCGCGTTTGAGAAATGCTGTAACTCTAATGATGACAGCAAAATAATAATAAAAAAAGGTGATAGACGGAAAAGACAAAAACATCAATATAAGGTAATCACAAAAAGACAGATCAGTGAATAATCAGTTTTTTCTTTTTTACACAAACAGAGGCAATCAGAGTTTAAGCCAGTTTATATTTGCTATGTACCGACTTTCAGGATATTATATGACTTGAGGCCTCTAAGATCTTTACTTCTTTGTTTATCTACAGTTTTCTCTTGATATTACATCGACATTATTACATACTTAACTAAATGCAAATGTAAAGGAATTGGGTTTGTCGAAAAGAGAGAACAAGATTTAAGTTTACACATTATATAACATATTATATAATAATAATAATAATAATAATAATAACAACAACAACAACAACAACAATGATGATGATGATGATATAATGAACTAACTAACAAAATAAAAATCATCAAAAACCCAATATAAAACATTAACAGCAACAACAATAGACAAACAAATACATGTTTTAAAAATTCGTGAAACAGCAGTGAAATAATTACACTAGCGTTTGAAAAATTAACGTATCCTTTAGACGAGGAATTAGGAACACTGACAAGGATAGATCCTAAAAGCAAGTATAACAACCAGTGATCTCCATATCCGCCCGAAACATATCACTGTTTCATATTTTGGAGAAAAATTCATGAGGTCAAATGTAATATTTTAGGGAGAATGTCTTAATGTGTTCAGAATTTATATTTTTGTATAAATATCTGAATATATAAGAAACTATTGTTTCTAAGAATCTAATTCTACGGTTTTTTTTACTGTTATTTGTTAATCTGTCACTCATATTATGGTTTACATCTTTCTAGAAAGTTAAAAAATACAGTAAAACTTAATAAATAAATTAATTTATGTTTTATTATTTTATTTTTTATTTTATTTTTCATTTTTTTAAATTCTTTTTGTTGTTGTTGTTGCACATATGTGAGTGAAAACAAAATTGAAAACAAAATTACCAAAATGATAAGGAAATTTACTCGAGGGTGAATGAAACTGTAACAAAGACTCCAGGGTGAATGGCTCTGAAATAGTTAAAGAAACACTGAATTAACTGACGGATATTTTTGAAAGTGTGCTCACGTTTATTTTGCCTGTAATTACTTCAGTATTTTTTTTATTTCACAGAAAATGTAAATAATGGAGAAAAGAGCGATCAGTACTGATAAAAAAGAAGTAAGAAAAACGAAATAGCTTGATCACTCGGTGATATACTGTGGCATCGTTCAAGCGAAAGATCTTGACGAATGCAGTCGTTGGCGGCACATTCGTGATTTCGGTTTCAACAATAAATTGGCCGTTAGCGTTTAGATAGTTTAGTGATGTGAACTGTTGAAGCGTGTAATGTTGATGTTTTATTATCTCCAATTAAGATCAGTCTAAAGTATACTGAAATAATACTGAAATAATAACGTTGATAAATAATGTATACTTATTATTTTTTTTATATATGTATGTATGTATGTATATGTATGTTTGTATGACTAAAGTCGGTACCTTTTTTATTTGAAATAATACTGAAATAATAACGTTGATAAATAATGTATACTTATTATTTTTTTATATATGTATGTATGTATATGTATGTTTGTATGACTAAATGTAAATACGTGTATGTGTGTATGTATGTGCGTGTATGTGTTAACATTACATAATATGTATATTTATGTACGTTTGACGGTGTTATAATAATGTGTATTTTGTATATGTGTGTGTAAGTTTATATAAGTTGATATCCTAATATTTTATTCAAGTTATAAATTTTTTAAATCACGTTGGATTAGAACATTATGAGGATATCTTAGTGACTGTATGTAAGATTTCATTTTCATGAGATGTGTTAAACTATTATGTACTTGAGGAATACGAAAATATATATATATATATAAATTACACTTGCATTTTACAGGCAGATAAAACAACATTTTTGTTTCTTCGTTTTAACAGCTGGTTCGACATAACTTGGCTTTCTCTGGTGTACTTATGGAGGAATCTGTGTATTTATCTACATCAATCAGGATACATTGTCCTTGATGCAATCAACTGCCAAATTATTCGTGCAATGACAGTAATTCTGAATTCTTTGCCTACGTAATGGGAAACAGTTGTGTAGTCACTATGTGTTTGATGTCATATATTTATAGTTCTATTTCCATGACAACACGATTTTATTTACAAGCTCTTTGATGATTTTCCAGGAAACATTTATTACATTAAACCAAATTATTACAGAGTTAAAAAAGAAGAAGTAGATGGTGAAGAAAAATATATCTTAGATTTTTCAAGATCAGATAGCATTTTGCATTTATTTAGTTGAAAAAGACGTAAATAAATTAGTCGTGGAAGCTGAGTATTATACATCCAAACTGTTCATTATTAACTGAATTATGTTTGGATCGCAGTCAGTAGAATAATGTATTGAACTGGTAGGTACGTTTTTATTGCTTTATTTTGTAAGAAATATACGAGCTAAGAAACGTATATGTATATATTTTGAAACTTATAATACAGCAAATTCATTTATATTGTATCGTATCTGAATCAGAAAATAATATACTTTTTTTCTCTTGTTATTGCCACCAGTATTATTAAGTGCCCTATTGTGATACTACTACTACTACTACTACTACTACTACTACTACTACTACTACTACTACTACTACTGCTGCTACTGCTACTGTTGTTGTTACTACTATCACTATTACGACGGTTACCACCACTACCACTATTATTAATACTATGTTTGCTTTGAAAAACCAATATAATTAAAATATTTTTGTTTTATTCTATTTAGATATTACGAAACACATTATCACTGTCAAGCATGAAGGAATATTTTATTAGACAGTCAACTTAAAAGACCAGTATAGTCCCTAAAGCCTACACATGCGAAGTCTTATTTAAACTGAATTACTTGTAAGCATTATACTGTTTTTGTTTGATATCGGAATTGGCACGAAGTTTACAGTTTGACAAAATCCACATGTCCTCATTTGTTTTTTCTCCCAGGGATAGTGCAGCGTGAAAAACTAATGCTCTGGGAATAAAATGTTTTTAGTTTTTACACTTTTTCATTATTATTAGGTCAGTCGTAATAACGTAAAACCAGTTCAAACAAATTAACTTTAAAATGACTGTTTTTTTTTCAGGTTTTCAGGTTCTGAGTTAACATCATTTAGTAGTTTCTTGGGAATTTGGTTTATAAATATATGTACTGAAACAGAGTACAGAGTGCAATGCATGCAAACATATAGATACAAATTACGCAAGTAAAGAACACGTAGTTAGAAAACAAAACCTTTTCTTTAAGATTTAAATCTTTAATCAAGCTTACATAATGCTATAATTCTATAATGAAAAAAATGATCGTCATCATCACCATAATCACATTATTTATCTTTATTTTAACCTTTGTCGACATCATCATCATTATCTTTATTATAATATTTTCCATCTTTTGTATGTAGGATATTTTTGTTGTCACCATCATAACCTTTACTGACACAGTCACCAGTACCAACACCAGTATCACCATACTTATCCTCAGATTTCTACTGTTCTAAAAAAATTAAAAAATAAAAAATAAAAAAAAAAATAAAAATTATAAAAAGGTATAAAAAATGAAAAAAACGAAGAAATATCAATATTTAATCTTAAATTATGTCTCAAAGGTTTAAAATTAAATGAACAGTTCTTTTTATTAATCATTAACTTTTTTCCTTCTGTGGATAGTTTTTTGATAAATTAATGGGCATGAGAAGTATTAGAAATTATTTAAGAAAACTGATACAATATAAATCAAGGTGATTTTAGACTTCTCTAGTAATAAGCTAACCGTTCTAACATCTATTATCTATCATTTGTCACAGAGACATATTAATTTATAGTAAATCATAATTTAACCGGTACTTGTAAGATTCTGTGGTTCTATCTATGCGTTAATGACTAATTTCTTAACTTTGTCGGTCTAAGTTAATGTGTCTCATTTCGCTTTCTCTGACACAAGATAACTCTAGGTCATTTCTTTCTGTCTGTTTGTCTGGTTTTTGTCCATCTTATTGTGTATGTTTCTCAGCCATGTGTTTTTCTAACTCAGTTTATAAATAATAACAAATATAATGTTTATAAGCACATGCACATTTAATCGACGAAATAATGTTTGTACTTTCTAATATGCTTCGATTTAAATCCATCTCTTAATCCTGAAAAACTCTTTAGTTACCGATGTTTTACACAAGGTTTATGACTTAACGTGATAACAGTACACGTAAACGTGATCAGTAAATCTCAAACAGACCATTTCTGTCTACTGTATTTTTCTTGATATATGTTTCTTCATTATCTTCGCTTTTCAGAGTCTTTGGATTTACTGGTTTCTCTGTCTGGTCCTATAGCCTGGCGCCTTGAGTTAAAATTACGATTATTGCACCAGAGACACAATGCATTCATTTTGTTTGAAACTGCCCATAAATAATGAATGTGTACAATTGCTTTGTGTTCGAATTACGTTATATATCGTATGTATTAATTTGTATTAACTTTAATTTATTTTTTAAAAATTATTTCCTTCTCTATATTATTATTTTAATTTCTTTTATTTATTATGTTAATTTCTTCTTACTGTTGTTATTGTTGCTGTTGTTTTGTTATTATTTTGTTGTCGCTTTTTGCTCATTCTAGTTATATAAGACAACGTATGTATTTATCTATATCCATGGAAGGATATAGGGGTAAAAAGGATTCCCTTTAAAGGAAAGTTGCGTTAAAAAATTATTGAACAGATAAATTCAAATGACCTGAGATACAGACACAAATCAATAACTGCGACTTCTAATAAATATTAACTACTACTACTACTATTTCTATTATGACTACTACTGCTGGTACTGTTATTACCACTAGTGCTTGTTCCATTGCTAATACAATCTACTACCAGTTCTACTAGATAAAACATAACAGTATATACCATTACTACTACCATTGATAACATTATGGCTCTTGATGCAACAACAACAACAAATACTATTGCTACTACTCCTACTACTATTGCTACTGCTGTTATTACTACGCAATTACTATTCTTTTGAATCCTGTAGCAAACAGGAGATGTCCTCGATATTCTGTATTTTGTACATAGTATTAACACATAGAGAGGATGAAACGAGTGAGCGTCTTTTTATCCTCAACGCTAATCGATCGAATGCTCCCCTTTGTGACCTGGAAATTCCACAACAGCGACGCTGGCAAGGTTTTATTTTTGATTAAGTTTTAATGGTCAAAGGGAACTCAGTTTATTTATAGATTTTCGACCTATCATCGATAGTCTTCTGATTATTATGTTATCATTTCCTAGCAGATGCTGCAGTTTATAAAATTATTGTATTTATTTTTTATTATTATTATTATTATTGTTGTTATTATTGTTATTATTACTTTGTTCTTGTATTATTTATTAATTTTTTGTTGATGATCTTTGATACGCTAGAACTGATTTATCATTTCCCAAAAATAAGGATTTTGGCGACTTTGTCCCGTTAATGTGTAATAAAAATAATCCAACGATAACTTTTAGTAACATCACAGAAGGAAATAAAACACAAAAGAAAATAACAATCTTTCCCTTCATTTTAATAGCAGATTTTCGTAATTTTAAAATAGCCAATTACTTTTATATGTATTTTTCTTGCTAAAGGAGATCCTGTCAGCTTTTCATGATCTTTTTCTATTTTTTATTTTTCTTTCTTTTCTTTATATTTACTTTCATTCTCTCTTTCTTCTTGTATTCTTTTCTTCTTAGATTTCTTCTATCTTTGTCTGACTTTTTATTCTTTTTATTTTTACTTTCTTCTTCTTTCCTTTATCTTCTTCTTCTTCATCATCTTATTCTTCTTCCTATTATTATCTTTTTCTTCTGATAATCTTCAAAGATCCGGCCAAAGAAATGTCTACATTTTGTAAATTATGTATCGCACATAGCTTATAAGGTCAACGTTTGACACAAAATTCATTTTCCCCATGATAAACTGCACCTCAGCAGCGAAGTCAATTGCTATAAATGCGTCTGTTTTGTAGCCGGAGACGAGAGAAGATAACGAGGTGAAACTCTTTCTATTTATTTGGAGTGGCATTGGTGACACCACATCGACGTGGCAGTTCTGTTATCTGTTCTTGGGGAGATGTAATAATAATTCTGCCGATCGCTCGTTTTCTTTAGCTGAATGGCGATCGCCTGCTTTCTCCGTGTGTCGACTAGCAATCGATCGCTCGCTGGTTTTAAAAGCGATATTTTGCCAATATTTTGCCAATTGTCGCATTAACGAGTGCTGCTATTTGACGCGAGTGGCTATTCCCGACATAACACGTCTGAAGACGAAACGACAAGACGAGAAAATTGGAAATGAAATTTGAAAACTTTGGTTTGCCAAACATGCTTGTTGACCTTATTTTTAAAACTTTATTTTCGAAGCAATTTCAACACTAAATGCAGTGTTTTTCTCAGAACGGTTACATTACATAGCGGTGCAGAAGAATTTAGATTAATTCTTAAAATCTTGATTTGTCTTTTGTTAAACATTTACTCTGTGTATATGATTGTGTATGTTTATTTTTTATTTAATATTCTTTTTGCAGTAATTTCTAACAGTCTGCTATAAGCAGATATTTTGCGATACGACACAGTTAATAAAAAATGTCATTTTATCATGAAATTATGAAATAACAACTGATATAATTTAATGTTATATGCTAAAAGTTACATGCTATACTGTTATTATAATATGTCTGAATATAGTTTAGTATTAACGTATTTGTTGTACCGTACGTTACTTGTTTGGATCTACACAATATAAATCATACATTTATATCTGAATTGCCGATTTGCATGAAAATGCATATTTCTTCCAAAATTTAATAATCATTTTTGTTTTTACTTGCAGGTATTATCATTATGGTTAAAGTAAAATTTAATCTTAGTTGAAATGTTTGTTTATTCCAATCACACTCTAATATGATTTGTAAAGTCACAGTTTTAAATAAACCGACTCCTACAACGCTGATGGCGTCAGTGGAACTCACCCACTCTTCAGTTAAAACAAATCAGTCACATACTGACACAAGCACACTTTTACCTTTAAAACTGGAAACATTTATTTGTAGTCACGGAATGCCGGTGCGGTTTCAGATCTTGAAACTTACGATTGTATAATAGAATTTCCATGCTACTTTGGCTGGTCAATGGAATAGGTCTGCGATGAACAAAAATAAATCGTTATTCACCGGACAGAAACACTTTAACACAGCCTCGAGTTATTGGAAGTGTATTCTAATGATAATTAGTTTTAATTTTGTTTGATCTTCGTTGAGAAATCAGAAGAAAGATGCTAAATTACAGGACTCTGATGTCCGAGAAAGACTTGTCCGTCCTAGTCAAAGGAAATTAGCGACATTTGACATACATTTCTTTTGGAAAATTAAAGATATATTATCGCAGTATTTTAGGTTGCATTTTGTTTTCTGGAAGTAATTAAGCTTTCACTTAACTGAAAAGAGGATGCAAACTTTTTTTTATTTCCCATATGTCTAATTACTTCACTTGACAGTTTTCAATGCAAATTTAATATTATGTTTGACACAAAAATACATTTCTGGTTCAACTTTTCATTTGTCAGCAGATCAAAAATAGTAAAACTGATACTAAATATTAATACAAAAAAAAAAAAAAAAAAAGAAATGTACTTAAAAATATATATATGTTAATCCTTATTAATTCTTCTTCTTCTTCTTCTTCTTCTTCTTATTATTATTTTCAAAATGAATATTTAAATATAAATAGATACTCATACACATATATACGTACATACATACATACATACATACATACACACATACATACACACACATACATACATACATACGTACGTACGTACAAAAATGCATACATACAATCCATACATATATACACACAATGTGTATAATTATATTTATTTGTTATTTATATTACATAGGCATGCTTATATGATCTTTAAAAAGCAAGTGATTGAAAGTAAGATATGTGTACACACTGTCCTTTACCTTGTCACATCTTCTCATCGTTTTCTTTTAAACTGTTTACCTCATGAATCCGCTCTGAGTGAAATAAACTGACAACAAAGTTTATGCTTGGTTTATTACTTCCTCGTTGTTCCTTCGCTGTTGTGTAACTTGTAAAACTTCCAGTTTAAACATCATTTCATTCAGTGATGTGTGCCGTCCACTACTGGGCTTGTTGTTATTACTGATTTTTTAAATTTTACTACTACTACTACTACTACTACTACTACTACTACTACTACTACTACTACTACTAATAATAATAATAATAATTATTATTATTATTATTTTATAATCCATTAAATTATTTGAGTGAAAAAAAAGCATTATGAATGAGACTGTAGAATAAAAAAGAAAGTAAAAAAAGAAAGAAAGAATGCAAAACAAAGCAAAAGATGTTTATTACATTAAGCATTACCATGACTGTAACTTCAAAGAAAACGGGGAGTGTAAACTTATTATTTAAAATATTGTAACACTATAAAGAGCAGTTCAGACTTAATAAATACTTCAGTTTGATCATTATCCATCTTTATTAAAAACATACATTAATGTTAATTGGTAAAACGTCTTCATATTAGCACAGCAACGACACTAAATAACTTACAGTCTGGTTTTAGTGATTTGTAATAAACAACGAACAAAATTACAGACTGAATTTGATTTTTATGGGTATTCCCCGGGATCCCTGTCCTGGGTAGACATTTTCTCTGTCTATTAGAATTGCTTGTATTTTTCTTTCATCTTTAGAATTCCACAGGGTACAAGTCAGGTCTTCAATAATGCAAAAGTAATTTAACTGCGTGATTGCCAAGATACTTTATACAGTGAGCATGAAGAAAAATGCACTGATCGCATTTCATGCCAAACTGCCCAGTGGGAATAGAATAAACTGCTTCCAGAGATAGATTGGGCTGTTGTACATAACTGCTCATTTTGTCACATAACTGACCTTGCGTTGAGACCGTAAAAATGTTGTCAACCTGGAAGAGCCCGATGTAATATAACAAGGGAGTGATTTAATTACCGAACTTTTTTGTATTACTGTAAGGCATATAAAAATATAGAAAAACGGCAAACATTTGATTTAAAAAGTTACAAAATAATAAATAAATAATAAAAACATACAAAGAAAGTTAAAAAGAGAAAAAGATAAATAAATAAATAAATAAAAAAAAAAAAATAAAAATAAATAATAATAATAATAATAATAATAATAATAATAATAATAATAATAATAATAATAATAATAATAATAAAACAGCTGAACAGTAATTCAAAAATGTATAGTTCCTGTATGATTATTCTGTATTTTGAAGTTAGAAATTCTAATTAAACGGTAATATTTTTTTTTTTTTTTAAGTTTGTGTACTTATTTAGTTCTTTGCCTTTTGTTTAATACTTATTAATCTAATGAGAAAACAAGATATGCAGGTTTCTTTCTTTCATTTTGAATGTGAATAATAATAATAATAATAATAATAATAATAATGATGATGATGATGATGATGATGATGATGATGACTCACACAGTAACACATACCGATCAAACACAGTAATGCACAATAATCAGAATATACTTCAGCAAACCATAACAACTGTTTTTTATTTTAGTTTAGAATCACTGTATATAAATGCCAATCAAGACTATCCAATCCATTTTATTATTACCGAAAACAAAGAGTTTCTAGCATCGCTGAAGTTGTCTCAAATAATTGTACGATTACCTTTGCTCAGTAAACATTAACATTCTGATTCTGATAGTAATATATGTAGGCAATAAAAGGCAGAGGTTCCCTTATACTATAGAAAAGTTAGATAAATAATGATTATAGTACAGATTATTTAATACGCTTAATTATACCATCTCATACTCACATAATTATACTGTTACACATACATAATAGTTATCTCTCTCTCTCTCTCTCTCTCTCTCTCTCTCTCTCTCTCTCTCTCTCTCTCTCTCTCTCTCTCTCTCTCTCTCTCTCTCTCTCTCTCTCACTTTCATGCACACAGACTTCAAAAACAGTTATTTTAATTTCCGTCATCTGTATAACGTTGATATATTGTTTGTAAAATTGAAAATGAGAACTGACTTAATCAGAAACGAGCATTTCCCTATATCATTTCTATTTAATAAACATATTTTTGATTCAGTTTATTTCTATGAAATATATAATGCATGTATCTAAGAAATTCTTATATTATAATTATTTATTATTTGAAATATAATATTTTCATCTTAAAATACGTCTAACAATTTTTAGAGTTAGAAGAAAATGCACACGCACATGCAATATGTACATGTTCTAATTATACTGCACAACAAATATCATTTTCTTTCTAAATACAGAAACAGGTTTAATAGAAAAAAGTAAAGCAAAATATAATTTAGCTATCCTGACTTTTCCAGCAAAACAATAAATAAATAAATAAATAAAAAATAAAAAAAAATAAAAAAAAAAAAAAAAATTATATAAAATAATAAAACGCGCAATAATTTATATAAGCATGTGTTTGTACACATACTCATTCACAAACATACACACACTCACACACGCTCGCATTAAATATATATAATACGCAATTAACGAACTCTTAAAGGCTGTATGGAACGCTGAGTTTGTCAGGTTTTGCAATGTTAGTTAAAAATATTAAAACAGGTGCAAAGGAAATACAATTACCTCACTGGAAGTATGACCTTTTTTATTTATTTTTTAATCTTTATTTTTGTTTATTTATTTTTCTTCTTCTTCTTCTTTTTTTTTTATTTTGAAACAGAAGAATGAAAAAAAACAAAACAATTTGTTCTGTGACTCCGAACAAGAGAAAATATAAACACAGAATTACACTAAATGAATCCATAGTAATTACCTCTATAATACGTTATTTAATAATGATATATTAGTTTACGATGAAATTTCCTTCCATCATCAAGTTATAGCAGAAACTGAACAAACGATAGATACGATCTGTAATGTGTATGACAGTTTTGCAATAAATTATATTTATATGTTATGTTTACTATATGCTTAGATACATACACATTACAGTACATATTTGTTCGTACGTACGTACAAGAATATACATAATTGTCAATTATCAACAGATGTCCTATATACCGACACAGAGAAACACATTCAAAGTTTTCATTTATTCAGAACATAGAACGCGCGAGATCAAATCAGTGTTAACAGTAGTTGTGTTAGAAACGTTGTTCTGGTCAGTGTCACGACTTAATTTAAAAAATAAGAAACCACCAAGTTGTTATCGTTCAGAATAATGACTGTAACAAAGTCGAACAAGAATTCTGTTCGTAAAAACACTCATTTCGCCCACAAGATGTTATTCTTAAAATAGATGTAGAAATAAAAGTGTTGAAAATTGCTGTTTTCGTTTACTCTCTTTAAGACGAATGTTGGAAAACTGCTATGTGTGTTATCTGATACGGAAAACTTTCCGATCTTGCCAAGCGAACATTTTAACAGGCACCCAAAGATCAAAGAAAGTCAAAAATAGTAATTTTGTTTTGTTAATGTCCTTAAAATATATTATTTTAGTATATTACTATATTATTGTACTCAGGTATATAAAATCATTTCTGGTATTTCTCACATAATAATTCTGTACCAATGAAAGATAGCTTTTATACGGACTTCAGAATAAAGAGGAAAATGTATCACAAGCTGTATTAATGAACTTGGATCGAACGGTTAATATTCCCAGTATACAACCTCTATTTCTCTCTTTCTCTGAATAAAGATTTGCTTTGAAAAAAAACACAAAAAAAACCCACAAAAGAATATACGGATTGAGAACAACTATTTATCATAACCCAAATTACAGTATTAAGCTATGAAAGGATGTTGTACTATTTTATTTAAAAACTGTATTGTGAGCACAGTTATCTTTTCCGGATGACGTATTGAAAGAGTGATTTTACTAATTCTTGTTTTGCCTTTCTCTTTCAAAAGATGAGATACAAGTAAATTCTGATCCATATTAGAGAATAAAAAAATAAAAAATGAAAAACTGAAAGAAGGAAGAAAAAGAAATATAAAGAAAACAAAATGGACTAACTGATCTTAATGTCTCAAGACACATCCGCATTATTTCAGAACAAAACAGACTCGAGCACTGCCTCAGCTTAGCCACGCTGCAGCAAGTCAACAAGACTCGTTCCACACTTTATACCAAATGTGACAACTTTCTCAGTCTTATATGCTGGGAAGTCAAATCCTTGAAAATAAATACTTAACACTCGCAATAACCGCCGAAACTGATCAGAGGCGGAAAGGTTTGTTCAGGCAGAAAAAAATTGTAAGGGCTAAAAGAATTTGGTTGAAAGGATAAGTCAAATGAATTTTAATATATATTGTAACAGACAAACGAATCAAACTTCATTTCTGAGTCTTATAATAAATATTAATTCCTTGATGGAAAATGACATATAATATTGAAAACAGATACGAATATATATATATATATATATATATATATATATATATAATTATGTTTTATGAAGTATTTATGAAAATAAGGAATAAAATTTGCGAAGAACGAAAGAGAGAAAGAGATAATTTTAAGGACTAAATTTCAGTTTTAAGGGTTGATTTGCTTGCCTTTTCTATTTTGTTTCTCCCTTAATGTAATTTCGACTTTCCATATTTTATTATTTATTCTTTGTTATTTTTGACCTCTTAATGTTTGTGAAACTTGAATAAAAAACTTTTGAAATTACAACTATTTATTGAACTATATACACATTTAGCCGTTAATACCCGGGATATGTGATTTTTAAATTCTAATAAGGTCGTCAGCAGAATACAAGTGCACTACCACAGAGGCAAACTGCCATTGATTTGTAATTAGATGCAAGCATCTCTGTACAGAAAAAAACACTTTAAGCCGTGGTAAGGGATGAGCAATCTACCTGTGATAAGGAACGACCAATCTTCTAAGTGCGTGTCTCTTTATGGTTACCTTATTAATGTAAGAAAAGTGCTCAGCATAACGAAACAAGTTAAACAGTTATACTTTCTGTTTACTTATCAACAGAGCAGTCGTGTTTACTCTAGCTCGGCATATTTCATGAATATGAAACTCTAAATATCCCAAGGAAAACTTAATTTCAGCTTGAGAATAAGTAAAGAAAGCTTTTAAAAGAAAGTCAGTTTATTATCGGTTTACGTTAATATTTTATTAAGCTTCAGTCCGTATGTTTTGTATTTATGGATGTGTTGGAGAGAAATAAATAAATAAATAAGCGTTAAAAATAAATTCACCACAAATGTAAGTTTATACAAATGTAAAAATAATAAGCAGGAGATTCATGGTGCTGGAATTCAGTTATTTCTCGAGGATACTTAAATATTCAGTTATTACTAATAATAATAAGTCATGCTGCTCATCACGTCTTCCATTTTCACTTCTCGTGAAACTCAGTCAGAGGAGATAGCAGGTGGGAAAGGTGACTATATTTCGCTCTTTGAGGACCAGTTTAAGACTGATTTACAATCAGCAAATAAGATTTTGTGCTCGTTACCGAGCGCTGTAATTGGAAAATAATTGTGAGCTGAAAATGCAGTGTTGGGTCAGGATGATTTAAAATCCCTGGTGTCTGAACCTCCTCCACATAAATCATTGTCTATCCATACAATCCATACATTTATTTGTTCATTCATTCATTCATTCATTCATCCATTTGTCCTCCAAATCTTCCATCCATCTTCTTAATATTCCAAAAGTCCATTCATTCTTCAACACATTCATCCAATCTATCCATCCATCCACCCACACATCAGTCCATCCATCATTTCACCAGTTCATCCGTTTCTGCACGTCCACATCTCTTTAACTGAACAATACTTTGCCTTTTTCTAAAATAAATTTTAAGTTTTGCTATTTGTAATGCATGCTATATACTCATGATTAATCGTTTTATAATTACATTAGTTTCTTTTAAACTGATTTTTGATGAGATAAGATTTTTCATTGACAGACATTAAAGTATAAAACCATTTTTATGGAGGCAGGTCATAGCTCATCATCAAAGATCAATAAACGCTACTCTTTAAAAATCAAGTGTTTAATTCACTATTATACTGAAAAGAAAATCTCTGAGATGATCACTGAGAAAACTAAAAGGACTCATTCAAGATTTACTGAGATTTTTCTTAAAATGTCCACGTATTTAGCTCTTTCCAAGTTTTACGGGAATATGATGCTGTGTTGATTTGTTTTTTCAGCATCCACAGAGAAAAGATTTTTCGTCGTTAATTCAAAACTGAAGAGAACTAGTCAGCGTCTTCCAAACATTAAAATTTCGCCACTAATATAAATCTAGTTTGTTTATTTTCTGAATGTCATCGAATAATGATTGGTTTGAAAAAACACCTTATGGTTTAGGTACATTAACATTGTATGGATGTCGCAGTATCGATATTAAAAATTGAAGATTGGAAACGGCAGTGACAGAGTTGGAAGTAAACAATGTAGAAATCTATATTTACAAATATAACATAAATATTTCGCTTTTTAATATTTTAAACATATAAATATACTTAATACTTAATATAGGAATTACTTTGAGTAATGATGCTTATTATTATTTTGAGAATCTAATAGAGCTTTCTTTCTAAATAAATATATTTAAATAAGACAAAAAGGGCGTTAATGGGGCATAAACAAAAAAGTAAACAAATAAACACACAATAAAAGTAACCAACAAAAAGCCGAACATCCCCTAAAAAAGAAAAACAAAGCAAAATAAACATCAATAAGAAATACATCAAAACAAACAAACAAACAAAAATTACTATTAAAAGAGTTGTAGCAACCTAATGAAGGATCTTTATTTAAAAGATAATAATTACTATTCGTTAATCCGTTATCCATCCGTTGATCTGTTCATCTTGACTGCTGTAAGTTTGCCTATCCTTCCAGTAATTTCTAACAACCAGCCTATTATAGTGGACATTTTATTTTATTAGTCTCCAGTTATTTGATAATATGTTTGGACTAATCTGATTTATTTTTCTAGGAAATTTCTATATAATTTTAAATAATTAATTATCAAACCTCTTAGCGTTTTAGGAACGTTTTGTCTTATGAATTAGTTCAGCAGAATATGATTATCGACATTTATTCTTCCAAATTTTAAAACAATACATTTCTGTTAAATGAGATATACGATTATAAACAATATCATTTCACCAATATTTTTTGTTATTATCTTTCCAATTCAGTGCATATGACAAAATGTTCACTATATCTTTAATGACAGTCTGCCAAAATATATGAATATAATTTATTTCTGCAACGTTTATCTTAATATTAAATCGCATCCACACAAAGCTGCCATTTTGTTTTACAATTATTCTCCAATAATAGAGTGCAGTAACGAGCAAAGAATCATGTTTCTTAGTAGCTGTAAATCAGCTTTTAATTGGTCCCGGAGAACGAGAGATGGTCACCTTTCTGACCCATCATCCCCACTGTTGACTCCTGCCACCTCTGATGAAATCTCGCGAGGCGTGAAAATGGAAAAAGCCATGAACTGCTTGGCTCTGGTCTGCTATCAGTTATAACTGGCTGTTTAAATGTTTTTATGCATGAACCTCTCATGATTAGCAAGTACAACCTTCAGATGTCAGAACTGTTTATTGGTAAAATATTCCTGGTGGTACCATTATAAATTATTCTTAAAACAACATCGATGGACTGATAACCAGAATGAGCGAATGCTGTTAAAATACTTTCGTTTTAAGAACTGATAATCTATAAAACAAAATTGATGAAACTTGAAACATTATCACATTTTAAATAAATCAATTGGATTTGATTATTTAAAAGTTCCAAAACTGTTCCGAATGCATCTGTCAGTATTGTGTATGCTCTCTCTCTCTCTCTCTCTCTCTCTCTCTCTCTCTCTCTCTCTCTCTCTCTCTCTCTCTCTCTCTCTCTCTCTCTCTCTCTCTCTAAACCCCTTCAAAACGTATTAAACCTTTAATCTTTATTTAAAGAAAGAGAACATAAAAAAAAAGATAGAGAAAAGAAAATACTGTCTACTTTGTAAAACTTTCAATGAATTAGATTAACATTTACTTTTACTGACAAGACAGTTTTCGAACAATAAATTAAAATAGCAAAAATAAATGAATCTATTTAATGCTTTTTTTCCTTTTTAGTGCCCTGCTGCATTTAATATCTTAGCTAACTGAGCTACTGGATACGTGTTTCGAATAATTTAAGTTAAGAGTTAAGAGACACTGGTCACTTTGTTTTTGTAACAATAAATTATGCATATTCTTATTCATGATTTTGATTTGCTACAGATCATCCCATAACAATTTTGAAATATCAACTGGTTATTTGTATTAAGTTTCATACATCGACTAGATATTTATCATTATATGTCGCCGGTCAGTTGAAGCGATATTAAATTATGACCTCTACTTTTGACATCCTATTAGTCAAGGACATTAACAAGAGTGCTCCTTTTGGTGCTTTTCTAATTAACAATTCAGAGAAAATGGCTTGTCACACTTTAGACTGTTAGGTTGTCCAGCATGTGTTCAGTACTGACGCATTACTCGTGACAGTATTTCAAAGGCAAACAAAAACACGAGGACAGGAGCATTATGAAGCAGGTAATGAAGTTATTAGCAGGGCCAAGATTGCCTGACTCTCCGTGTTTCACTTCACTTTGTACAGGGCAAACATAGTTGAAAGATGAAATAAATCTTCAGATCAAATGTCAGTGTTGATACTCAACAGCTGATTGTGATTAGGAAGAAAGAAGAATGAATGATTTGTAAATACATAGATGAACAGATGAATGAATAAAAAAATAAATGTTATAATAGAATATGAATAAATCCATTTTGAATGAATAAATTGTTTATAAACGAATAACGAATGAATGAATGAATGAATGAATTAAAGAAAGAAAGAACGAACGAATGAATATTATTTTTCATTCCACAACAAAATAACGTTAACAGTGCACTGAGTGACACGAACTCTCATAACAATCTCAGAGATGTACAAGTATGTGACAAATCGTAGACGAATCTAATTATTTGTGATATTTTATCCTGATCTTGTTAAACAAATTTAATATTAGAGTTTTAAAAATCAGATGTGTAATTCAATTATTTTTATTGTCTCCGATATTTCAACTAATTTAATTACAATATAGACTTCTTAATTTTGTAGGAATAACTCTGGGTAAAAAGTCAGCGTGAAGGTGATGATATCAGTTAGCAATAAATAAATAAATAAATAAATAAAGTTAAAAGAAAATAGAGATGAAAAATTTGAATGTATGTATATTTTGTAATAATAACAACAAATAAATAAATAAATAAATAAAGTAATAGTTTCATGTTGTCGTTTCCATCAAGAGCTCAAACGAAAGAACACAGTGGACCTGACCAATACCTTAGAGGTTTTTGGATGCAGTTTAATGAGATTTTACATTGTGACACTACAGTAATTTGGAAATGTCAGTAAATGCCATGGGTTAAACTAACAGAGACCAATAAGTCGTACGCATGACAGACTAAGGAAACGCCGGCACGAACATGTCTTCAAGACAGTATTCAAGTCGTTGGGGGAAAACAGTGACATCATCTTCTAGATCCATCTTTCGACAAAGCGAAATAGCAGATCTAATTACCCATTTGTGATGACATGGTCGTCCAACGATTTGTACAAAGAGACACGTGAGATTTAACCAATAAGGTCTTATTAATCCATGGCCAGCAAAATTCAGCTGTGTCCGTGAATGTCTTTTAAACAGTGTTTCCTTCCTTTCTGACCTTTTTGTTAAAGACTGTATTTGTCTTTATGTTTATCCTTCTTTCATTCTTTATCTTTGATTGTTTTTATCACGTTTTATTATCTTCTTCAGTCTGCCGTTGTGACTATAACAGTCATCTTTCGTTCGTTTATTTCTGTATAGTTACCACCCCCTTTCTCTCTCTCTCTTTTCTCACTTTCCGATCCATTTTTCTTCTGTAATTCTATTTCTGATAATATTACTTACACTAATTTTGTATCTGTCTGACTTTCTGTCTGTTAGATTTCTCTCCTGATATTATTACAAAATACTTGTAACAGAATTTGGTATTTAAAGATCTTTTTTTCTTTATCCATTATAAAAATTATTTGCTTTTTATAACTATTTCTTTTTTACTTTTTTATCTTTTTGTCTCCTTCTAAATACTTGACTATTTAGAACTTATTTCTTTGTTTAATCCATTGAATAACCTGAAGATCTACTTGTTAAACATCAGCTCATCTTCACCATGCATTTCTTTACGTGCTGACATTTCATGTCAAATGATTTTCTATTCAGTAATGCTGGCTAACATTTTTATGGGTCTTTCTCTGGCAAAATTCTAGAAGAGACTTTTTATTTGGCAGAACAGTCATTTAGGAAATGATCTCCATTACAGAAATTTAAATTTTCTTAGCCATTTAAAACCTGAAGTAGCGGGATGTGAAATAAATTGTTATACAGAACAAGATGTTATAGCTCTGTATGCAGTAATTTACGTGGCATGTAATTCTTTACGTTTCAAATGTTAATAGTATTTGTAATGTGCAACCAGCAATAACTGTGTTTAACAAGTATCAGATATTCGCTAAATTACACCAGTTCTTTTTTTAATAGTGCCCTGTTTGATTCATATTCAAAAAGTTGAATGAAATTGCAGGAGGAGTTGGGAGAGAGAGAGAGAGAGAGAGAGAGAGAGAGAGAGAGAGAGAGAGAGAGAGAGAGAGAGAGAGAGAGAGAGAGAGAGAGAGAGAGAGAGAGAGAGACGTTATATTCTAGTAGGAATAACGGAATAAAATGAGCATCTTTTCATCGACTAAACAAAATATGGCAAAACAGATGACCCATACTGATTAAAATTGACGTGTAATGCGAACATAACAACACATAATCATAAATCTATATTTGAGGACAAGAATACTTGTTTAAAAGCTTATCTTTCATGTCTTGAAAAGACCAGAGAGGGAAATTATCCTGGTATGTGTAAGTGCTCTTCAGACTCGAAATCAAGGTCCTCTAACATTTTGAGTTTGGATAACAAGGCGCTAACCTCGCTATATTCTTCAAGCTGAAGAGTGATATTTCATAGCGATTCGTGCGGTAGATGCAAAATGTCCGATAAAGTGATTGTCCATAACCTTACAACCCTAGAACTGCTAATCTGGATCCAGTTGCTGGAACTTTCCACAAATGGTAGCCAAGATAAATAATGAAAAGGAAGATCCAAATACTTTTCTTTTTTAAATTTAAAGACCAGATAACAAAAAAAACAAAAAGAAACATCAGGTTCGACATTAAACTAATAATAAAGTCTGAATAAAATCTACACGGCATAAACATAAAGTTACATTATGTGATATATAGCAACATCTTACAGTATTATATGACAAGTTACACAGAATTTATAAAATAAACATCCAAGCAAACAGAAAAACAACAAAACAAATCCAATGAAGGGACAAAACTCTTGTTTGTTTCTCATACACAGTCTGGCAGTTTGCAGTGGTATTGGGTAAAAATATTATTACTCCGAAATATGCAGAAATAGTGCAGATATAATATTAATCTTGTTTTCATCTGTACACCGTGATTAAATAAATAAATAATCTTGTTATCGATATAACGATTATGGAAAAATAAATACATGTATGAAAAAAATTAATTCATTTAAAAATGAGGAAATCTTTTTTGGTTGTTTTTAGTTTCATATGTACCTACTGAAGAGTAAAAAACAACAACATATTTATTTTCTAACACAAAAACTTTTGTTTTCGTACGATTTATTTTCCATAAAAAAGAAGAAGAAAAAAAGGAATGAAGAGATTATTTGCACGATTTGTTTAAAGGAGTGCTTCTTAAACTATTTCAGTGTTATTCATTCTTCTTATAATTCTGTATATAATTTATTTTGTCATATGAGTAAAGATATAAATTAAGTACTTTCTTAAATGTTTATTTTACAGGTTTTTTTTGAGTATCCTAAAAATAGTTAAAAAAATGAAAGAAAAACTTAAGAGTTTTAATATAGTTAAGGAAAAATAATATTAGAATTTTACATATAGTAAAATGAGTAAATAACTGTTTTAGAACTTAAAATTAGATTCTTAGGAAATATTCTTTGTCTGTCTTCTTTGAACATTCTCGGTTCACTGAGACTTCGTCTATTCGTCTTAGCCTCTCTTCGCATGGCAGTGAAAAGTGCGATGAGATATTATATTACAGCGAAACTGGAAAATATCCTGCTAGTTTTAAATTCCGATTCTATAAACAGAGAGAAAAGACCATTGCCAATAAAAGCAATAACAACTTAATAAAGTCGTTACTGACAACGCCTTTGCATAGAAGAAAATACAAATATCTGAGAACACTAAGTCAATCACCTTTTATTCACGATTCAAATTTCATTTACTCTAAAATAATTTCATCCACCCTTCGATGAACGATTCTCCATTCTAAGAAGCACTACTTTGAATGTCACTAAGCCAGTCTGCATATGTACTTTAACAGTAATTATGGGAATGTTCAGATATTGTGTTAGAAATGTTTAAATGAGATTGTAGATTCGCTAATAAAATACATTGCATCAATTAATACATTTGTAAAATGAAGGAATAATCCTTAATAAATGTTCAGTTTATTTAAAACATCGAATAAATACATGTTGTATTATTTGATCAATGTCTCAAAATTACTAGTGTATTTAATTTGTCTAACTGTGTCCATGAAATATCTGTATGTGCAGGTACACATTGGAGGAGTCATGTAACAGAATGGGCGAATGCTGTTAAAATGTTTTATTTTGTGCTGATATTAAACATTAAAGAACGCTTTCCTGTTCGAAATGAATATTCATTAGCGAACGTGTCTGTTCAGTTAATGAACTGTCTCTTCTGTTTCTTCCATAATGAGAGATAGCAGACGTCGTGTTTAATACTTCTGCTGTTGGCGCAATATATTTAATTTCTCCATTTGTATTGCTTCCAGAACGAAACACAGGTCCGTTTATATTACATGAATGATGGACGACATTTGTTCTCCGAGGTCCATATTTCTTCTCCCTTTCCAAGTGATTTAAATACATCTCTGTGGTTTTTAATTGTCTGAAGAAAAGAACGAAATGAAAAGAATAATTAAATGATATACTGGAAGCAAAATTAAAGTTTAAATTAAATTTAAAATATGTTATTGCAAACATAATTAATCTTAACGTTAAATAAAACATTACGATAGTGAAAATAAAATGTATGTTTTAATTAGAGACTCAGTGATGATTAAACAATATATAGTAAACAAAAAATATATATTCTAGAAAAACATACGTCAGCACAAATCACTGTTCAATAACAATAATAATAATAAGTATAACAGATATTTAAATAAATAAATAAAAACAAATATTAATATTTACATAATTTCCTTTCTAAGCTCCGATATCGTCTGAAAAGCAGATTCAAGATCATTCTGTAACTTCCAGTTTAGGGATGTGCATTTCCTGTTCGAGCAGTGAATAAACGATGTACTATATTCCAAGGATAAAGATTTACCCATATTCTGAAACAAAATGAAATAATTCTTTTGCTGTTGATCCCTTTTTGTTTTATTTTGTTTCATAGCGTTTAAACATGGAATTATTAAGAACATCAATAACATTAATCAAACCTTGTAGCAGTATTTTGATGTTGCCACATTATACACTCATTATTTCTATTAGCTTAAGGGGCATAACCCCTGAGATGCTAAATAATAAATTAAGCGGCGATTTTATAAATATCTAAATACAGATCAATGCTGTGCATTTATTTTTGGAGAAAACATCCTGACTGACTGATTACTCGTAAAAAACAGTGTCGTAAATACCAAAAATTCGGTTGAATTAATTATTTACCACTGCTGGTATACAAGCGAGTTTGGTGCATAATGTATAATATATACATACATAATGCACACATACATCACACACATAATATTATAGACACATTCTAACATAAAGACAAAAATAAATGCAGAAATATATACGCACATTATGTTCCAGTTTTACATATGCATATTCTTTCACATACAAATCTGAATTTATACAGTGCAGGTATATGCTTTATTATCAAGTGCTATTAAGTAAAAACACTAATACCCTACCAGGCTGACGAAAGAACAACATCCACATTTATCTGATTTTCTTAGACGATTTCTGCCAACTCGAAAAAATAAATGTTCTAGTGCCATCAGGATGAAGCCTAATATAATCCCAGTGGCGAGAAATATGAAAGCGCTGGTGAAGTTTCTAATTCCCAGAGTACCGCTCCGAACTCCCTTTCCAAAACTGCTTCTGCTCTTTTTCTTTGAATTGTGACACGCTCCTGAAAGCCAAAACCTCTGAAGCCTTTCCATTTCTCCTACAATTAAAAATTGATTTCACAATTCCTACCTGTTTTGACAGTGAAAATAAAAAAAAAAATATTTTTTTTTTTTATATTCTATCTTTTTTTTTTTTTTTTTTTTTTTCGGTTTTGTTTAATCATTTTTTTTCTTAAGTGTCTCTTTACCAAATTTCTTTACGACTTATTTTTTCATTCATTTAAGATTTCTTTCTTTATCTTAAACAGTATTTACCTGCCTATTAATGATTGTGAAAAGTCAAAGAACAGACAGATATAAATAAAACTTTTAACTGTACATATCTATGGAAAATTGTGACGATTATTTAAAAACATATAAAAAAAAACGAAAACGTAGTCAATCTAGATGGGACAAAAATATATGTGGTTTTATTAATTTATTTAGGTAAACATTTTATTTTACCATTTCGGAGTAGATCAAGGATCACCCCATCTATTTTATGCTTCCATTTTGAACCGAGAGGAAAAGCGACGCCATAACCTGTTCTTGCAGCCCAGTTCCCAACCGTGATTAGTCGACAATCCTTGTCTTTGCCTGCCTGATACTCGAGAACTGTTGCGTCATAAATGAAAGCATCGAGTTGTCTGGGTAGCAAGTAAAAAGGTAGACTCATATACATACGTATACAAATTCGTACATATATGTAACGTAAGTGCGAGTAAAACTTAAAATAGTTACGCTCCCTAAAACGTAACCATAACAAGATAAATAACATAAAAGCTGAATATAAAAAGCATACGTAATGTATCTGGAATAAGACATAGTTCATAAATAAATAAATGGTGTGAGATAAACTCAGTAAATATATATACACCTCGAACTTAATGAACTAAATAAAATTATACTTCAACTGTAATAAGACGAAACCCCATAAATAAAAAACGATAAATATGTATCTTAACAATTTGTCTTTTCGAAAACGAGTATGATAAGCTGTTTCAGTTACATTATCAAAAAGAGCTGTTTGAGAAGTAAGACACACACACACACACACACACACACACACATATTTTACATACAGTTAATCTTGAAAAAATAATAAATAATGAACATGAATACCAATATAATATTACACACGTTTTCATCAGTCTTTCTTACATTATAACAAAAGTTTGTCTACTGTAAATGACTATAATGTTCTGTTTACAAATTTCGTAAAAATAGAGATAATACTAAATGACAATTACTGAATTAATATAAACGAAAAAAACCTGTTAAATGTATGATTATAATGAAGTAATAGTTACTGTGTTTTGATGGCTTTGACACCCTCTTCTGGTGATGCCTGGTTATATTTCTTCATGTATAAATGCATATTATAATTGTTCCTCTTAATGTTTGCTTCCGTGCTGCCTTCGGGAACCGTGCCGAACTTAAAGGCGGGTTTCACTGACAGAGGGTTTTGAAGCTGAACATAAACAGTATACAGTTTTCTGTTTCATCAAGTGCATGTATATGTATATGTATGTGTGTGTATATATATATATGATGTACATATGATTGTTTGTATGCGTTATGTGTGTGTGTTGTGAGTGTATGTAAATATAATAATAGTGTTAACATTTGTTCTTTCGTTTGCTTAATAATGTAGCCATTAATTTATACACTAAAAGCAATATGATTTTACTTACCTTTAACTATTTATTATTGCAGTCAGATATCCATGCATCAGTGATGCGTTAATTCACTAAATGACCGAAAGTTTTTACCCAATGATATTTCATTAATAAATTAATTTATATATTAATTCCTATATTCCATTTTTCGGTTTTTCACCATGGGATAAACTAGTCGGCATCCTTCTTTACTTTTTTTTTTTAATATTCTCTTATTTTGTTTCTACCTGATGTCTCCCTTCCCTTATCCACAGACACTTCTTCTTCCTACGGGCATTCACAATTCCACTAATTCATACCACTTTATAATATGTGTCAATGTCATTATGAATTATCTACATTTTCATACCCGCCTGTCATGTATGCCTGTCAGGTCGTAATATTCCTCCTTGGTAATCATGAAAGCTGCCAAGTTGGCGGTGTAGCTGGCGAGGAACACAAGAGCGAACAACGCCCACACATTACCCAGGAAGCGGCTGGCAATTCCTCGTGGAGTGTCCGTGGAAACAGCAGCACCTAGCAGCAGAGCCCAAATCATCCAGAACGAGCGAAACAGTGAAAACTTGTGATCTGAAACATTACCGGGAATAATAATGACTGAAGCCATCTTTCAAAACGATAGATTTCTACATAAAAGTACTGAAAAATACATGACAAAAATGTTGTGAATCAATTTTCATTATTGTTAGGATTTCTAAAAAAAAAAAAAAAAAAAAAAAAAAAAAAAAAAAACAAAAAAAAAAATAATAAAAAAATAAAACATTTATTTCTTTCTGCGTTACCACTTTTTGAACTAAACATTGTGATTCAAATAACAAATGACATAATTATTAGAAATTAATAAATATATAAAATATATATATGTTTTTAAAATTAAGATTATGTTAGATAATATCTGGTGAATGACAAACCCGAAAGAGTTGATAAAGACGTTTGCTAACTGTTAGACAATGCCAGGAATAAATATGACATCGTAAAATATTTTTTCACGTGATTTTGGTAATTCTTTTTGAAAGCTGTGGAAGACATTAGAGCGACTTGAAATTCAGGATTGTCAATAAATTGCAGTCCAGTTTTCACGGTATTTAATATTTTTGTTCAGTACATCACATCTATTATATAAAGTAGCTGAAATAAAAGCTATAGAATATTTCGTTACAACTTTGGAATCTATAAACCTAAAATTTGCTTCTGTATCGAAAGATGATCGTTTTATGCCCAAATATGCTATTGGGCTATTAGCTGTATGAGATTCCTTTATTCTTCATCTTTTTAAATATTAATCATGTTATTTTGTCTTTTCGTTAGCTACACAACAATTAAATGATTACTGAACTATCTGACGTTTTTCTGTTGCATGCAATTCGCAGACAACCGTCGACATTCTCATAAGCCGAAATGCTCTTCGTAATTTGACTCCAGATAAACATATTGCCAAGTCTGTCTAAATTCTGTAATGTTTTGAAAATGGCTATCGATTTTAGCATCAACAAAGCAATGCTGCTGGCATTTGATCAAATTTACGTGACACTGCAAGAATCTCTAGTCACTGGAGTTATCAACGACTCAGATGCAATTGGCTTGAAAGAACTGATATTCAAGACTGTTAGCTAATGTCGATTCATTAAGATTGTTTTTGTTTTTTTCAGATTTTATTCGTTTTGGTGATACAGAAAATAATTAAATGTCAAAAAGTGAAGATGGTATTTTTAATCATATTTCATTAGATTGTGATGTTAGTAAAATTGTGTTTCGTTTCGTTTCGTTTCGTTTTCTTTTTTGAAATTAATAAAATGTAAGAATGAATAAAACAAAATCATTCTAAAAGATAAAGAATATATTCTTTTTTTTCCCCCATTTGGTAAATAATTACTTCTGGATATTTAATATATTTAGTTTAAATTCAGTGCATCGGCGTTCGTTTCTTTATATAAATTATGGGTTTTCTTTTTTCTTTTTCTTTTTCTTTCATTTAGTTTCTAGATAACAGTACCCTCAAATAACCAGGATGAGCTGCATGACTTTTATATATTCTTTATTTGTATTAGACCATGAAAATAACAACGGATTAGGCGATATTAATGTAATTGTGTCATTGACACTATGTACTACCTCCAGTGTTTCCTCCACCACGATTAAGGCCACTTGGACTAAACCACTCAAAAAGGAAGATACAAGTTCCAGAAACATGGACACTGACCACAAGAATAAGGCACCAGGAAGGATAGTCATACGGTTCTGAATACAAATACAAATAATTCTACATGTAACTTCAAAAACATCAATCAAAATTAAGTAAATAAAATAATGAACTAATAAAACGAGTAAATCTAACATTTAAAACTGTTAACTGATATTATGGATATGAGAGACAAACCCACAATATTTTGATCGATTACAAGCACCTTTTTACTAAAAGAAAAAAATGTAATACAGCTTTAGACACAGGAATAGGTTGAAATATGCTTAAGTTCAACAAAATAACTAAAGATCAATATTTAGAAAGGTATTCCTTCTGCGCTCGTTAGCTATTTCCCATCCCAGTGGGAAGCTTCCATATCTATAAGAAAGTGCCTATAGAAGAACCCTTCCTACAACTCGATATTGAGGTCATACTAGCGAGTTTTCTCTTTCGAGCCGTCACAATAACGGAATGAAGTGAGTAATCAATATTAAATGTTGAAATTCATTCGTTCATTCTAAATGACATCATAGAGATGACCTCATTCTCAGATGCAGGAATAAGATATTGAATAATGTATTTAACAGTAACTATTTTAATAATGTTTGATTTAACTCATTTATTCATCGTTTGTCAGAAAAGTAATCACTGCAGACGTTCAAATCTGGAGCTGGAAGTCAATTCTTTTTCAGTTTTATTTGAATTCATCTTGACTTATTAATTCTGTCGAGTTTTAATAAGACAGCAAACCTAAAAACGCTGTCGCCGATATGGCTCCTTCTCGTATAGCCACAATAATAGTAATTCCTGTTTCTAGATATGGAACTGAAAAATCTACAGCAGCACTTCTTGCAGGATTTATTTTCAGAGACGTGAGAACCATGTCAGCCTTCTTATCAATCAAAACCTGAATAAGACCATTCCACTGACCATTTTCCTGCAAAATAATATCAACTCTGCGTTTGTCATTGAAATTAAATGAAGCCGAATATTAAATTTTTGCAAAATATAAGATGAAATAGCGTGCAAAACCGAGAGGAAAATACTCGTAGTAATAAATCAAAGTGAAGACATTTTTAGAAAGAGTTACAGCGTCTCAGAGTTGCAGCATAAAACCACAATATAGATAATTAATAGAAACAGCCAATATTATAATCGCAAATACAGCAGTTGTATTTCATCTATCATTAGTACTAATATATCAGCTACTGCGACCACGATTTCTACTCCCCTTACTACTGCCAGTAATACCACTAGTAAAATTGTCACTCAAAGTAGTAAAAAGCAGTTGTCTAGCAGTAATAGGAGTAACATTGCTCTAACAGTGTTGTTTATGGAAAAATATATTCTTGTATATTGTGATACAACACTTAAATATAGATAAATCTTAATTTATCAAACCTCTGCACCCCACAATCCATCTTCCACTTCAAAGAGATTAAAATCAAATTCCAGTTTCTGACTCAAAGAAATCAGGAGATCGATGCTCAGACCAGTGCAACATTTAGGAATCGTTTCGTTACTTAACCTGCAATAAATAAGAAACTTTACAACGTAATCATGTCTCTATGTGTTGTGTGTAAATATACATACATATATATACATATGCACGCACGCACGCACATACATACAGTTAGATAGATAGATAGATAGATAGATTACAGAATTAATTACCAGAATAAATAAATGGGAAGTCGATTATGTGTCACTTGGTTAAAACATGATAAACTACATAATCTATCCCAGTAAGGTATTTGCCCTTCCAGTTAATGTCCTAATTCATCAAATTTTCTCACTGCTGAAAATATGTACATAAAATATATTTTCTTTGCAAACTGTAAAAGTAAGAATGGTTTTTTCTAATATATCATTAACGGATAGCGACTGACCTGAAATAAAGAATTAACTACATATTTGACAACTAAAAGTTAAACAAAATAATAAAAATAATGTTTAATGAAAGGTTCGGGCTTTTATCTACTTTGGGCATGTAAATATAACCCAAAAAAAATTGGTAACACGGTATTTTTCAAAAACTAATAAACTAGTGTGTTATTCGTTGTGAATGTAACTTTAACGACGTCTACATTTGAGTTACTTTGTTATTTGATACATTTGGGCTTTTCTTTATTCCTTAACTTTGTTCATAATCAACGTTTTATTCCAAAATGTTTTTCATTAAAATAAACCACTGAAAATATCACAATATATACATTTTAAATATGTGTGTGTTTAAAATACTGTCAGTTACTTTATATACCGATATAACGTCCTGATGGTTCTCTGTAATCCAATTTAAAATAATGAACAAACTGGAGAAAGAGAGTATATAACATAAACTCATACAAATAATGACAAAGAACATTAAATGGTTAATAGTTTAAACACATAAAATAGTAGTTAAATATAACAGAATTTTAAAAGAAAAGTAAATACTTTGTATCATTATTAGCATCGGTGATCAAATTGCATTACCGTCTGAGAAATGTTCCAGAGTTTATCAATATCTACATCTTCTGAATGCCTAAGCTAAAAGTCTAATTTTCAGTCTCTCGAGAGAAGCTGTTATCTGATTATTTGTAATAAACTGACGTTGAGAACGTTACCGTAAAACTCACAACTTAGATTTGTCATAAAACAATATTTTACTACTTACCACAGAGTGCTCAAGCGAAGATATACAGTACCATAAAATCTGGAGCAAGGTTACAGTTATGGAAATCAAATACATTGACGTATAAAAATGTTCAGTCTGATAGTTCAGCTGGGAAATTTTGGAAATAATCTCTGATTTTGAAAGATATGTTATTGTTGCAGTTCACGCTGCTGGCTTCTGTACACGTTCACACGTTTTTGTTCTTTATCCCGTAATCAGTTTATCCATAATTCTAATAATTATTTGAAAATTAGTTGATATATTTTTTAATATTACTTGATTTCCCTCTCGGACAATATTACTCGAAAAACACTGCTAGCAGTTTATTAAAATAATAAAAACTCTTTCATAAACCTTACTTACATATTATAGTTTCATTTCTTGTGCCTCGAGTTACTTATCTTATGGATGTTAGTATAAAATGGTGCTCGGTGTTATTTTAATATGTTTTCTAAATTATTATTAATAATAATAATAATAGTTGTAGTAGTAGTAGTTGAAGTTGTTTTGTACACGTACCTCCTCGTGGACGCTTGAGCTCTAGGATACACAGAACAGGGTACACTGTGAATGTCACACTGACCGGAAGCTGATATTTCACGGTAAATGACGTAAGGCTCTTCTTTCAGTGTTACTATACGCAAGAAATGTTTCTTAGGTTTTCCTTTTGGAGGTCTTATAGCATTACCAGGCCATGTTATCTTCTTCATCGTAATTCCACCTCTTTTCCACTGACCAACCTGTAAAAACCAATTTAAGAAAACCAAAATAAAGCCAGACTGATACATAGATGGATAGATACTAGAGACATGAAACCTTTAACAACATATATGGTAATCTGTTATTTAAGACGCATTATTTACAGTTGCAAATATCGCACCAAACATTAATTATTTAAATGCAAAATTGTTTTCCTCCAACAAACATTTAATAGAAGGATTGGCGCGCCATAAACTTTCGAAAGCTTCAAAACTTTTTTCATTGAAGTTAGATAAAAACTAGTATGTATATGTAGTTGGCATTAACTCAGACCTATAGTAACAAGTTTATAGTAATTAAAACTTAAAATTTTAAGTCAGATTTATTGTTTAGAATGGATTGTCTTATATAATTATTTACAGTCGGTAAATTTACTAATAATTATTTTACGCTCATCAGCCTTTTCCGATTTAAAGAACGTCATTTTAACCTGCCAAATTGCCCGCAAAAATCCATATCCCCATTTTTTAAATAACATGACACTCTCGTACAAAAAACTCCCGCTTCATTTCAGTTCTAATATGAGGATTTCCGTCTCAGCTGAAATAACTGCTTCCCAGTGTTCGGTTTCTTTGTCATCTCCAGCCAGGCTAAAGAAGTTAAGTGGAGTAAGGTCCTCATGCACGAAATACTAAAATAGGATTTTACTCTATTGTAAGCACTGTCTGTTTTTTTTTGCGTTTTTTTTTGTTGGTTTTTTTTCTGAAGGAATATCCGACAGTATGTGTCTGCAGGTTTCTTATTATTTCGAATATATCTCTCTTCTCTCTCTCTCTCTCTCTCTCTCTCTCTCTCTCTCTCTCTCTCTCTCTCTCTCTCTCTCTCTCTCTCTCTCTCTCTCTCTCTCTCTCTCTCTCTCTCTCTCTCTCTCTCTCTCTCTCTCTCTCTCTCTCTCTCTCTCAGAATATTTTGTTTTAATGTTATGCAATTATATATCAAACAGCCAACAAACAGCTTTATTAAATGACACTTCAGCTATTAAAGGTAAGGATAATGTTATTGTGTTCGGAATCTCACTTCCACCCAGTGTTTGCCGGATCCAGTAAAGTTATCTTCGGGTTGCAGATTAATTATTTTGATGTTAGGATATCGAAGTTCTCCATGATCATTAAATTCAACTGCCGGAGACCCGCAATCTGAAACGTTCTTTAAGTAACTGAAATACAGAGAAACGTACATATATTATCTATCAAGTTTATGTGTCAGTTTGTATGTACTTCGTTCCCCTTCCTGCCTAACTGCATGATTTTCTGAGATTATCTGTGGTCCGTGTGTTTGCTGTATGTCTAATGTATTTATATTTTAATGAACGAATGAAAGAACAACACATACAAAAGTAAATAAATAAATAGCAGTAGTAAATGAAGTATAGGTTTCTGTGGTAGTAGCAGTAGTGACAGTAGCAATAGCATCGGTAGTAGTAGTAGTAGTAGTAGTAGTAGTAGTAGTAATAATACCTGTACATGAGGTCAGCATTCTTCCACGAGTTAATATTGTCATCACTACAGTTAAAGGCAGGTAACTCTATATTTTCATTGTCATCTTTTGTCAAACTCTTCAGCGAAGCCTTCCAGATTAGAGAACCTGTCACTATAGTTTTAATCATTGCAAGCTTAGCGAAATCATACCAGACTCCTTGAAAAAAATACAGACAGTTCTTAATAATAATAATAATGATGATGATGATGATGATGATGATGATGATGGTGGTGGTGGTGGTTTTCATAGTTTTAAACTCTTCATAGTTCTATAATGTTTACATTAATAAACCTTTTCAGTTTATTTAATAATAAAAAAGACAACAAAGTAACTTACAAATAATAATTTGAAATTCCAAGTAACGATATGAATAAAATGTAAGACTTATAATTAAGAGATAACGTCAGAGTAGTGTTAACCATAAATCATTTGACAAAACCAAATAAGATTCCTAAATTTAATAATTAAACTCATACATGTAAAAATAATAATAACAAGAAACAAAAAGTAAAACACATATAAACAGGTTTTATGATTAATTCAGTATACATAAAATACATATATTTAGAGCAATTGAAACAGTTATTATTATTTTTTTTTTTTTTTTTTGTGTGTGTCTGTCACCATAACAATGAATGGAAAAAAATCATAGTATGAACTATTCTTTAGCGTCCTTTCAACATCAGAATGTAAAACTTATATCTTTAGACACTTCTAAGATTAAATGTATTAATATTCAAGGCAGCGTTCTCACGTTCCGGTGTATTCTCATTTTTAGATTAATTCAGGTCTCACTTTCTTAGTGTTTAGTAGTTATAACAGTGCTTTATGTTTTAAATTAAACATTACTGACAAAATCTGTTTCAGGAACTAATCATAGTTTGGTATTTCAAATGGTGTTATTGACATTTGTAATGCAGTTAAATAAACTAGGACCTCAGCTAAAATTAGGTTAGTGTCTTACTAGACTGGTTAAAACACACGTAACAGTGTCCTTCTTTCTTCTCAGTTATTGTGTGGATTGAGAAACTTGCAAAATATTATTTATAGTAACAGTGCCCAAAGTACATACATACATATATACATACGTACGTACATACATACATACATAAATATGTTCATAAATATTCTTTTATTCTTTTTTCTTTTACAGAGAGAGAGAGAGAGAGAGAGAGAGAGAGAGAGAGAGAGAGAGAGAGAGAGAGAGGTGTATTAAATATTTTCTATTTACAGTGAACTGACATACTATTCAAAAGATTCATGCAACTATTTCGCGTCCTAATATATATAATTTTGTCCTTAAATTGACGAAATTAACCGATACTCAACTGTACACAAATCTGATATTTGTAGAATTTAATTTGTTTCTTTGTTAAAACTAAATGCTATTCAAAGCATATTTTCTACTTTTTGAAATATCTGCAAGGCGCCCAGTCAGTGTCTAATAAAATTAACTGACAGCGTGGATCAATAACAAAATATATATAAATTCTGATATTGTCTGTTCTGCAAACCAGACTGCATGAAATAAATGCATCAGAATAAACCAAAGGTTACGACAGTGATAAATAATTTAATTAAAAACTTTCCATAACGTATCCAATGATCTTTAGCGTTCGAAAGAAGCCAAATTTTAGCTAATAGTCCACGAAAGAAAAATATAATTATTGTAGCAGTTGGAACGACATAATGTAATGGTTTTAGCTTCTGGATAGTGTTTTGTGTTGAATGGGTTAATCAGACGTGACTGAAACAAATAGTTTATATTTTTCTGTTTCGTTCAAATACAGCGCATGCAATGAACAATGCCGAGAATATATTAGACCTGAGTCGGCTACCAAAGTCGGCTTTCAAAAGAATGCATTAATTTTTTCCTTAGAACCCTGAATATCGGGAAACAATAATCTTTCTCCACAGTATTAAATCAAACTACTATTTATGCAGGTATAACACTAACAATATAAAAGTCTCACACTGACCAAGAATCCCAACTGGAAATGAATCTGGCCCGACACTACCCTCGGCGTTCTTAGGCACAGCGTTCATCGTTAAAAGCCAGATATATTCTGTACCTGTCATGCCAAGCTGTGTTGCTAATTCGATGATGGGGCGACTGTCGGCACTGAAATAATAGCATTTCAATTGTTTGAAAATTCAAATGGTTATGTCATTGCCAGAAACGCCTACGGTTCTTTTGTACTTACTTATGGGTGCTAAATTTTGCACAAGGAAGCATATACAGACACAGTCAGATGCTTGTGTATGTATGAGTGTATGTACACAAATATACCTCTACATTATGACAAATTAACTCACTCATAGCAGTATAATAATATGATTCTAGCATCCTCTTCTTTCAGTCTAAGTAGATCGCCTGTTAAATGCGATTTGTTGCTCACATTTCTTAGCACTATGATGTCCAAGATGTTGAGATTCCTAAATGGAAAAGAATGAAACAATGCACATATTTAGAAAAATAGACACATACACGCACATATACGTTCATATATATGTATGTACACAAATGATATACAGATATAAACACATACACAAATCTATGTACATCTAATAGATAATAGATAGCTACATAGATATATAGATACAGAAATATGTATATACACAAACACCTAAGTACATATATAATAAATACATTAATTCATTCATTCATAAGTGCTAATTCGCAATATTTTGCTTTGTATTATTTTAATTATTATTTTATTTTTATTTTAGTTTTAGTTTTAGTTTTAGTAATTGCATAGGGTGTTACGTTCATATGAACTTTAAAGTAAAAGTTTTTCTAATAATTTAACTTTGCCTTCTATATCTTAGGGTAAGTCATATTTCATTTGAACAAACTGGCAGATTAATTTTAAGATGGAAGTTAACCTTAATTTGCAAAACCTATACTATATATCAGTATAATTTTCAAAAATTTATGATAATAATTATCACTACCCTACACACTACTACTTCCTGTTATACCACTATTACTACTATTAGTAATATTAATGCCTACCAGTACTATCAATTATTTCTACTGTAATATTACTTGTACTATCTTTATTACTATTTCTACTCTGCCAGTTTCAATACTTCTATGAGCACTACTTCCACCATCACTAATATTTTGATTAATAAATTAAGTATCCAAATAAAAAAAAAAAAAAAAAAAAAAAAAAAATTGCCTTTCAATTAAGAGAATGTCAGTCAAAATATGCAGTGCTATTCCAAACGAAATGACGTGACAAATATACGCCATGTGCTCCGACTTGAAATTTGAATTTCCGATCAAATGTAGAATGTAATAATGGAAATAGTCTGCTTTTTTGAAAGACATTGCGCACCAACGCCAAAGATAATGCATATAGTTACCATTTTTTATAGATATCATTTTTCTTCTCCTTCTAATATCATGACGTCACTACAGAGACAATTTAAAAAACCACAGATAGACGGGGGTTGGGGTAGGAATCGAACGTTGTTATTGTTCAGTTATTTGAATGAAGTAAAAAAAAACAAATGACACAGATATGCTTGTTTGTTATCGTTTTAATTTTTAATTTTTTTGTAACCTATTAATTTGGCTGAAAACAAAAATATAAACCACTCCTGCTTCCACTGCTGCTTCTAGTTCTGCTGCTGTTACTAATGCTACTATAACTGATGGTAATATTACTACTACTACTACTACTGCTGCTGTTAGTAATGCTACTATAACTGAGGTAATATTACTACTACTACTACCGCTGCTGCTGTTACTAATGCTACTATAACTGATGGTAATATTACTACTACTATTACTACTACTGCTGCTATTACTAATACTACTATAACTGATGGTAATATTACTACTACTACTACTACTGCTGCTGTTACTAATGCTACTATAACTGAGGTAATATTACTACTACTACTACCGCTGCTGCTGTTACTAATGCTACTATAACTGATGGTAATATTACTACTACTATTACTACTACTGCTGCTATTACTAATACTACTATAACTGATGGTAATATTACTACTACTACTGCTGCTGTTACTAATGCTACTATAACTGATGGCAATATTACTACTACTACTACCGCTGCTGCTGTTACTAATGCTATTATAACTGATGGTAATATTACTACTGCTACTAATACTGCTGCTGCTGTTACTAATGCAACTACTGCTACTGCTGTTACTAATGCTACTATAACTAATGGTAATATTTACTACTACTACTACTACTACTACTACTGCTGCTGCTGTTACTAATGCTGCTATAACTAATGGTAATATTATTACTACTACTACTACTGCTGCTGCTGCTGTTACTAATGCTACTACTGCTGTTACTAATGCTACTACTGCTGTTACTAATGCTACTACTGCTGCTGCTGTTACTAATACTGCTGCTGCTGTTACTAATGCAACTACTGCTGCTGCTGTTACTAATGCTACTATAACTGATGCTAATATTACTTCTACTACTACCGCCGCTGCTGTTACTAATGCTACTATAACTGATGGTAATATTACTACTACTACTACCGCTGCTGCTGTTACTAATGCTACTATAACTGATGCTAATATTACTACTACTACTACTACCGCTGCTGCTGTTACTAATGCTACTATAACTGATGGTAATATTACTTCTACTACTACCGCTGCTGCTGTTACTAATGCTACTATAACTGATGGTAATATTACTTCTACTACTACCGCTGCTGCTGTTACTAATGCTACTATAACTGATGGTAATATTACTTCTACTACTACCGCTGCTGCTGTTACTAATGCTACTATAACTGATCTCTACTACTACCGCTGCTGCTGTTACTAATGCTACTATAACTGATGCTAATATTACTTCTACTACTACCGCTGCTGCTGTTACTAATGCTACTATAACTGATGGTAATATTACTTCTACTACTACCGCTGCTGCTGTTACTAATGCTACTATAACTGATGGTAATATTACTTCTACTACTACCGCTGCTGCTGTTACTAATGCTACTATAATTGATGGTAATATTACTACTGCTATTAATACTGCTGCTGCTGTTACTAATGCAACTACTGCTGCTGCTGTTACTAATGCTGCTATAACTGATGCTAATATTACTTCTACTACTACCGCTGCTGCTGTTACTAATGCTACTATAACTGATGGTAATATTACTACTGCTATTAATACTGCTGCTGCTGTTACTAATGCAACTACTGCTGCTGCTGTTACTAATTCTACTATAACTGATGGTAACATTACTACTACTACTACTGCTGCTGCTGCTGTTACTAATGCTACTATAACTGATGCTAATATTACTTCTACTACTACCGCTGCTGCTGTTACTAATGCTACTATAACTGATGCTAATATTACTACTGCTGCTGTTACTAATGTACTATAATTGATGGTAATATTACTACTACTACTACTGCTGCTGCTGTTACTAATTCTACTATAACTGGTAATATTATTACTACTACTACTGCTGCTGCTGCTGTTACTAATGCTACTATAATTGATGGTAATATTACTACTACTACTACTGCTGCTGCTGCTGTTACTAATGCTACTATAACTAATGGTAATATTATTACTACTACTACCGCTGCTGCTGTTACTAATGCTTATAACTGATGGTAACTGATGGTTAATAATTATTATAACTGATGGTAATATTACTTACTAATACTGCTGCTGCTGTTACTAATGCAACTACTGCTACTGCTGTTACTAATGCTACTATAACTAATGGTAATATTATTACTACTACTACTACTACTACTGCTGCTGCTGTTACTAATGCTGCTATAACTAATGGTAATATTATTTACTACTACTACTGCTGCTGCTGCTGTTACTAATGCTACTATAACTAATGGCTACTACTACTACTGCTGCTGCTGTTACTCTGCTACTAACTGCTGCTACTGTGCTACTGCTGCTGCTAATACTGCTGCTGCTGTTACTAATGCAACTACTGCTGCTGCTGTTACTAATGCTACTATAACTGATGCTAATATTACTACTACTACTACCGCTGCTGCTGTTACTAATGCTACTATAACTGATGGTAATATTACTTCTACTACTACCGCTGCTGCTGTTACTAATGCTACTATAACTGATGCTCATATTACTTCTACTACTACCGCTGCTGCTGTTACTAATGCTACTATAACTGATGCTAATATTACTTCTACTACTACCGCTGCTGCTGTTACTAATGCTACTATAACTGATGGTAATATTACTACTGCTACTAATACCGCTGCTGCTGTTACTAATGCAACTACTGCTGCTGCTGTTACTAATGCTACTATAACTGATGGTAATATTACTACTACTACTACTACTACTGCTGCTGCTGTTACTAATGCTACTATAACTGATGCTAATATTACTTCTACTACTACCGCTGCTGCTGTTACTAATGCTACTATAACTGATGGTAATATTACTACTGCTATTAATACTGCTGCTGCTGTTACTAATGCAACTACTGCTGCTGCTGTTACTAATTCTACTATAACTGATGGTAATATTACTACTACTACTACTGCTGCTGCTGCTGTTACTAATGCTACTATAACTGATGCTAATATTACTTCTACTACTACCGCTGCTGCTGTTACTAATGCTACTATAACTGATGGTAATATTACTACTGCTATTAATACTGCTGCTCTGTTACTAATGCAACTACTGCTGCTGCTGTTACTAATTCTACTATAACTGATGGTAATATTACTACTACTACTGCTGCTGCTGCTGTTACTAATGCTACTATAACTGATGGTAATATTACTACTACTACTACCGCTGCTGCTGTTACTAATGCTACTATAACTGATGCTCATATTACTTCTACTACTACCGCTGCTGCTGTTACTAATGCTACTATAACTGATGCTAATATTACTACTACTACTACCGCTGCTGCTGTTACTAATGCTACTATAACTGATGGTAATATTACTACTGCTATTAATACTGCTGCTGCTGTTACTAATGCAACTACTGCTGCTGCTGTTACTAATGCTGCTATAACTGATGGTAATATTACTTCTACTACTACCGCTGCTGCTGTTACTAATGCTACTATAACTGATGCTAATATTACTACTACTACTACCGCTGCTGCTGTTACTAATGCTACTATAACTGATGGTAATATTACTACTGCTATTAATACTGCTGCTGCTGTTACTAATGCAACTACTGCTGCTGCTGTTACTAATTCTACTATAACTGATGGTAATATTACTACTACTACTACTGCTGCTGCTGCTGTTACTAATGCTACTATAACTGATGCTAATATTACTTCTACTACTACCGCTGCTGCTGTTACTAATGCTACTATAACTGATGCTAATATTACTACTGCTGCTGTTACTAATGTACTATAATTGATGGTAATATTACTACTACTACTACTGCTGCTGCTGTTACTAATTCTACTATAACTGATGGTAATATTACTACTACTACTGCTGCTGCTGCTGCTGTTACTAATGCTACTATAATTGATGGTAATATTACTACTACTACTGCTGCTGCTGCTGCTGTTACTAATGCTACTATGACTAATGGTAATATTATTACTACTACTACCGCTGCTGCTGTTACTAATGCTATTATAACTGATGGTAATATTACTACTGCTACTAATACTGCTGCTGCTGTTACTAATGCAACTACTGCTACTGCTGTTACTAATGCTACTATAACTAATGGTAATATTACTACTACTACTACTACTACTGCTGCTGCTGCTGTTACTAATGCTGCTATAACTAATGGTAATATTATTACTACTACTACTACTGCTGCTGCTGCTGTTACTAATGCTACTACTGCTGCTACTGCTACTAATACTGCTGCTGCTGTTACTAATGCAACTACTGCTGCTGCTGTTACTAATGCTACTATAACTGATGCTAATATTACTTCTACTACTACCGCTGCTGCTGTTACTAATGCTACTATAACTGATGGTAATATTACTTCTACTACTACCGCTGCTGCTGTTACTAATGCTACTATAACTGATGCTCATATTACTTCTACTACTACCGCTGCTGCTGTTACTAATGCTACTATAACTGATGCTAATATTACTTCTACTACTACCGCTGCTGCTGTTACTAATGCTACTATAACTGATGGTAATATTACTACTGCTATTAATACTGCTGCTGCTGTTACTAATGCAACTACTGCTGCTGCTGTTACTAATGCTGCTATAACTGATGCTAATATTACTTCTACTACTACCGCTGCTGCTGTTACTAATGCTACTATAACTGATGCTAATATTACTTCTACTACTACCGCTGCTGCTGTTACTAATGCTACTATAACTGATGGTAATATTACTATCTACTATTAATACTGCTGCTGCTGTTACTAATGCAACTACTGCTGCTGCTGTTACTAATTCTACTATAACTGATGGTAATATTACTACTACTACTACTGCTGCTGCTGCTGTTACTAATGCTACTATAACTGATGCTAATATTACTTCTACTACTACCGCTGCTGCTGTTACTAATGCTACTATAACTGATGGTAATATTACTACTGCTATTAATACTGCTGCTTCTGTTACTAATGCAACTACTGCTGCTGCTGTTACTAATTCTACTATAACTGATGGTAATATTACTACTACTACTGCTGCTGCTGCTGCTATTACTAATGCTACTATAACTGATGGTAATATTATTACTACTACTACTACTGCTGCTGCTGCTGTTACTAATGCTACTACTGCTGCTGCTGCTACTAATGCTACTATAACTGATGGTAATATTACTACTACTACTACTACCGCTGCTGCTGTTACTAATGCTACTATAACTGATGCTAATATTACTACTGCTGCTGTTACTAATGTACTATAATTGATGGTAATATTACTACTACTACTACTGCTGCTGCTGTTACTAATTCTACTATAACTGATGGTAATATTACTACTACTACTGCTGCTGCTGCTGCTGTTACTAATGCTACTATAATTGATGGTAATATTACTACTACTACTGCTGCTGCTGCTGCTGTTACTAATGCTACTATAACTAATGGTAATATTATTACTACTACTACTACTACTACTACTACTGCTGCTGCTCTTACTAATTCTACTATAACTGATGGTAATATCATTACTAATACTACTGCTGCTGCTGCTGTTACTAATGCTACTACTGCTGCTGCTGCTACTAATGCTACTATAACTGATGGTAATATTACTTCTACTACTACCGCTGCTGCTGTTACTAATGCTACTATAACTGATGGTAATATTACTACTACTACCGCTGCTGCTGTTACTAATGCTACTATAACTGATGCTAATATTACTTCTACTACTACCGCTGCTGCTGTTACTAATGCTACTATAACTGATGCTAATATTACTTCTACTACTACCGCTGCTGCTGTTACTAATGCTACTATAACTGATGCTAATATTACTACTGCTACTAATACTGCTGCTGATGTTACTAATGCAACTATAACTAATGGTCATATTAGTACTACTACTACTACTACTACTGCTGCTGCTGTTACTAATGCTACTTCTGCTGCTGCTACTACTAATGCTACTATAACTGATGGTAATATTACTACTACTGCTGCTGCTGCTGCTTTTGTTACTAATGCTACTATAACTGATAGTAATATTACTGCTACTAATACTGCTGCTGCTGTTATTAATGCAACTATAACTAATGGTAATATTATTACTACTACTACTACTGCTGTTGATATTATCTCTATTATTACTGTAACTAAGTATGCCAATGTAATTGCTATCTGTACCATTCCCGTCGCTGCAATTATTATGGCTTCTTTTGTTGTTATTACTACTTCCACTACTACTACTACTGCTAATACTAATACTACTACCACTATTCGTTATTTTCTATAACTTCGTATTTGCGATTAATTTTTAATTTATTGGTATCAGTTTCAAACAATGATTATTTATAACACTGCGTATATTTCCTACTTATTAGTAATTGCTAATTAATCCTTGATGTTCTGAACTCTCAGACGTATAAAAGTTGTTAAAGTAAAGTTCGAGGTGATGCATCTAAAGAAGAATGATTCCACGAAATAAATGACGTGTTTTATAGTAAGACAGATATGTATTTTAATTCGGTACAAAAAAGTTTCACTTTCATTCCATCATCTCTGTGTATGGTATTCGTGTTTTTCTGCTGGGAGAAACAATAATCTTCTCAACATTTCAGTTACAAATGGAATCTGACTCCTACTCAGTTATATGTCTTCTTCTTCTGTTCTTTTCTTTCTTCTCTCTGTAATTTTGATTCTAAGACTGTCATCACCGATGAAGAAGCTGCTAATCTCATTTTAGAAATTTCCATTCCTAGCATCGTGCTGAAATCTTTGTTCCTCATTTTGGTATCATTTCTGTTAGAGGTGAATATCACATTGCTAAATATTTGTTTTGGCAAAGTTCAGTTCCTCGATCCTAACTGAACATCAAGGATTCGTTTTTTATTAATTTGTAATGTTAACGTTTTTCTAAATGTATCCTTAGCATATATGACTTTAAGGATTTTAAAATAATGTTCTTTTCTTTTTTTTTTTAAAATAATGATTATATTATATTATATTGTATTTATTTATTTATTTATTTTTAGCTAAGACATCTTAGGAAGCAGTAGCATTACTGGTAGTAATAAACAAGTAGTAATTCTATTAGTAGTAGCAATAATATTAATTGTAGCAGTAGCAGCAGCAGCAGGAGTAGTACTAGTAATAGTAGTCGCAGTTGCAGCAGCAGCAACTGTAAGAGTAATGTTCTTTTTCTTCAGATAGATAGATGGATGGATAGTTAGACAGATAGATATATGTGTGTTGTCTACGTACTTTTTGTCGATACCCTATCTTGCATCTCTGAGTCAACATAAAAATTATATAAATAATTAATAAGTAATCAAAAGAAAAAGAAAGAGGAAAGAAAAACCCAGGGTCATGAAGAAACATGTATCAGTCTTTGTATCAGACAATGATGTAGATAACGTCAAGTCGTTCTTAATACGGCATTTGAACATATTCGTAAACAGGAAATATTAATTTAATTAAAATGGTTTAAAATTAATTAATTTACTAACTAATTTATTTTACTTGTACCTTTTTCCTCCATACTTGAAACCTTGTCTGAACGTATTATGTCCATATATTTTTATAGCACTGACAAACTCGTCATATCCTGGAGTTGGAGTGACTACTATTGCTATGTATGTCCAGTTGTACATCTGCAGTACGTCCACTATTGCCTGTGCTTGGTGGTTTATAGTTGGCGCTATCTGAAGAGTTCTGAAGTCAGACTGAACCTGTAAAAACATTTCGTTTCAATTAACAAACAATAACAATAAAAATAAAACCCCAAAAGAACCGATAAAAAAGCAAAAGTAAAACAACAAACAAAACAAAAACGAAACGAAAACAACAAAATACCACTATCCCGATCTATAACAGCAACAAGAAAAAAAAAAAAAAAAAAAAATATATAATGAATAAATAAATATAATAAAAAATGAAAAGAATAATAGTAATAATAATATCGTTATTATTGCTGTTGTAATAATAATAATAATAATAATAATAATAATAATAATAATAATAATATTGTTATTGTTATTATTATTATTATTATTATTATTATGATTACTAGTAGTAGTAGTACTCTTACAATTATAACTACCACCACTACTACTACTGCTTTATCATTATTAAGTGTAGCTATAGTCTACAAACGCATTAATAAGATTAATTGCTAATATTAAATTAACTGTATTGAAATATTCAGTCTCTATCACAATATAAATTTTGTTCTGATTGTACAATCAGAAGTGACATAATAAGTACATTCTAACAGACATTCAGGTAAAATATTTAATACATTTTTTATTTATCCACTATCTTTTCTTGGGAAGAATTTTTCACTGAACTCACAAATAGTGCTCATGAAGGTCATATATGAACAATTTATTTGATAAAGAAATGTTAAAACGATTACATCAATATATCATACTTTCTTCAGCCAGTGAGTGATTGTTTTGAAGTTCATTGTCATATACGTTACAGATTCACAGCTAAAACAATATTTATAACAAATACCTAAGAAATGTTTTAGCGAGGCACTCAGTACACCCTTTTATGGCATCATATACAATGGGCTACTCTTTTACGATTAGCAGCAACGGATATTAATCTTTTGAAAGACAGGAACGTACACATTATAGCCTTTGATAAACCTGACGTGGGTCCTGGCTGCACCACACAAAAAGTAATTACTTTTTAATTTATATATATAAAACTTAGCTTTGCTGTAATACTTGATGCAAAATCTTGTTCAGTATATGCAAGACAGAAATATGGATGAAAATAATTGCATCACAACTTTTGTTTTTTAACTTTTCGTATCATGTTTCTTGATGCATTTTGAAATTTTATAATTTTAGTCAGTTGGACTCGCTGTCTGAACAAGACGAAGACGGCATCATTTTGATTTCATTGTAAACCGAACCACTGGGGATAAACTATTTTTTATCGAACAACAAATAATAATTCAAAACGTCTAAACGATTCATTAATAAATACACATTTTATGGCTTTAACATTTTGAAATTCTTGGCAAAACAGTAAAAGGCTTGAATCACGAATAAAAGACCATAGTTTGTTTTAAACTGCTGCTTTTGAATGAATAATTTTTTTGTTTGTTTTGTTTGTTGTTGTTGTTTATAAATAGATAGTTAGATATATATATATATATATATATATATATATATATATATATATATATATATATATATATATATATACAGACAGACAGACACAGACAGACAGACAGACAGACAGATAGATAGATAGATAGATAGATAGATAGATAGATAGATAGATAGATAGATAGATAGATAGATAGATAAGCAGACAGACAAATTAATAAATTGGTTCAAGTAGTTGTGTTGTGTTGTTTATTGCAATGTGTAACTTACTTAACTTCTTTGCACTGTACAAAACTATATTTAGTCATTAAATATACTGTATCTAATGCATTCAGTTGTTGTTGTTTTTCTCCACACATACACACAGCCACAGATACAGTCTTTTATAAATGTTCTTGGATTCGAATATTTTACACCATTATTAACAACACATCATAGAACTTTGAATTTAATTGAAATTTGTGATTTTGATTTAAAATCTAAAAGCTAAGTAATTTACAAGGCAGACGGTCATTGTGATATTTATCATAACACAGACTGTTTAAGTCAAATTACTGCAGAATAAAGGATGTTACTTGTCGCATATGGCACCTTTAAATGCCACATATTTTACAATATAAAATAATTATTTTTAATAACCTCTGACAAATACCAAATGTTAATAAATTGACCTTTATTTAGAACATTTTAACGCTAAAGAATAGAAGATTGTTGTAGTTTACTTTTTTTTATTATTGTTGTTTCGTAAATTCCTTTTTACAAATGTAATTATTGCCAATGCTGTCATTAATGAATGAAAAATAAAATTAAGTTGTATATATTGATCTAAAGAACACATATTCTGTCCATCACCTCCCAGTTAATACATATTTTATATGTAACTAACCGTACAGAATTAATTTGTTTTTAAAGAAAACATCCAGAACATTTTTAAACTTATAAAAATTCAGTTAGTAACGTACTTTTTTAAGAAGTCGACACCGTTTACTGTTTTTATTATTACAGTTAATAATATAATCTAGTTTAAATCAAAATTTCAAATGCAAACATATTACAGTTGAAATCACTTATTAAAAAGAAACACCACCACCCACCCACCCACACAAAAAAACGCTTTCCTCTTGTATAATAATATATCATTATAATTTTCAATCGTTTTCAGACGAATTATCATTTGTTACAATTCTAAAATTATGATTCTTTCTAACATGGCCGATTGATGACTGATAACATTTTAAAGGTATTAAATAACATAAAACCATTTTCCGTTCGTTTGGCAATAAACCGATAACAAACAGAAGAATGAGACATCAACTGACTACCAGGTCAGATAAAAAAACAGAGCAAAAGATAATGTCTAAAGGGATTTCTAAAAACATTAAAGGAAAATCATGTCCTTGTTAACAAAGTTATGTACGTCTTGGGGATTTGCCGTACAAATATACACCTATATTTCTTGGACAATAATTGCATATCATTACAAAGGCAATACTGGAACATCTAAATAATTGACCAAACCGCAAATCATCCTCTCTAGACGTTCATGATTATCTTCTACAATCATAACACTGGAAAACATTATCATCATCTTTTTGTTGTAAATAAATAAACAAACAAACAAATAAAATATCGCAGCTAAACAACAGTTTTATCTCTTTGGACGTATACTGTGCTATTGAAAATATATAGGATTTTATTATCAGTAGGTTGGTTTTTTTTGGTATTTTTCTTGTATTTTTTCTTTTGAAAACTAATTACAAATTGATGAAAGTTCTGCCGAAACTCATGAATTATGCATGTACTCTCAGTTTACATCCAGATGTCTGCAAATGCCTTGAGAGGTCATCTTTCATATTTATTCTCACAAACATTTAAAGGCCTTCATTAATGTGCTATACCTTTGAAATTTGGTCTTGGCATATAGTTTTATCTTTATGTGAATTTAGTTTGTTTTTATTTAACTTTTTCTAGTTCTGTTGTTATTAAGTTTATTTCGACTATTTCAATTACGACTATTTATATTGCTATTAACTGTACTACTATTCTTACTATCACATCTGCTATTACTACCGCCATTTATACTTCTATTGATATTATTACGTCTACTATTATGATAGCAGCTACTACTATTATTACTATTACATCTACTGTTACAATTACAACTATTTATACTGTTATTAATAGTACTGCTGCTGCTATTATTCTACTATTACAACAACTACTACTGACACTTTTGTTAATGCTACTTCTATTTCTGCTATTACATCTACTAATACATCTACTATTACATCGATTACTACTGTTTACACTGTTATTAATACTACTTATAGTGCTACTGTTGCAAGTTACTATTTATATTGTTATAGTACTACTTCTATTGCTACAATTACAGCTACTTCTACTACGATTTACTATTAACTACTATTGTTATTAATACCACTTCTGTTGCTAGTATTACAACAACAAATTACATTGTTATTAACACTAATTATATTGCTTTTATTACAGCTACCACCACTTCTTCCAGTATTCCTGTATTGCTACTAAATCAGAGTAATATCTAAACTTTCAACTTTAAAAACTATTTATATACAGTATTCCCTCGCTATTCGCGGGGGTTACGTTCTTTACCTCCCCGCGAATAGCGAAAAACCGCGAATATTGGATGCAGTTTTAAAACGTCTATTATGAGATTATATACGGTACTAAATGCTTCCCAAACACTTTCTAAAGACACTCTTACTCATTAATACAGTAATAATGTAGTAATATTGCATGCAGTTATGTATTTCACTAATGTAGTAATGATAATGTAAACACATTTGAATTTTGTACTGAAACAATATTTTAATCAGAAAGAAACGTAAGTACAGGAGGACAGTAACACCGCATAGCATAGTTACCCATACAGTATTACTGTATCGTAAAGTCATTTTCTGTGCGTACAACCTTTGTATTAGAATTGACAGAAAGTGGAACAAATTTAAAGGCAAACAGACAGATAAATACAGTACGCACAGTTCAGGTAATAATAATACAATTCAGTAATAATATGCAATTAAAAACATTATTAATACACGGTCACAAAAAATATGCACTGTACATACAGTGTATGCATTTATAAAAATATACGTACTGTATTGCAATAATAATTGTTTTTATGACGTTATGACGCTAGCCTGGTATACCAGCATACGATGCGATAGGGTTAAGAGCCTAACCCGCGAATATGCGGGGCCGCGAATGGGGAACCGCGAACAGGTGAGGGTATACTGTATACTGTTGTCTCAAGCAAAAACTACTTCGTTTGTTGTACTGCGCCTCCAACTATTGTTGCTACTCCAGCTGTTTTTAGTATATTTACTACTGCTCCTCCACTGCTTCTACAACTACTGTGATAACTATATTTAATTAAGTAAAGATACTAGTAATAAATTAATAAGTCACTGAACTATCCACATGACATTGTTTTTGTTTGTTCTGCTATTGCTGATGGTAATAATGATTGATGTATTGGTGGCAGTTTTGGTTACACTGGTTATGACAGTGTTTTTCAAAGATGGACGGCAGACTGTTTTTATTACTCCATGTATATTTACTCACTTCATTACATATCAGTGTTTTAATCTATACTGATTTATACGTGAAATATGTTCAGCACATGCACCTACCTTTGAAGACATAATAAGCTCTGGATCCCAAGCAATCACTGGAATTCCTAAAAACCTCGCAAGATTGTAGATATATTTGCTGGCTGTTGGATGACTATTGTGAAAGAATGGATTATTGATGTAGAATATACTTGTAAAATTATTAGACATTATTTTCTCGCAAAAGGCACTTATTATTGTTCCTGGGTTCCCACTTTTAAGCATTATGAGTTCACCTTCCATGGTGAAATATTTAGAGAGTGTTTTATCTCGATTCACTGATCTGCTGCTGGGTAGAAACCGACTGTATCCTCTGTCGCTTCGTGTGTGAATTATCACTGGAAGAGTTACCTTACGGTGAACCAAATTTCCAGGAAATAACGAAATCAAAACGAGAAGACACAGAAAACTCGAACAGACCATAATAGTGTTGAAATAGCTGTCTGAAGCAAAACTGAAAATTTACATTGAGTAGTGACAAAATATGGCAATTATGTAGAATTTCATAGAAACACGAAACGAAGTCTAGTATTTCGAAAAGATTCCAAGAGACCATAACATTCGCTAGTGTCCTAGAAAATTATGATTTCCCAGTTAATTTGACGATGTTCATTTCCTGATCACATTTCTCAGAATTAACGTCAAGACAGCACAGATAATACAAACAAATAAAGGAATTCGTTTTTCCAGATCCTTATACCATTTATTACAATATATATAATGATATATTTAGTCTGAAAACGATTTTCCAGACTCACGAAACCGAATCAGGGATTTTCTGAAAAAAAGTAAAACAAAGTTTTCCTTTTAAAAAATTACAGTTACCCAGATTAATATGGCTGAAAATAGTCTTTTTGTCCTTTACTAACCACAAGTTCTTGAAACTGTAGCGGTTCAAAGCTTAAAACAGGAAAAGAACATAGCATCCCTTAATCTTTCATGAAAATTACTGTTACTCAGTTTGTCAAGACAGAGAATAATGATTTTCTTTCACTTGGAAATAACGCAAGATGCCAGAGATTGGCCACATTTTCTTAAAGTGTCAGTGAAGTCTTGTCGGAATGTACCAATGCTTCATCGCACAGCCGCCACTAGTGCTGCCGCGTTTCATAAGATTCTCCTAGAGATGTATATTATTATTTTTCAGTAGATTTATTACCTGTCAAGGAACATCGATGCCTAGCTCTTATGCTTCGGAGACGACTTCAGTCTCAGAATAAAATTAAAATGAGATAATGACTATAATGAGAGAGCTCGTAAATGGATTTATGTTCTCTGATATTGTGTATATCCGTATTTACAATATAGCTTAAGAATATTTATTTGTATGGTTATTGTTTTGCTTGCTTATTTAGGTATTTTTTTTATTATTATTGAATAACAAAACACAGGGAGACAAGACTGTATGTGCGTTTGTGAGAAAAAAATTATATTTTTTATTTACTACATATACATAGTGATTGTTACCACATATACATAGTGAAATGAAGAATGCATTAAAGGAGAGAAAAACTAAATTGTCAAAACATTTCATGTTTCATGTGATGATTGATTAGTATTAATCTCTGATTAAGAGCTTAAGATTGCATCAGCAAAATGCAGTTTCGACAAATTAAAACCCTTTATTAAAAAGGAGAAATTAGTTTTGTTGGATGTCTGACAGTAACTGTATCAAAGTGTTCTTTTTTTATTATTTGCTGATAATGATAGGTTTAGTCAGTTTCGAGAAATCACTCGGGATTAGGACAAAAATGAATGAAGGCGTAAATGACATTTTAAAATTCCCCACGGATAGCCCCGAATCTACAAATACTGTGTGTTTTTGCTCGCTTCTTCGTTTAAAGCTACGTGTCAGTTGAGAATTACAAAAGATGTATACATACAAGCTGGAATATTCAATTATCTTAAGCAGTTCAGAGTTTATTTCATTATGCAATTTTGTAAAAAGAAAATCAATAAAATAATTAATTTTAAACAAATTATTAAATAAATAAATAAATAAATAAATAAATAAATAAACACGTAACAAAAAAAAAGAAACTAGATGAAATAACTTCACAGTGTATTGTTAGGGGTAATGAAGTTTATTCAAGTCAAATGTTCTCTATATTCCTATATATTATAAAGCATATGTCGTCCTATTTGCACACACAAACACACACACACATAAGAGAGCTCTGTGTTTATTCATTAGGAGCGTGTGTTGATTGAATGAGTTCGTATTCAGAGCAAGGCAAACATTTCAATTCTCGAAGTATATTTATGATATCACATCACAGACGACAAAAATGATAGTTCATGTGAACAAGTTAGTTACATTGTATATGTTAATATAAGGTTAAACACTAAAATATCGTATCACAGGCGACAAACTGCTTGCTATATAGATTCGCACAGAGAACAATCATGACATTATAATGTTTTGTTAAATCAAATATAGCAAGTGAAGGACTACAAGGTTACAGAATTACTGTTCGCACCGAAATAAGACACCAGTCTCGAGGGAAGAAATAAATTGTTCTGGTTATATTCCACTGATCGAGAGGGGAATACAAATTCTCAATCTCTGTATGATAATTCTACAATTCTGCTCGCTGTCTTAAATTTTCTTTGCACGTAACTGCAAATTGCTCTGTTTCTTTAGGGCTTTCTGCGTTCATTTAATTACGATGTTCAGTGCAAAAACGAACATTAGCACTTTCAGTCAAGTAGACTTTAATATTCGTGATAATCTTTATTTGAGGTTCTCAGTAAGGTGCGGATATTAAAGCAGAATGTCTGACCGTATCACATTTAGTTAAATTAGAATTTAACAAACATGTGAAATGTACCTAGATTCGGAGGTTCAAGTACGTGTGTTTGGCCCCACAACGGGAGTACAGTCAATAAACTTTAATTATCAAAATGTGAACTGAATTGTAGCATACGTATGTATTGCAAAAAGGATTTATTGTATTGCAATATAAATATAAGGAATAGTTTTTGACGTTGATTTATTAATTAGATTAATTAAGAGAGATTTTTTTTCTCTAGGTTTTTCTTTTCATACATAATTTTCACTTGACTGAAAGAGAAGTAATCTCAGTTGACTAGAAATCCTGTGTCATTTATTTTATACAAAATGACGCTGATAATTGTAGTGACTTTCTATCTTCCCAGTTATTTCTACTATTATATGACCCAAGTAGATGTACCTGTGAATTGACTGAAATAGCTACATTACCAGATGACCATAGTTAGCTCTTAAATCTTCCATTGTGTATCCATTATGCTGATGACATGTACCTCTAAAACCTGAGTCATGCCAGATAATTTTAATTGAATTTCAGCATACAACAACTTGTTATTGTAAGCAAAGTATGTAGTCTGTTTCTTTCTTTTTATGTCATTTTCATTTTTTTCTCCTCATAATCTAGATTATTTGTACTTTAGTCATACAAAACCATTCAATTTGCAGGAATACATATAAGAGACTTGGCATGTTTTATCCAGTAAATCTTTGTTAACACCTTATTTCACAATTGAAACATAATTTTATTTCGTGTAGGTTATTTTTATATGCATTTGAAGAAGTCACTGTTATTATAGAAATTATAACTGCCAAAATGACAAGAATTATTCATTGTCATGTGTTTTCTTTGCATGATGTTATACCTTTTATACAGAAAAAGCTGATTATCACTATTAAAACCGTAATACAAATATATTAATACTTAAACATAATAAACACAACAAAAGTTTAATTTTCTATGCAGTTTAAAAAAAAGTATCAGGCATGCAAAACTCTGTAAATACATCTTAGTTTACTTTGATCACATTCCAATATTTGTTAGAAGACTAGACCTATTAAACTTTCATAAATAAAACTGAAAACGAGCAAACACGAAGTTTTATTAAAAGCTTTCCAGTACAGGGTTACCCAACACAGAAATACAGTAATAATTATCGTTTGTGAGGAGTGATAGATCTAGCTTTGTTATCTTTGTTCAGTAAATCAATCAGTACAGTGGAAAATTTTATACATTTGTTAAACGGAAACCAGCTCACGAGGAATTAATTAATAAAGATCACTAACCAAATAACCAAAGAGTAAAACATTTCCACAAATATCTGACCTCCGCCCAGCTGACAGAAGTGTTTAATTAAATTTCCACAACGAATTCTTTGGCTGCTTTCAATACTATTTGACATAAACCAATGTTCCTATCATAGGAGGAATAATTCTTGACGACAACAGCTATAAATACTCTTTCTTTTTGATCCAGAGTAGAATGTAACTCATTGGCAATGTCTGAACTTGAACGAAACCTCCCAGATAGTTCACTGAACAACAAGTACTCTGGAAATGTTTGTCAAAATTAGTGCTGGAGGTCAAAAGTGTATAAAAAAACAACTACGTTGATTTATTTCAGCACTACCGAAAGCTGCTCAAGCCATTAATTCGTCCTACAGCGAGATGCATGTTAAATTTTAGAATCAGTAAAAAAAACTTTTCCTTTATTTAAGATCAACAGCTATTAGACTATTGCCAATACAAATAGATATTTTTAATGTTTGCAAGCTATATTTAGCTTGTACTGAATATTTTTACTTTTATTAGTAAAGCCACGTTATGATAAATTAAGATAAAAGAACTTTCATATTTTGTCTCATTTTGTATCGTATCACAAATATAATTTTGTTATAGCTGTTTTCAATCTCTATGCATCTGCATTTGTATATGTAAATGTGTACATATGTAAGTTTATATGTATATGTGTATTTCTATGTATGTGTGTATTCACATGTATTTATATCTATGTTTATACTTGGTTTATTTTGTGAGTTTTGTGTGTGTGGTTTTTTGGTATATATGTTTCTGAAAGAGAAACATCGATTCAAGTATTTTAAACGAGAACGGTACATAGCAAGACCATAAGTTCAAATACTATTAACAAAACTATATTTAGAGAGAAAACAAATACATATTTCTGGAAAATATTTAAAAATAAAATATCAAGTTAGTTCGCTCTATTTGAACCATAAATGCGAATTAATAGTTCACCTATTTAGAAATAAACTGTTCTAAAACAATATCTCGTTCAGTAACACGAAACAAGCAATTGGAATCGTAAACAAATCACAGAAAGTGCGTTCGACATATGTGACTCTATCTACTCAACCTTATTTATATTTATTCACCCATTCCCAAATTTAAGTTTAAGAGCTTCTAATTTTAGCTTACATTTCCTAATATAACTTGTACGATAAGATTAAGATGACAAAAAGAAGACACTCAGCGATAACAAAATGTTCACATTATCATTTCTTTGATAATCAGTGAGAAAACCAAATGTTGTGGAACACCACATTAGTGAACACCGTTTTAGCCACGCCCATACTGTGATGTTTGCAAAATTTTAACTGCTATATAAAAAGACATTTTAAAATTGAATAAATTTATTTTGAAATTGTTTATACGATATTAACTAGAAAAAAACAAGTGGTATAATAAGTGAATTTTTGTAGAAAAAAATGATTTTTTTAGTGTTCTTTGGTATTTTCATAGTGGCGTTCTTAGCAGTATATTGGTAAGAAACAAGATATTTTAAAATAATAAAATTCTAACTTTTGTTTAAGTTTGATAAAGAAACTTTTTGCTGGGTATTCAGTATCATAATATTATTTCATACCAACTATTTTGAAATAATCTGTTTGCTACTGATTATTTTAGATTCTTTGATGTTATGTTCTGTTACTTCAGACAAGCAATTCCTTATTTTGTTTCTTTTACATTTCTGTCTTTTTTAATTATCTTCCTTCTTATTTAAGTATTTTGCATTAAATTATTTATTTCCTTCTAAAGGCACTTGAAAACACATTTTGGAATCTTCGAACGGCTTGGAATTGATGGACCAAAACCTTCATTGATCTGTGGCAACCTGATGGAAATTGTAAAAAAAGGACAGTTCCAGGCGATTGTTGATTGGAATAAACAATACGGCAAAGTGTATGGGTAAGAAATGCATTAACAGCTTTTTGGAAAATATTAAATTAATACAGAGAGAGAGAGAGAGAGAGAGAGAGAGAGAGAGAGAGAGAGAGAGAGAGAGAGAGAGAGAGAGAGAGAGAGAGAGAGAGAGAGAGAGAGAGAGAGAGATTGTGATTTTTATAAACTGTAACAAGGAACGATTGATTTGATTCTCTAAAAAAAAATTATTAAATGAAATTAGTTTTATAACATCAAAAAGGAATGAAAACAAATGATCACATATTACAAATTTATGAAAGGATTTGATTATTTCAAGAATACTTATAAACATTAATTACAAATAACAATGCTAATTGAAACTCTTTGTTTTTCTTTCTATCTTTATTATCTCTCTATATTTCAGCTATTTCGAAGGCTACACTCCAGTCATTTCTGTTAGCGATCCTGATATTTTGAGAGAAGTTCTGGTAAAGGACACTCACAACTTTAACTCGAGAAAACCGTTCCCATTAGCGCCGCGAAAAAGTCTTGGTTTATTTCTGGAGAACGGTCATCAGTGGAAGAGAAGCAGGACGATTCTTAGTCCGGCGTTCAGCTCTGGCAAACTGAAACAGGTGAGTGTTGAACTTACTCACACACACAGCTTTAACACACAGACACAAGTTTACTTGAGATCATATAACATGATGCATAAGGAAATGCAGATATTTATGAATATTATATAACACTTTGTTTACTCATTTATAAATCGATTAAGGTGGGATCATAATAGGGTTCTTCTCCAGAAATTTATAATTATTTATTATTTTAAAGTTTGCACTACTTCGCTGTAATAAACAATTAAAATAAATAATTTTAGAAATAACAGAATGCGAAAGTTTGGCTAAAAACCTTTACCGTTTCATGTCATTTTTTAAAGTTTTTTTTGTATTTGCTAATTTAATAAAATAAGAACAAATAAAGTTATTGTGGATTTTTAATCATGATGATGATGATGATTATTATTATTATCAATATCATTATTCCTAATGCCATCGTTTTCCTTTTATTTTAATTTAGGTAATTTTTATATTTCAAACATTTTTGTTGTAGATGTTCTCTGTCATCAGCGACAACGTCGATGTCCTGATTAAAATTCTCACAAAGAAATCTGAAGACATAAAACCATTCGACATTTACAGGTATTTTATTTTATTTTATTTTTATTTCTATGCGTGTGCGTTTGTGTGTGTGTGTGTGTGTGTATATATTTTTTTCCTTTATTGTTTGTTATTTTCTGTTAGTTTATTTGTATAATTGCGCTTTATTAATTTTTAAAGATTTCATTTTTCTTTTTTTTTTAATTGCTTAATTTTATATAATTCCATATTCTGATTTATTTTATTTTAATTTATTTTATAAAATATTATTTATCATATTTTAGGTCATTAAATATTTTTTCTTTCCATTTTATTTTAGAATTTTGCAAAGTGATAATTACCTCATTAATTTTATTTGAAATAAAATGGTTACTTTACTTCTTATTTATTTATTTATTTATATTCATATGAGAGAGGTTTATTCAAATATAGAAAATATTTAAAAAAACTGAGTGCACTAAATAAAATTAAAAAACAAAACGAACAAGAAATAAACTATCAAACGAACAAACAAATAAATAACGAAACAAAACAAAATTAAATTAAATTAAATATTTTACAGCTGTATTTTATTTTCATTGGAAATATAATTATTTAAAACGTTGATTTAGCTTAATAATATTACTGACTGTTTCAGCACTTTTCAAGGACTCACATTAGATGTTATTGGTCGATGTGCTTTTGGACTTCACACTGAAGCTCAAACAGATCCTAATGACCCGTTTTTAAATAACATCAGAAAACTTTTCAGCAACATGGCGACTACCATCATCCTTCCTTTAGTCAGTAAGTACACAATACATATCCAGCTATTTATTTATTTATTTATTTATTTATTTAAATTTCTTTTTGTTTGTTTGTTTGTTTATTTTATTTTATTTTTATGTTTTTTCAGTGTTTCTTCCTTTCCTAAGCCACGTTGTGTTTATTCTTAAGAATATCGTGTTTATATTCGGCATGAATCCTGTTGTTACACTCAGAGAACGCATGAACGAAGTTACAAACATCAGAAAGCAGATGGGAGTAAGTATAATATTTTGTTAAATATTCAGTATCTGTTTTTTAAACTGATATAAGAAAAATAGCTAAACTTAAATACTGAAGAGTATTTGTAGATAAAAATCTATGTACTTAATATAAAAATCCAGCTGTCAGTAAAAGCTTAATCATTTAATACTTTGAAAATTCATCAGTCATCACAACTGGAACTGTATTATTACAAACAACAAAAAGACTAACTTTATCATTTCTGCTTTACAGCCAAACACAAGACTCGTAGACCTAGTACAACTGATGCTGTTTCCTGATGTCCACAAATCACAGGGTCAAGGTGATGTTATCAAAAACAGGATGACAGATCGTGAAATAGTCGCTCAAAGTCTCACTTTCTTGCTGGCTGGATACGAAACTACCAGCACCGTCCTTGCTTTCCTCACGCACGTGCTGGCGCACAATCCCGAGGTCCAGAACCGCTTGGCAGACGAGATTCAAAGAAGTGTCGGAAATGTAAGTGAAAAAGATATATTGTTTTAAAAGTTATTATAAATCATTTTAATAATAGAATATGTTGAAATATAGTTAAATAAAATAATATCCATTAATCTAGAATAGAGTTTCATGAACAAATTGTTTTGTTGTTTTTACAGAAAAAAGTCTGTTATGAAACAGTTCAAGATTTGCCGTATTTTGATATGGTATTTGATGAAGTCTGCCGTCTGTATCCAACAGCTGCTCTGTGAGTATCTTCCATAATATAAGTTTTACCTGTGTGCATTTAAACCCACGTTTATCAAATTAAAATATATAAACGTAGACGTAAATTAAAAAATGAACACACACACACACACACATATATGACACATTTGCTTATATTAACAGAATTGTCACACGTAAGGCGGCTGAAGAGAGAACTTACAAAGGTGTTACTATCCCAGCAGGGATGTGTGTCCTCGCTGACGTCTGGTCTCTTCATCACAATGAGAAATACTGGTCCCAGTCAGAAACATTTAATCCTGAAAGGTAAATCATTTAAATACAAATTCATTAAAAACAAATGACATTTCTGTTTATTGACAGCATTCTAGCGTGTTAATGACTTTTCCGCCATTACTTGACTGAAAATACAACAACAGCAAAGTATAATTTATATGTATCATATCACAGATAAAAAAGCACATAATAATAACAAATAATTATTATTAATAAATATAGTCCTTCAGTCTGTTCATTGTTTTAGATTTTCAGCTGACAACAGAGATAAAATTATTCCATATTCCTTCCTTCCATTTGGAGCTGGACCACGAAATTGCATAGGAAAACGATTCGCCATTATCGAAACCAAGGTTGCTATTGTGAAAATCCTGCAGAACTTCTATATCAAACCGTATCTGGATGACACAGTATGTAACTATCCCAGTCAGTAGTTACAGAAATAGATAGAAAATCTATGTGTAATTTTGTAAAATTTAATGTTGTTCTAATATTTCAACGCAAACAAATATTTCCTTGGACTCTTGAATTAGTGTTTTTCATTTTTTTTTTCCACTGACACATAATTTTTTTTAATTTTACTCCTTTTCCTAGACTAATTTTCTACAGATAATTATTTCTCTCCAATATTTATATTTAACTGTAGGTAAAAAAAATAATAAATAAATAAAAAATATATATATTTACAATCCATTTAGCTTTGGAATTAATTTTACTTAATATTTGTTTTCATTTCTGTTTTATAGAAACCTCTTGAACTTATTGCCAGAGGAGCTCTTGTGCCAAAAGAGGAAGTGCGAGTTCTTTTGGTGAAGAAAGAGAAGAAGAGAGACTTAAGTTGCAAACAAGGATGAAGATGTCAGCTTTAATTCGCATTTTAATCAATAGAACAGTATTTCATTATAAACTTTCACAAAACTAAAAGATAGAGATTTTACAGATTTTATTTAACAGCTGACAGAAGACAGAAAAATATAAGTATGTTTCTCACAAAGAGAGAATTACATTTTGATACGATAGTATTCAGAGTGACATGATTGCAAGAATTATATATGGCACCTGCAACAGTAGTAAACGGAACTACAAGTCTGAGAAGAAAAGAACACTGTATATAGAAATTATGTAATGCAGCAAGTATTCTGAACAAGATACTCATTAGAAGGAATCCGAATCTCAAGCAAAAACTTTTCAAAACATTAAAGTAGTGGTTGTGAAATTCCAATTCTTTTCATGACAAATGTGAAGACGAAAAATGTTATATAAGGATAGAAACAATATATTATTTAATCTATGACTATGTTTATACTTGTTAATATAAAGATAAAAGCCAAAGCTTCATTACTGCGTTTCAGCGGCTGTTCTTTTTGCTTTTACGCTTAAACCAAGATGGACTTGGTGGTAAAGCCAGTGCGAACATTTAAAAAAAATAAAATGTGTGAAGATGACGTTAAACAAATAATATTCATTCAGTCAGACAAAGCTTTACAAAGTTCACATGGATCCAGACAATGAAATTTGATTATTTATTGATATGTCAATATTATTTATAATTTTTTCAAGCTATTTATTATTCATTAAATAATATATATTTTCTAGCCTGCATATATTGTTTCTTCATAACACGTTTAAAACAAAGTTCTAAATATAAAATTTATGTATATGATTGCTGAATAACTTTTATAATTTACAAACACCAAAAAATGTTGAGATGGTAATTTGTGATAAAGTTTACACATTAAATCATTTGTCGTTAATTCACATTACTGGCTCTTCTGTATATTTGATAGTATTTTTGCATGTAACTAAAATACCACATAGTATTATATAATACAGAAGTTATAAAGTATTGATGATCCGTACTCCAAAACACTTGGAATGATCGCCAGTAATTCTGCGAGGTAAGGTTTGTTTTATTTCCAACTGTTTATCCTTTTTACTAAAAAGGAGTTAACATAAAATTAAATAAGTGTATGATTCAGTACACGGAATAAGTAAAAACAATATTGGTATATTAAAAATTAACCATGAACTTTTCAAATGAGCATCTTACATAATTATGTCACTGATATATAATTTATTACATCTACAAAATATGGCTATATCTAGATATACTTATTGTGGAAGTCTTCAGTCCATAAAAATAAATTGTATAGACGTTGACAGTTTGGTATGTCGTTATAATTCAGTTCTGTTTTTAAGCTACACACGAGATGAGTCACATATTAAGAAAGAGTATTGTTTTGACTGGATAATGTATGACTTGTCACATCGAACTAGGTCTGAAATCGCACGGTCAAATATTGAGCTTTTGTCAGTAATAGTGAAGTGATATTGTGTTAAATTTTTATTTTTACATATCTTTAGGATCCAGTGACGAAAATTGATTTATCTTATGTTGTGTTTTAGAGCTCTTTCATGAACATTTTAATTTGCTGAATAAGATGTCAAAAATGAAGTTTAGTGAGTCAGGGATCTGAAAATGTTCAGTGCGCTGCATATGATGTTTTTTTTATATCGTTAATTTACTTACTGACATCAAATTCTAGAGCAGCAAAACAGAAACAACCAAGACCTGAATTAAATAAGATATCAAAGGAGAAATCAAAAATAAAACAGGCATTATAAGTGCTTCCTTGTAATTACATCCGTGTCTCACCTTTTACTTGTCAGCTGAAATGTTATTGAAAGTGAAAGCTAATTTCTAACTTTCTGCTTTATTGCTGATAATAATAATAATAATAATAATAATAATAATAAAGTTTTAAAAAGTGTTTTTTTCAATATGAAAAGACGCCATGTTATTATTAAATTTATTAATTCTAAATATCATTGCCTTTTTATCGTTATTAAGTACGCATTGACGTCTTTTCATCTTTTGATTTCGTAATTACCTTATTAAATGCAAACTATAATTATTCGAGTATTATTTAACAACCTTTTGTGTATACATATCTGGGTTTCTAGTTGCAATCATTCTCTCTCTCTCTCTCTCTCTCTCTCTCTCTCTCTCTCTCTCTCTCTCTCTCTCTCCACACACACACACACACATATATCATTGTTATTTCTGTCTTTGTTTATTCTTCTGGGTTTTTCATTGTGACTGGAGGTGATTAAAACTGTTAAAACTGTTCTTATTAGCAGCACAAACGTTTGATTGTTCTACATAAGACCGAGGATTGTTTCTTTATTTTCCTAATTGTATGAGTAACTTTTTCTCTTAATTACTATTTTTAACATTCTTGCCTTTCTTTTGATCCGTTGTTGTTTTACGCATTTGCTTTGAAACATTTCAAACGTTTAAGCTCTCCAGATCATCACGCCTCAGAAAAACAATCAGAAACTAATATGGTATTTGACCTCGCTCAACATTTAATCTGAAACTCCAAACTTAGGATAATTCTCTGATACTGGGGACAAATTTAGCTCTCTCAAGAGGACGAGGATGTTTAGAGATAACCTCTTTCTTTCCACTTGGAGTGTCCGACACCTGGAAACTTAGCTCGTTCACCGTAAACTGCCATGCTAACTTACAACGAAAGGTAATAATAACAATAATAACAACAATAATAAACCAAGATCAAAAATAATAATGAAAACAACGACGATGACACCGACAATAGCAACATCAACAATAATAATAATATCCCACCATTTATTATTATTATTATTAGTAGTAGTAGTAGTAGTAGTAGTAGTAGTAGTAGTAGTAGTAGTAGTATCAGCAGCAGCAGCAGCAGCAGCACCATCGTTATCGTCATCATCATTGTATTATGATTATTTATTATTATCTTATCATTATACTTACTATTATTTTCACTGATTTTTATTTATTTACCTGTTTGTTTATTTGTTTGCTTGTTTGTTTGCTTGTTTTGTTTAGTTTTGTTTTGTTATTTAGTGTCGGTATAGTAGGTGGTCGGCTGGTTATTCCTCGTTCCACGCAAACCATAAACCATTTACATGTAATGAAAGAAGGGCTGTACGCCGTTGTCAAAGTGACATCTACAACAAGTAAGGAATCCATCATCGCCGAATCACAATTTTAACTCAGAACCGCACTTGTAATAAATAAATAAATAAATGAATAAATGAGAAGTCGTGTTCACTCTTCCAAGGGAGATCATTCTAATTGTCTTACAAGTAATACAAAACTATCTCCCTTCACGCTTTCGGCTTTTCTATCAGTATTTATAATTGAAAGAAGTGATATCCTAAGTAGTCTTGTAAGTTAAGAGTCCGGAGCTATGACAGACGTTTCACATCCTGTAATGTTTGAACTCGTGCTCGGGCGAACTGCAGCGCGTGTTTACCTTTAGACGTGTTTAAACAATTTCGCCGGTTGATCATGATTATTACGACTTTTTGGTCATTTTGAGGAAATTATTTTAGACGGTATATAAATTTTAAAAGGTTACTGTGATTCCAGTGTCCAAGCATAATAATTTCCATTTTCATGTTATTAGCTAATACAAACGTACATGGGTATTTATTTATTATCACAGCATCATTATACATGATAGAATCTAATCTAACAAACGAGCTTTTTCAGTTTTATATTACACATATCTTCAGTTATGGAAAAAACCCACAGTAAAAGTAATGAATAGACAGCTTTTAATCTCGCTACTAGCAAAGCTGTTTATGTTACGTTCCGTGATGTAAAGTATGTATGCAAATACTTAAAAAAAATAATGATATTGTATTTGGATTTGAAATAACTTGCCCGAAAGACATACAAATACTTATACTCTTATCAGCTGAATGATCTGGTTTATTTAGCCACTCTTAAAACTTGTGTTTTCTTCGTTTGTACATAAAGCCAGCCATGAATGACGCCCTTTTTTTTTCTTCCTTAAAATAATAATTTGTGGGTTTTTTAAACCTTAGGTAATACCTTTAAACCATATCGCGCTTATTTTTAAAATTATAAATTGAATTTATTGCATTAACAGACGATAAAAATTAATACAGATAATGTTAAAAATAATTTTAAATATAATAATGAAAATAAATTGCAGTTCGATCACTTTAATACAAAACAGATTCTTCCTCCCTAAGATGAACGAATTTTATGGATGATCGCAAAGAGATTTGTTTTCAATGGGTGTAGCAAGATCTCTTCATTGGTCCTGAAATTACTGTTTAAAAGAGGTCTTGGTTGTTTCTGTTTTGCTGCTCTAGAATTTGATGTCAGTAAGTAAATTAACGATATAAAAAAAACATGATATGCAGCGCACTGAACATTTTCAGATCCCTAACTCACTAAACTTCATTTTTGACATCTTATTCAGCAAATTAAAATGTTCATGAAAGAGCTCTAAAACACAACATAAGATAAATCAATTTTCGTCACTGGATCCTAAAGATATGTAAAAATAAAAATTTAACACAATATCACTTCACTATTACTGACAAAAGCTCAATATTTGACCGTGCGATTTCAGACCTAGTTCGATGTGACAAGTCATACATTATCCAGTCAAAACAATACTCTTTCTTAATATGTGACTCATCTCGTGTGTAGCTTAAAAACAGAACTGAATTATAACGACATACCAAACTGTCAACGTCTACACAATTTATTTTTATGGTATACAAAGTATATCTAGATATAGCCATATTTTATAGATGTAATAAATTATGCTACACTGTTTAAATTTTAATTTTAAATGGACGACGATATTAATTTCTCTTGTAATTTTAACTGTGATTATCAGGTCTGGTTAACACACTGAGATACTTCTTTCGCTTAAAGACTTCTGCTATAATTTCATATATTAAAAAAAGTATTACCAGTATTAATTCTCACAGTTAATAGCTTCATGTTCTTCCTTCATTTTTTTTTTTTTTTTTTTTTTTTTTTTTGTCGTTGTTTTTGTGGGGTGTCGTTTTGGGGGTTTTTTTTCACAAAAATAAGTCAGTCAAACAGGCTCGTTTGTCAATCGATAAATGTTCACCCCAGTGTCATCCTATTTCTTATGTCACATGCCTGAATCTAAACACTGATAAAACACGTTCACGTTTTTACTTTAGTTTTATAACTAGTAATATAACATTCAGGTACAAAGAATATTTAAATGTCTTTCGGTCATGCTAATGGCATTTCTAGCGGAACGTAAGTATGAAATAATATTTTACAAAACAACATAAATATTGTGCAATATTTCGAAGTGATTATGAACAATATGAAAATACTGCAAACTTATTTTTCTAAACATTCTACTTTGTAGATTTGTTCATTATGTTTTATCTGTGAATAATTTATGTTTTATGTCGGTGATAAAAAATTCTTAAAATGGTTGTCAGGTGTCAAAGAAAGAGAAATTAGTACATGCTTGTTGTTCAGGAAACTGTCGTGTGATTAAATACAGCAAAAATAATTCATAATTATTGTTGTTGTTGTTGTTGTTGTTGTTATTATTATTATTATTATTATTATTATTATTATTATTATTATTATTATTATTATTATTATTATTTGTTATTATTATTATTAAAGGAATAAATATAATATTAAGTAAGATAAAGGATTTAAAAGGTTTAAAAGTTAAAAGAAAAGAAAAAAGTAAAGCGACACAGAGAAAGAAAATAAACGGAATGAAAGAAAAAAAATAGAAACAAGGCAAACTGTCAAAGCACACCAAATAAATACCTCAAGAAGGCAGGCACGCACGCACTTACACACACAGACATAAAACTATAAAATAAATAATAAAATTAAATTAAAGAAAGAAAGAAAGAAAGAATGGGAAAAGAAAGGGAAAAGTTTGTGGAAAATAAAGATAAACGTCAACAACAACACTAGCAACAGGAATGGTAAAAATAATAGAATGAAACAAAATAGCAAAACAAAAACAATGTGCGACTCACAGTTAACTCATGATTACTTTATGATCCACTACCCTGTGATCCCCTGGATGATAAAATAAATAAAAACAAATCCCACATTCACCTAAATAGTGCATCACTCTCCCTGTCACTGAACACGTTATAGCTCACAAGGAAAAACAACAAACAGTAAATGTTAACTTTCACACACGAATATGTCTGTTTGGTGGCATTGAAAGGATGCAGCCGTAACTTCCTCGCTTAAGCTTCAAGGCCAGGTTTAACATTGCAGTCGCAGACCATTGTTATAACTGTAAATACAAATATGCGTTTAAAATCAGGAAAATCAAACAGGAAAGATTCTTTTGAAAATTGTAAACAATGACAAGCTTTATTAAAAGTGTTTCTTAAATATTGTTTCGCCTTTGAATTTTATTGTCAACAACAAATTATAAAATTTCTGCTGACCGAGCTCTTGTTTAACAATACTCAGATCATTAATATTTCTTTACGTAAAAGATGATGACGTTTTTATTTCTTTTTATAATATTGTTAAACGGTGGACGGATTAATGAAATTATATTTGATTGAATGTTATTTATATTTTTAAAAATTTGAATTCAAAAATTTAAAAAGATACAAAATAAAAAATAAAATAAAATAAAATAACCCTGACAGATAAATAAATAAATAAATAAATAAAAAAATAAATAAAAAAATAAATAATTTAGTTTAAAAAATGCATTGGCTATATATTTTAATACTGTTCATTCACTATTTATTATATTTCCATGGAAGATACGTAATAAATTATACACATTTAATTCGTTTATGACTGATTAAAATTCTCTGCATATAAAATATTAGCTATGTAAGTGTAAACGTCATGTAATAAAATAACGATGATGGTGGTAACTATGACGACGACAAACAAAGATTTACCCCTTCTACCTCAAACACTCATTAAGTGACATGATAGGTTTTGATGACAAACTTTTACAGTAAGTTTCCATACTGGCACTAATGACCATCAGCCATATGGATATTATAAAATATTATTTGTGAATTAGTATTTTATTTTCAATCAGTGTTAACACCTACACACACACACACCCATATACACACACATACACAATTATAGACCGATATTATGATCATGATGTTGTATAAAAATTTCATTTCTTTTAAAAAAGTAATAGTTTCTGTATGTGTGTGTTTCTGTGCGTGTGCGTGTGTGTTTTTAAAAGGCTATGCTCAGGAAACCAAATTATATAGTCTCCACTGTTGACAAACTATCGATTTTCGTGACCTAAATCGTTTAAACCGTTGCTCGTTTTCAGAAACCAAAGGAAGGGAGATAACTGGAGAAGGATAACATTATAGGCTAACTTAACGACAACAGAAGAAACCAATTTGGTCATTTGTTTAAAATTTGTATTTTGTGTGAACGTTTTGTGACTGGATACGTGTGGCAAAACTAGGAAAACAAGACGTGTACAACTGTAAAAGGTGATTTCCAGTGTGTTGTCAAAAACAAGCGATCAGTGGAAATATTCTGAGAAAATAATGCCGTTGAGGTCAGTAAACTCTTATCTCACTTGTTACTAAATTAATTTTTACATATATCAAATTTATAATTTCCTTTCTGTGTTTCATAGTCTTTCTGTCATTTCTTTCTTTCTTATCTTTTCTTTTCTTTCTTTTCTTTTCTTTTCTTTCTTTTCTTTTCTTCTTTTTATCGCCTCTTTCTTTTATCAATTTTGCTTATTTCCTCTCTTTTCAAAAATACTATTGTATGTTTTACAATTTTCCTTATAAGCACTTAAAATATTTTATAAATAAGAAAACAAAAATAAAGAAGATAAACGAATAAAAATAGTGTGTCTTGAAATAATCTAAAATTTATCCATTACTTTATCATGATAATCATTCATTTATGTAAACACAATTTCAATAATAAATAAATAAATAAATAAAAATACTATTGCAATTATATAATATTACATTCATTCATATATTCATCGTACTTACATACGAAATACACATCCATCCATCCATCCATACATCCATCTATACATACATACATTCATCCATACAAACATATATTCATAAATATACACATATACAGTGTACTGCTTTTTATGTCAGCTTTTTATATCAGTCTCTGCATCTAATTATTTACCAGAACTAACGTTAATTTTCTCGAATATATGATTGGTTCTGCTAGATAATTTGAAAAAATCTTGTTTGATTCTCAAACAAAAATTTAAAAGTCGACTTATAAGAACGGGGCTGTCTGATCGAAAACAAAGAATTCAGTGGTTGTCACATTTCTCGGCTGAATCGTAAGCAGTGTCTCACTGAGCACCTCTCAAACTACGTTATTATTGTAGGTTTGTTTTTGTTTTTCTATTAAATGTTCATTCATAACCGCAAAGAAATTTAGCGATATTGAAAAGTGTAAGAGGAAATTAGTAGAAAATGTCAGAACTGCAAATAAAAGAATGTATAGTAAATGGGAAACATTTGTCGAAGTTCGCTGTTCAATATGGTAATAAGGAAGCAAAAAGGGTATTGAATGGAAGACAAGAGTAAATATCATTGTAGAGATCATTATAAAGAAATTATGAAAAGAAAGATCAAATTATGGTAGTAATAGTGGGTCAGAACTCTCAACCAGTGGAATAAAGAGAAATCCGAGTTCTCACTACTAGGCCAGTCACTTGACCTTTCTTATCGAAGCTGTAGCTACCCTCCTTCCTACCGCCTTCGCATTTAAAATGTTTTGGTGTCAAGAACGGATTAAATAAATAATATTTCTTAAATAAATTTAACTCAAAAATCGAACAAACTGAAACTTGATCAGCTTGTTTCACATACTAATTGTGTTTAAATTCTACTGCAGAAAGGTGTTAATGTTTTTCTTTTAAATTTGGGTTTTTATCTTCAGCAAGCAAATAAACGTTTCATCTTGCATTATACTACCCCTCTTATAATATAATACCTATCAACTACGATAGTAACAAAACTACACGACAAAACTAAAAGTTATTTAGTCGACTGACACATAGGGCTTCCACCTCTTACGGAAACAATATTAGCTAGCGAGGACTGCCACATTGTGAAGTGTTTATTGTGAGGGGAAATACAAACAGTTGAGAGATTTGATCATCGCCGATGTTAATCGCTCTGCAAATATCATACTGACATGTCCAAACTTCATAAACCAAACCCAACCACTGTCTTCATTCCACTGTGAGCAACTTTTAATAAAGGTAATCTGTAAAACAAAGAATGATGACGTACGAACGTCAAGAAACAGAATTTTTGGCATGTGAACAAAATAGGGAGACAGGATGCCGCCATGTTTGTTTTTTGGTGGAGTTATGATATTAATTTGCTGAGCAATATGGACGCTTGTGTTAATCTTTGAGCGGTGACGTAAATAAAAAAGTAAATATGAGATGACAAACCCACATATGTGTTAGTGAAACAGAAAGCAAACCAATACATACTCAAAAAATTACTAATTTCATTTCTTTGTGAATTAATTAATCGTTAGTTTCTGTAAGCCCGTGTATCCATGTGGATTTGTATACTCTGTAATTCATTCTTTTTATTCAGTGTCTTATGATAAAATAAAAATGAAAGGTGAAGTAGAGGAGACAGAAAGAGGAAGGCTTAGGAGTGAGAGAAGAACAGTAGAGAGAGAGAGAGAGAGAGAGTAAAACAGAAAGAATTAAAACTGATTTGTTTGCTACCACATTTTAAAGTTCAAGTTTGATGTGAGTTCCAACTGGTATTTCTTTCACAAAAATTCTCGAACTAGAAACGTAAATGTTTTTACTGTGTTGAAATCAGGAACATAAACAATCAACCGGTGACAGAGTTCACACAGGTAAGGTTTCATAATTGGCGATAAAACAAAGATTTCTCTTGCCAGTATCAGTCAAGTAATTAAAACAATTTAACGACAAGACGCACTGATCTAAAAGGTATGCGAGACTCGCGTTGTGACAGGCCAAACTGGCTGTGTATCTTGGCTCTTTTTGTTTCTCACAAACAGCATACTTCTAACACCATTTAGAGTATCATGGTTTCTTTGTGATTATTTCTTTCTTCTACAGTTACTTTGTTTAGCTAGCTCATTCGTTTACCTAATCAGGCCAAACTAGTGTATTCATGACATGGGGCATAGCAGTACATGTTTTGAATAAGTAAATTACCCTCTAGAACCTGAGCGGCCAAACTGCAGTAATATCATGATTCGTCATTAAAAAACCAAGCAGATGATTCCTTCCATTTATTTCAACCAATTTTACAAACTGAATAAATTCGTGTTACGAATTATATATTCACTTCAGACCTAGAACTGAACTGCTTCAAGAGATCAAAGGATTCAATTTTCTTTATCTGTTTTGAAAATCTTGTTTTAAAATTCTGCATGAAAATAAATTCATGTTTAAAAATAATAAAAAGAAATATAAGTAAACACTGGCAAAATAAAATGTTAAGTTTTTTATCTCAATCCCCAAATCTCTGAAGTGAGTGTGTTATGTGGTTTGTGCATAAATATGACGCACTGAGCTATTGTAAGTAAACATTTCATGATTACACAGCGCATTTGATACGTGATTATATGTAAAGAAGTTTACCCTTCGTGTAGCAAGTATTTTCTTTATGCCAGTATCGTCGCTACCGAATACAAGAACAATGAATGTTACTGGTATTTACAAATACAAGAGATTTTGAATATTATTACTCGAAAATAATATCCTGTATTTGTTATTTAGGAATACAGCAGTAAGTTGAAATGTGTATGGCTTTATGAGCGCGCGTGCGTATATGTATGCATGCATGGTTTATGTTTCAGAATAATGTACATTTGGATGATGTGCGCGCCTAATTTCTAAAAACTCTGAAAAATAAAGAAATATAAATTCTGTATTTATATATACACGTTTATTTATTTATAAATGACTGCTAAACTCTTTTTTCTTTATATTTTCTGATAAAGGTTTGTATTTTTGTAATTAATAAAAAAAATGTGGAATAAATTTTATGTTCACACATTTTTCTGAGGTGAGAAGGTTCACAATGGAAATAAAATTTCTTGTTTATCTTGTTACCAAGACGACTTATCGTGGTGAAATATAAACAATTCAACACTGAATGACATTTTTTTCTTCTTTTGAGTATAACATTAATAACAATATGCGTAAATGTATTTATTCTCCTTTTTGCAAAACCGATTATTTTTGCATTCCTGTTTTGCTCTTTTTTTAAATATCTATTAAAATAGGTAATGTTGTTTGTTGGTATTTCTAAGCGTAAGTACAGATAAAACACACCTGTATAAAAGGTGACAGATTTAATTAAAGTCACTTTAATCAAAATAACATTAGTTTCCATTTGAAGCAGTATAATAAATATGCATAGTTTTATATGAAGGTGGCCAAGTGTCCGCCTTTTGATATTTTATCAGTTGTCGCGGAAAAAAAGAAAAGAAAAAGAGAGAAAACAAGTGTCGCACGGGATTGGGTTTCTAAGGTCAGTGTTAAAAACATGTGTATTTAATTACTTCAAATCAGATAACTGTACCTGATACGTTACTTTTCATATGGAAATGTATGAATGAGTAACTATCAACCATACTAGAATATTCTAATCGAAAAATGCATGCGTAATGATAATCCACAATGAAAACATTACCAGTTTACAAATAAATCAAAAGTTGCTACGAAAGTTGCGTTAAGGTTAGGAATCTCCTTTCTTTCGTTGTCTGTGAGGCCATCTGTAACAATAATGGCCATAAACATAATAACACATAAATTATTTCTAATAACAACAGCAATAATAACACCGTCATTATCAACACTAACATAGACAACTGAAATTTTACATTATGTTTTTCCTTTCTTGTTAATTATTTTGTTTCTACTGATATCACAACACGTTACTAACATTTGGAATGTCAATCGTTCAATCAAGTTTCTTTGTTTTTGTCAGAGTAGACATATCATATAAAGTCAGGTAGTATGCATACGGCTTTAGTTTTAAGTGTGTCACTTAAAGTGCTCGGTAAACATGAACTAACCTGGATTAGAGTGATTTATTACCTCTTATAATTATTCAGTCCAATTTACATTTCCAGATCTAAGGTACGTGGTATTTTTCCATAAATGACACAACACCCCATTTGCCTTAAAACAGAAACGTATTTCTTCGATTGACATGTCGGTTCAAGAGCAAGTTACAACATCAAACATTTTGGAGAAACAGCGAATATGAATCGAAAAATTCTTATATACATAGTGTGTGTGTTTTTGGCGAACCTAGGATTTGCTTTATCCGGTGAGTATTGTCTCTCTTTCTAAGTCAGTTATGAATAAAGAAGGTGATGAACTTCAGAACAAATGATTAAATACTAAGTTGAAATAAATTATTACAAGTACCTTTTATTCAATTGTTTAAATAACATATCCTGTATTTCTATTATTTCTATTGCTTATACTAGATGCTGTAAGTATACTAATAATGTTATTTGTAATTGTAGATCAGTGCTCCAAATTACCCGAGGTACCGCGAGTAGCTGAGACCGATCCGCCAGGTAAGAACACAATTAATACATTACTCGCCATTTTGTAGCTAACTTGTTAATGTGCAAAGTCATTATTATCATTTGTTCTGTCCTCGTTATGATTTATTCTTAATTCAGTATAAGGCCTCGACATATTTAACAGGTATGTAGTATGTTCTTTCTTATCACTGTTTTAAATGGGTTTGGTTTAGGGGGTATGTAACACAAAAAATACCTTTCAGTGAATTTCCACCACGGGTTATTTACATAACAGTCAGTGTCAGTTAAATACGAGTTTACAGTTTCTTTGTTTTACAAACAACGTATATATCGTCAGTATCAGTATGTTGTTTCAGCCTGACCTCGATGAACAGAACTGTTATTGTCTTCTAATACAGAGCGCACGAATACACGCTGAAACAACATGATACATATACTAATCGACACAATATGCTATTATATGGAATATACGTAATACCTTAGTTTTCTTGGTAAACCCAATGTCCTACTTCTCGTTCAGCCACTGCTCCAGAATATAAGTGAGGCCGTAGTATATCCTGTCTTGTCTCTGGATTGGGGCATATAAAAGATTCCTTTGTTATTAATGAAAAAGTAGCCTCTGAAGATTTTCTTTTTTTGTAAATAAAATGATCTGAGTCTGTCATTTCTCCTCTTTTATTCACTCTGACATATGTACCAATACAGTCTCTAAAACTTTTTTCAAACAATTCTGAATAAAAAAAGTAAAAAAATTAATAGTTATTATTATCAAGATTTCTTTGATAATTTCAGGTAAAATAATTTTCAGATTAGACGCTACAGAAAATGTAACATACACATTAACCACTGTAAAACCTAATTATCTGAAAGAATATTTCCGATGGTATTTGAACACTAATCAGACCCAGTATATAATGGAAGTCAACATGACTTTGGATTTAGAAGAAATAAGAGATAAATATGTAAGTTTTAATCTTTTCTGATTCTTAGTAGAGTTTTTAAAATAAATCTAATCAAATATGCATGTTATAAAATGTAAGTTAGTAATTAATGGCATATACACTACAAACTGTTGAGAATTATGTGGATAAATGAGCTCAGATATTTATTATACCACTGTTCATTCTATTAACTGCTAAGGTAATCAATGAAGAAAAAAAATTATATTAAAGAATTATAAAAGGGAGAAAAAGTAAGAAAAAGTAACGTAAATTAAGAAAAACAAAATTAATTAATATTTGTTTATTTTAAGGGTGCTAAAGTCGGCTTAGTAACCATCCACATGAAATGTGATGTCGGCAGTCTCCCGGTTCGTATTCCAGTATTTCTCAGCTGTAGATACAAATCCGCATCCATGTTTGTAACAATGTGTATTAGTATGTTTGTATGCATATGCAGATATATGTACATATATATATGTATATGTATGTGTATGTATGTATGCATTTATGTATGTATGTATATATGTATGTATGTATATTTATGTGGTTTTAGGATTTTGAATATTGTCTGTCTTATGTACGTCTGAATAGACTCTGCACACAGACAATATTCGGCTACGCACTGGCGCAGGAGGACAAAGTCCAGAGAATGTATGTATGTATGTATGTATGTATGTATGTATGAATGTATGTATGTATATTTGTATATATTAGTGTATGTGTATGTATGTACTTAAGTAAGTATATAGGTATGTATTTATGTAAGAAGTATGTGTGTATGTATGTATCTGCACGTACTATCTTTTTCTCTTCTTTTTTATTTATTTTTTTAATTTAAAAAAAATATATATATAATTTTGTTTGACGACTTATTCATTTATTTATTTATTTAATTGTTGTGTTTTATTTTTGGTTTTTGTTTGTTTCTTAATTCATTTGCTGATTTGTTGAATTGAATATATTTCAGAGCTCAACATTAGAGGGAGCTATTCAGATAATAGAAAAGAATGAATTTACTCCAGAATTCATTAACGCTCCATATTTTTTGAATGTTAGCGAGGTATTTCATAGTTAATTAGTGATATATATATATGTATATATATATATATATATATATATATATATATGTGTGTGTGTGTTTGTGTGTGTGTGTGTTTGTTATTAGGTCACTCTCAATCTCTATATACTCCAACAGCTACCACAACTTTTTTGATGCAGCTACTACAACCACTACTATATTTTACAAATACTACCGCCATTGTCATTACGAACGCCTCTATTACTGCTACTACTATTACTACTACTACTCCAAGTTCTATACAACTACTCCTAGTATTAATTATTACAAAGAATGTAATTATAATGATGATGATAATGATGTAATAATAGAAATAATAATAATAATAACAGAATTTGATGTGAAGTACCTAATAATATTTTTTTAAATAAAAATGAAATAAATGGAAGAATAATCATTTCGTTCTATTGGTGAAGATATGTTTATATTTCAGAGTACGTCAGTCAGTACATCTATCATAAAACTGCGAGATCATGCCTTTGACAGAGATGTAAATCTGAGTTTACCTGAGATAAATAAGTTTGACATGGTCCCGTATAACAATAGCACGGTATAAGCAAATTTCTTATTTATTTTCATTTTTCATTTTTAAATTAATACAACATTAGGACGATATCAGTAATTCGATGGTTTAATTTAATGTAATTTTAAGGAGATATTCACATAAGAAGATATTGTTTAAAACTGTCACTGTTTCAAGTAAAATGGTTTCATGGTATTGTTTAATAGTTTAATATACTGGTTTCATAATTTGTATATTCAGGGAAAGGAAATTAAGTATTTCAAAAATTTTAAATTAATCAATTTGAAATGCATAAGTATTTATCAGACGAATATTCTGAAAAACAACAGAAGATGTTACTCTGTGTTTTTATTTTGTCAGCTTGACGGTCGAGGAATGTTTAAAATAGCAAATATACAAGATGGTGTAATTGTCGTACAAAAACCGCTGGACTATGAGCAAATGAAACCAGGATTTAATTTCTACTTTGTGAATGTCACTGTTGTGGTAAGTAGTCTGAGTTAAAATGGAATACTGAATTAATGAAACAATGAGGAATGAATTAACAAATTTTATTATTTTATGTCATATATGCATTAATTTAATATAATGATGACATGAAAAAGAATGGTCTTTGTTCTACAGAATGGCCTACTTACTAACAATGGTTATTTAAGAGTAGCTTCACAGGAAAGCATAAACCTCGGCCTCTGATACACACATACCCCAGTGACAGCACAAAGTAATGAACTAAAGAGGGAAACAAACTAAAGGTGATAAAGGGTCATAACTTTAAGGATTAAATAAGACGTGTTATCACAATACGTGTCTGATTTGTTATTAAACGACTTCATCGCGGATTTGTCTGCATTATCAGTGCTCTGTTCTGTTAAACACTTTTTATGAATAATTTGAACAAGATATAAACACATTTTTGAAAGTTATAAATATCTGGGTTTAGTTTAAATGAATTTCAATGTGCAGGGGACTAGAACTTTAAAACATATATCTGTACTGACGTTAAGTACCACTCAAGTTTTACACAGCCGCAGACACTCCCTGTTGTATTACTAATACAGTAATATTTAAAATGTTTAAAATGTATATCAGATGTCAAATGATAATTTTGAAAAACGAAAGATAGTTTGTGATGATGTCATAGAGATCCTGAACAAGTAACATAAAAATTTGCCATCCAGGTGGTAACTTTTTCTCCACAGCTGATAATAACAAATGTCTAGTCAGTTTAATCATTTGTAAATGTTATCCATCATTTCAACATTGTCTGGTTTGTCACTACTCATGTGACGGTTGGAACACTTCCTGATTATGAATTCGGAAAAGCGGTATTCTCTGCTTTTTCTTGTCACTTCAGCACAGAAGAATCATTCTGATCATGCATAGTAATTCACAGATTTAAAACTACATCTATAACTTTATATTTTATATTACAAATAAAAATTATTTTCATTTTATTGAAAGAATTTAAAAATGTGTTAATTATTCAATATAATTTCACTGAAAAAATAATATAGTAGTCAAAGCATTCTTGTTTTATTAACTATGTCAATAATAACAATATTATGATTTTAAAAACTTATCTATTTAGTTTTATTAATATCGTAATGGTGTAAGTTAAACTTTTTTTTTAAAGAGAGTTTATTTGTTTAAGTTCTTTAATTTCAATAACCTCACATTAAAAGATATTAAAAACTGAAATATATTTTGCTATTACACCATTGATGAAAATGTTTTAGATAACATTGGAATTTCGTTTTATTATTAATTAAGATATAATCATACCACTCATGGATGTCGATATTTAAACACTGATTAAATCAACAATGCAATACATATTTAGTCTTAGAAATAACTCTGTTTACCGCGTCTTTCAGGACAGGAAAGGGCTCCAGAATCACACGTGGATTAAGATAACTGTTGTTGACGAGGACGATCAGGATCCTGAGTTCTACACGCCAGACTGTCAGCTCAACTGTTACACAGCCTACGAGACTGACGCAGAGGACACGTACACGGTTAGTTAAGTTTTACTGATAGACTGACGCTGAGGACACGTACACGGTTAGTTAAGTTTTACTGATAGACTGACGCAAAGGACATGTACACGGTTAGTTAAGTTTTACTGATAGACTGACGCAGAGGACACGTACACGGTTAGTTAAGTTTTACTGATAGACTGACGCTGAGGACACGTACACGGTTAGTTAAGTTTTACTGATAGACTGACGCAAAGGACACGTACACGGTTAGTTAAGTTTTACTGACAGGTAAATTATCGCCGTACCATTGCAACCATAACACAATTAAAAAGCATACTTTTTCCGTATCTATTTTCTTATATCGTTTAAATTAAGCAGTCAAGTGTATGGTCAAAGAAATATTAAAATTTACTTAACAAGTATACTTATAGATATATATTATAAAATCGCGCTTAAAAGGTTTGATTTGTTTAATGATAAGATCTGAAACTGAGGGTAACAAAATTAAATCAAAAATTAATGTTAGAACGACGATACTAGAAAATAATAATATGATGAACAACAACGGCTAAATTATGCTAGCTAAACGCTTTGATCTTTATTTTAGATTTAATTCAGAAATATTATTTAACAGATTAATGTTAGTTTTGTTGTTGTTGTGAGGTTTTGTTTGTTTTATTTTTTTATTTTTTATTTTTTAATTATTTGTATTTATTTTTTTATTTTTTTTTCTTCTTGGGTTTTTTATTTGTTTGTTTTTGTTTATTTAGAATCTGTGTAGATGTTATTTCAATTCGTTGTCATTTCAGGGGACACTGAAAAATCTTAGTCCATATAGTATCATGGCCAGAGACAGAGATAGCCTGAATTATACAATTAAATTTCTGCTGAAAGGAGGTAAATTATCTTACTTACTTTCTAGTTTGAATACATACATACAAGCATAGATACATACATACATACATATATACATATATATATATATATATATATATACATATATATATATATATATATATACATATATACTTACATACATACATACATACATATACTCACACACAGAGAAACAAAATGTAGCTTATTTACATTGTTTCGTTATATATTTGTGTGTTACTTAAGTTTATTATGCTTGTGTTTGTTTTAATTTTATTATTTTATTTATTTATGTACTTCCTAACAGTATTTAGTTTATATATGTATCGTAAGCTTGGATACTCCAAAACCGTAAGGTTTTTTAAATCTTTAAATATCTCGTTTCTAATTTCGTATTTGTTTATTTATGTTTGTTTTAATTAGTGTTTTTCTTCTTATTTTGTTGTTACTGTTGTTACTTTTTTTCTTTCTTTTTTTCAATTATTAATAACATTATTCCTATATTTGACAGTAATTTAAATGACATTTTTCTAAATCATAAATTAACTGTACGTCTGATTCATAAATATATACAAACCATACACATCAATACACGCATGCACGCACTCTCACACACATATATACAGAAATGCACACGAGTGTCCGAATGATTAATAAAATGTCTTAAGCATTAAAGAATTTAAAACAAAGAAAATACCACTAAGACTGAGTCCTCCGATGTATGCATTTTAATTTGGTCTTTTCTTTTTCTTCTTTTTACTCATACAGTTTCTATAGAGAAAGTTACATAATGTACATTTGTTACTAAACAATTAAATATTTAGTTATTATTAGATAATTATTTATAATATTATTGATGTTTGTTTTAATTAAATTAAATTTAATTACGCAATGGTTAACGTCATATAAAACAGAAATACTAATTTTCCTCTTTATACTTTATAGGAATATAATTTGTTTTTCCATTTTCACAAATAAAATAGTTTAGTGCTTTTGTATGTAAACATGTATTTATTCCTTAATATTTTTTACAGCTATCCCTTCTTCAGCAACAAATTATTTCACTATTGATCCAAACTCCGGTGTGGTTACAGTACTAAAGGCTTTGAAAAATACTGATGAATCAGTAGCATCTATAGTTTTATTCATTGAGGTACGTAAATAAAATAAATAAATAAATAAATATGTTCTCATGTTTTGGTATTTATATTTAAAATCTATTTTGATATTCTAAATATAATCTTAATATATTTAATTATAGTTCTCTATCTTTGCTGATAACAATATTTATTAATAAAATATGATAGTAAAATCGAGTAAAGGCTGACATTACTTTTTTCTCCTTCTTCTTCTTGTTCTTTTTATGACTCATTTGTTTGTTTGTTGTTGTTTTTTATTTTTTTTTTTTTTCATAGAAACAGAAAAATATCTTACAGTATTAATCAGTCATTTCAAACTTTCCTAATCTCACTTTATAAGATGTATAATATTTTTTTTTTCTATTCTATAAGGCATGATAACATTCAAAATGAGCAACTTATTATTTAACTTTAAAAAACAACAACATATTATTAGGAAAAACAGACCATTAAAATAACTTAGAATTTTAAAACTTTATTTAAATTTTCTGTCTTTAACAGGCTCGCGAAGTTTCCCCTTCAAAGAGGTCTACAACGACAACTCTACGAGTGAATATTCTTGGCCGATCTACGACATCATCACCTGAACCCAGCACATCAGCTTCTCAACAACATCTAGACGACAAAACCTTGCTGTTGGTCTTAATAGTTCTGGCTGCTGTTCTTTTCATCGTTATAGTCGCCATGGTAATCAGTCTGTTTTGTTTCAAGAAGAAATACAAACGCTCTGTAGCTCCTGAAGACTCACCATCAGTCAGCGAAGCCTCCACTGACCTGGACGAGCTCTCCGTCGACCAATGGCCTGTGCCGTACAACAGCGGGAAAATGGAAACATTCCGTCCTCAGTTTGATAAAACGGCTTTGAAAGACTCGGCTACTGAGACTGATGAGGCTAAGAAAAGAAGACAAAGAAGTCGCAAGACGAACAAGGAGCCGGGGATATTTGATGGCACGCGACAATTCGAAGGTGTTGCAGATCTCGCATTTTTCACACAAAAAAACAAGAAGAAAATCAAACTGTCTTCACGTAGTCGTGATCACAACACTGATCCGAAATACTGGATAACTGTTGACAACGATTATTAATGTGGTCAAAAGTTACCGTGCTAAAAGTATATTTATTGTTCCAATGACTAGAGGATGTACAGTTGATATATAGTCAATGAAATACATCAAACCGTAATTTTAATATTACAAAAATATAAACACACGCATTGGAAATTATATATATGGAACAGCTTTTCTTGATATATGCATTATTTGTAAAAGAAAATATGTCCTTGTTTTTTTGTTTTTTTGTTAGTAATATCTAAATTATAATTTGATTTGATTTCTTTTGCCAGTGACGATATTTTTGCGCAACAGACGTTAGCGTTGACTGCTAATGTTTCATAACTGTGATATAACTTAATACATGCATTATGTCCAGTGGATTACTCTTAGTATTGATTATTGATTTGTTTGATACATGTACAGCATGACATTTGTAAGCAAAAATGGACAACAGATTCAGTGTCAGACTGGAATTCTTTTCTCGTTAGATTAAACATTCGATAGTACATTTAGAAAGAGAAAATAAATACTGCTTCATTTCTTTTTGGTTAACATTAGTCTGCCTGGTAAATTAAAAGTCTTCATTTATTTGAATATACTCACAAGAAAAATATGTGCATGCTTACATACATACATACAAACATAAATACACAAACACGTGTATAAATTACTAAAATTTTGCAGCAATGATAAACATCTAATATTTCCTGTAAGGAAACTTAACGTAATAAAGTTAAACAAATATTCATTATTCAGATTTTAAAAATAATTTAATTTATTATTTTATCACAAAATGAAAGAAAATAATTAATCAAAGCCGGATTCTGTTTATTGTTACATTTTGCCTTTGCTTAAATATCGTATGCCTTGTGTACATATATTTATGGGTGCAAACATATACAAACATACATACATACATATATACAGTACATACATACATATACACATACATATTGTGATTTCCGTCCCAAAATTTAAATTTGTGTGCATATATTTTTTCCTTGTATATAAAGGTAACAGCCTCAGTAACACTTTGTAATCATAACGTCTTGTGTTTATGACTTTCTGTGTTTAATATTTCTTGCATTATTATTATGATTGTTTTATAACTTCTAATCTTTATGACATCTTGTATTAGGAATAAAGTTCTGACTTTGCTCTTTCGAGGTGACTCATCTCTTTGTGTGTTGTTTGAAAGATGATTTTGTTTGAGATACCAGTTTAATCTCACTGCAGTCAGCCAGTACGAAATCAGTTCCAGTCAGCGGTATGGAAACGTTTATTTATTTTTTTATTTTTATTTTTTTTTATTTCTTCTTCTTCTTCTTCTTTTTCTTCTTCTTCTTCTTATTATTATTATTATTAATTTTTTTTTTTTTTTTTTTTTTTTTTTGCTCGGTTTAAACTTTGATGCTGGTGAGACAAAGCGTCATGTGTGGCTTAATAGATGAGCAAAATTAAGAGTTTTTCTTTATAAAATAAATGCTTTAAAATTAAAACAGTCTATTTTTAATCTTCATTTTATTTTATTTTATTTTATTTTATTGATATTTTTATTTTTGCTTACTTTCTTTATTTTTTTTCATTTCTTTAATTTATTATTATTAAACATTTTTTCTCAAAATTCCTTATAATTGTTTCCAAAGCTTTCAGCTTCGGTTAATGCGGAGGACTAATTAATCCAGAAGATTTGACAGTACAGTGAAAACCAAGGATGAAGACAGTAGCAGATAACACTGAACATTTTTATATATTAACACAGATTCATATATAAAGTCAACATATACAGTTCTTTATATCAACCCGCGCAGTGAAAGTTAGTTACATTCAAACAACGAGATCAACTTGATGTCAGTCACCTCTTTAACGCCATTATTAACTTGTTCAGCTGGAACCTCGAAGTATTCAAACTTCCTCTCGCTTTCTAAAAGCTCTAAACAGCTTACATGCTAGCAAATATTTCTTTAATACAACGATTTAGCTGAAGGAAATGGACAGGAAAGGAGACTGCGTCTCAAACAGGAGCTGTGGCGGTGTGAATGTAATACTATCTTTTATACTTCTAAATTATTAAGGTAGTTTTAGACAAAATAATACCGTTACAAAAGATTTTGTCTCTTCACAAGAGAAATAATAACGTCGTCATGTACTTGGTAGATGTTTTTTCTGACATTAAACAGAATCTTTAGAATAAATGAGTACCACCTCTTCACTGACTTCACGACTATTGAAGAAAAAATATTCATAATTTTCATTGAAATTAGTTACTAATTAAAATTCAAAATCAAAATCTGGTATGGCGTCACAGTATCGACCGGTCAAAGTTAAGTAGGGATTTGTAAAAATTGTATGTGGGAATATTACAATTATATCATCTAATCACAGACTCAGTCTTTAAAAGTTTGCTGCACTGAAAGTCTTGGGTACACATATTAAATAAAGATTCATACTGATTAGCATGACAGAATTCCTAAAGATAATCGATACCGAATAATTACTGCCAAATATAGGGAGATAATATTTTACGATAAATATATTAATGATTTTGAAATAAAAGTTTATTTTGCACTTGTAAACATGCAACGTCAAAATTAATATAAGAATATAGAGCAATACTAAATTATCAATTTAAATTACGAAATAATTTAAGCTTGATAGAATGTAGTGATTTATCTTTTATTTTATGTTTTTGATTGTCTCGTCTTTTTCTTTGTAGTGCAAAATCATCTGGTGTGATTTTATTTTGTATTTTAATGTTGTCATGTTCGCCATGTTGTTTTAGTTGGCAAAACTCGTTATAAACATAGTTAAGTATGTGTCAAATGTAAACACATGTTCTCAAAGACAATTGATTTTCTGTCTCAAAAAATAGACGCAGTGTCTAGAACGAGGCGTCCAAGTTAACTCACAAGTAATCCGCTCTTCGCTCATGTTGTTGATAACACTGAATTACTTGTGTAGTCCCCACAGATTTACACAGAATACCTTTCCGTAACCACATCGTATCGCCATACATTATTTCTTTCACGTCACTTTTCTATTAGCTTTTTTCATGACGCATTCATTTTGGGTCAAGAAAGAAAACGCCCCTCAAATGATAATAAGCATAGCTTGATAAATGTGACACTCCTCAACGAGAAAACTAAGATTTAATGAAAATAAATATCCTCCCTTCTGTTTTCAAAGTATTCAGCTAATGGTCGTATATTATATTTTCTAAACGAAAGGAAATGATTATTGTTATCATTATTATTATTGATATTACTGTATTTTGTTGTTGTTGTTGTTGTTATTATTATTAATATTATTTTTTAATTACTTATCTTAATATAGTCCAGTGTTTTCAGATATTACTTTTAGTTTTGCAATTATCAGCCATCTGGCTTGTAATTTTAATAATAATAATAATAGTAATATTAATAGGTGCAGTAGTAGTAATTAACAGTAAGAACAGCAAAAGTAGTAGCAGTAGTGAAAAGAAATAACAGTTGTAATGAGGATGTCTGCACTACACACATTTCTACATTTTCTGCTGAAAAACTAATAACAACAGAAATTGAAAAAAGAAAATGTAATGAAAATATTGCATGATATATTTTTGATTATTTCAGTTTTTCATACCTTTTCCCTTGATAATTTGTAATTTTGAATCATGCGCAGGAAGACATTTACTTTTGAATTTTATACGCACACAAACACACAAATATAAACGTACACCTGCATAGTACATACGTGAAATTAAACACAAAAATACACACATCACAGAAGCATACGCACAAACACACACAGACACATCTGCATATAATCTTACTGTCAAAAGCATAATAGATTCAAAAATCCAAATTTAACGAGGGTGATGAACTGATATAGCCATCAGAGAGAGCCTTTTAAAAACTTTTATATTCAGTATTCAGCTTGAAAATATTTTGATCTTATCATGATATTGCCTTAATGTTATTAAAAATATATTTTTACCAATAATTACCATGTGACTATAAAATAATGAGAATGTAGCAAGTAATAATAAAGTAATTATCAGCGTTTTTTTCAACTTATTTTGTTGACATCAGTGGTGTAATTAAAAAAATTAAAATATATAAAATAAATGATCCATGATAATATTAAAATATGAACATTTATTTTGAATACATTATGACAAAGATTACGAAACCGCTAGTTTTAAATTAAGTTGTGAGAGAAATATGCTTATAAATATGCTTTTTTCTGAAGCTTTTAATTCATGGCTCGCTATTTTATTTAAATATTAATAGAATATAGTATAGGAGGGGCTTCAACAATCAACACTGGGTTTTTTTCGTTTATTTATTTATTTAGTTTTATTAGTTTTATTATTTTGTTGTGGTTGCTGGTATATATTCGTTTAGCGTGCCATAACGTGCAACTTTTATTTATTTTATTTTAAGATGAACATTGATCCAGTAACAGTTGATCATACACACACGCACGCACGCACACACACAGACATACACACACATTCACACACATATCATTATATTAATATTTCTTATAGACTAGTAGGTGGCGGAAAATCTGCACGACTAGTTCCCCTATTCAAACAGTATCTCAGCTCCATCCCAGTAACAACTAAAAACATTCTGTCACTAAAAAGAATCATAACTGTATATACATTATCATAAATTATCTAACTAATAATACTCTTTGTAAAGATGATTTTGTTATTTTTATACAATATTTACAAACAAACATATACACTTCATTGAACAAGTAAAATATTGGAAATAATATCAGTCATACAAAATACAAGTTTTGTTATAGGCAGAAAAGGACCAACCCTGTCTAATAAACAAAAATAAACATTGAAAACTGAAAAGTGTATGTTCTGTAATTAAAATAATCAGTCAGCCGGTGAAAACATAGGTGAAATATGAAACAACTCATCATAAGTTAATGTTTTACGTCATCATAAGTAATAATTTGATCATTTTAAAATGAACGATAGTATTCGTACATAAATGATATTACTGATATTTCCGTTTCCCACAGAGTGATATTTATATCATCTTCTCTTCCTACAAAGTTTAGAAACGATATGATTGGGTTTCAGTGTAATCATACCACATTGCTTCAGTCTAGAATCAGCTGCATTCTTCACCGGAAAATATTGGCAACATAATAATTTTTCAAGATATATATTCAATACTTATGTCTCTTTGTCGACAACTAAAAGTAAATAGACATATCAGAAATACGTAATACTTTATTTGTTGATTTTTCAGCTCCACTCTTCTACTGCTTCTTCAACTGTGTTTCGAATTTAAAGTCGAGGATGACAGCCGGATGACATAATGGTTCAGTTAACTTAGTGACAGTTTACTTCATTGTTTCCATGTCGATGCAGAATCGAACTTCGTCCTCTTATTCTATCAGTCTAATTAATTTTCATTATTTTTTGAAACTCCATTTGTTAATATGATAACCGTGTAACAGAAGAGTAACAAACTCACAAAACATTACTGTTAGAATTCTGATATATTACGAATATCAAACCTGACTCTTGTACGTTTATTTTTCCTGCAGTTCTGGATTGAAAACATTTTGCTGACTCTGTTCCAAAATGTCTGGCGTGACGAGGATTTGGTGTTTTTTCTTAGCGGATTAGGGCTGTACTTGCTACATTCTTGCTGAGCAAACGTAACCGAAGTAACATGAGCATCACTCGATCTCGGTGGTGCAAATGAAATGGCGTCGTCAAAATCAAAGTCAAGAGAAGAATTACGACTTGTTGTGGACGATCTGTCGTCGTCGGGAGATGATGAATACACCATGCATGTCCCCGTGTCAGCAGAGTTGTAAGAAATATTTCCAGAGCAACTGGAGTCGTTTGAAGGTTTGCGGATGCCTGGAGGATTGAGCTGTTGTGCACACGGTGCTGTCTTTCTGGGTTTTGTCCTCGCAAGACGTATAAAGATAATGAGCATTCCACACATGACGGCGAGAAAGACACCAACCGTTGACATGAAGATGGAAAATGGAATGTTCATTTCCACTGTATTTCCATTGTCCATTCCGGAAAAATGTGGAGGGATATCATTAAAAGGAATTTCTCTGAGCATGCCAGGGAAACTGTTGATGTATCTTCCTCTAGAGCTAATCTGAATACGTAACGTGGCGGTTATGTACCTGTGATTCTGTGATTCTTCTTCTGCCTGTAATATAGGAGTATAAATATTTGTTCATTCAGTTTGTTTCTTACTAATATTTGTTTATACCACTGATAATAATATTCATAGTAGTAGCAGAGGTGGTAACAGAAACAGTAATATTAGTAGCAGGAGCAGTAGTAGTAATAGTAGAAGTACAATCAGCAGCAGAAGGCTTAATAAAAGTAGCTGTCATTATTGCTGAATTAGTAATGTAATAGCGTTTGTAGTAATGTTAGTAATATTTGTGGTTGCCGTTTTCAAACAGAGAAATTTGATTTCATTCACAAACATAATTCTGCTACGATTGCTTTCGGTCATTTCAAAAACACAGGTAATAATTTCAAATAAATATGTTTTAAAAAGCAATTTCTGTAAACAAATTGACAGGTTTTCAAAGGAAACATTGTAAAATTTAATGTGACTACATTTTACTAATGAAACATTTGGTTTGTTTCTTGAGTTTTATTTGTTATGTTTTGTATTTTCATTTTAATTAGTAAACCTTTAAAAATTTAATCAATAAATATAAAATTATACTTCATAAATATTTAAATTCTACATATTTATTTTTATAGAATTGGTTTTCACTTTCTGTTTTATAAACATATATGGATATAAGTGACAAGGAGATATATTAAAGGTCGACCATAACTGATCCGAAAATCATCAAAATTTC